>CAUJRU010000881.1:0-273750 GCA_963277665.1 Viscum album
TTTCCGACTTTGTGCATGAAAACATTGATTGCGTGTCTGTTTCTAGAAGTTTTTTTAAATATCAGATCAAACTAGGTCAGCTCACCAAGTATAATCGTTTGACTATGTCACGTTGTTTCTTTCAGGATTCCTTTTCTCGGACGACCAGCTAGAGCCCAGAGGGATGTGCGTACTAACAGCCTGTCGAGCGACGAGGCTTCTGGACAGGGCCCTCTTGCAGTTGAGGCACCAGCGGAGGAACCTGCAGTACTACCATACATTGGGCCACCGATGGCACCAGCCCCAGCAGTAGGCGATGCACGCCACTTGAGTGCGCTACACGAGTTCCAGTGCCATAGGCCACCCAGGTTCTGGGGAGAGATGGACCCGCAGGCGGCTGAGGTTTGGCTGGAGGCTGTGGTGAGAGTCTTCAGGCTAGTGGGGATGCCGGCAGACTTCATGGTGATCTTTTTTTCCAGCCTTCTTCAGGTAGTAGCGGGAAATTGGTGGAGCTACTTGTTCTAGTTTTGCGACGGGATGGCCTTCACATGGGAAGATTTCGAGACCTTTTTCAGGTTGGAGTTTGTGCCAGTAGCTCTACACCCTGAGCGTGTTCAAGAGATGCTGCCTTTGCCGTGTGTTTTTCGATCAGTTGTCGAGTCATCTGTGGGCAGTAGACAGATGATGCAGAGGTCCGGGAGGACCAGACCAGCAGTTGGACGATCTCGGGTTTTAGGACCAGTGGTGCGGGGCACCCGAGGTGGGGTCAGATCCAGGCATGCCAGAAACAGACATTGTTACTCATGTGGAAGAATGGGTCACCTAGCACGTGACTGTCTGACTCCTCGTACAGTTGATCCACAGGCGTTGGAGGAGCCACCGAGGCAGAAGCAGCGACGAGTGCTTGAGCAACAGCCGAGCAGTGGACAAGGCAGTAGAGCTCCGGGAGCAGGTGGACATGAGCGGAACTAGTGGATACGTCCCTTTTACTCCTAGTTCCATGTTTCTGTTTTATTCGTGTCTTTGTACTATGAACTACAATAACAAAAAGACACTTATCTTTGTTTGCTTTCCGGTCCTTTTGTTTGGTTGATACTGAGTGGTCCCGGTTAAAACTGTTGACTTGACCCTCACTTTCGATATTTCTTCTAGAGGAGACCCAGTGACCTCACACTGATGCCGACAGTGTGACTCAACCCTTGGAGGCGAGAGTGACAGTTTTATCTATTAGTAGTTACGTCGAGGCCTTACGACGTCATCCATGGCATTAATGCGTCATTCATGTCAGGATTGACTGTATTAGGAAATGGGCGTGGTGCATCCAGGGGATGAGACCGAGTTTCTCTTTTCTGTAAAAGAGAAATTTTGGCAGCTCTTCAGATCGTAGGCAAAGAAGGTGCAGATCATCTAGGAGCGGATGAAGACTGCATGGTGCAGTAAGAAATAGGAAACCCACTCCAGTGTTAGAGACTCAAGCATTTTAAATGTTAAAGAAGAGGAAGCTTAAAGGGGAGACGAGTCTACGAAGCAGCAGACATGGAGGTAGGGAAAGGAGAGCAGTATGAGGCTGTGTACATCCTAACATGGTACAACTACCCACCTTAGTTATCCCCACCAGGCTCAGGGAGCTGGAGGGCGGAGGAAGTGTGCGGCTGCATGCGGTCAAGGAGAGTGACCCGATGGCTCTAAGAATGATTCAAGGGATAGTCTGTGTCCACTACTAGCTACTGTAGTAACATACATTGATATGAATCATTCCTTTCTTTCATGAATCTAGTCCCAGACCTAGAGTTTCCGGTTAAGCCGTTGACTTGACCCTCACGTCTGGAGATACCTTTAGGAGGAGACTCGATAGTCACACTTACGCCGACGGTGTGATCTGACCTTTGAGGCGAGAGTCTCGGTTGGGACGTCTTGGTGGCAGCATCGAGGCCTTATGATGTTAGTTTGAGTATAGATTTGGCAAGCACTATTCATACTCAAATTGACAGTATTAGGCAAACGTCGGGATGGGTTTTCCTTGGTCGGCGAAAAGGAAACCCCGGGCAGCACAAGTTAAACTCATGCACCGGAGGGTGGCGACCGATCACCCTTGAGTCGGCCAACCTTACCCTCGTGGCAGCAGTCGTTTGAGTTCCAGTTCTAACAGGAATTGGAAACTTCTAGAGTTCGAGGATGATGATCACGTCCTTATACGGGTCTCACCTCGACGAAGTTTATGGAGTTCTGGCCAAGGCGGAATGTAAACTCTAAGGTTCAACAGACCTTTCTAGGTCCACAGCTGGGTAGGCGAGGTGGTTTACCGCTTGACCCGTCCACCTCAGTTGCACCAGGTGCACGACAACTTCCACGTATCTCAACTGAAGAGATACATGCTCGACCCTTTGCATATCATTGACCATGAGGAGCTGGATGATGTCGATGAGGTGTTTTCCACGGAGGTTCTAGTGGGGATCAAGGATCGATAGGAGCGGATCCTACGAGCACGACCGATTCCTCGGGTGAGCTTTCTTTGGCAATACGGAACCTCCGGGTGAGCACAAGGGAGCGGAAGGCTATGATGCGTGCTCTGTACCGCTTTTGAAACCTTAGTTTGTGTTGAAGCTTTACGGGGACGTAATGCCCTGAGGTGGGAGTAATGTAAAGACCCGTAAAATTCAAGGGAAATTTTTTCTTAATTTTTTTTGGAATTTTACAAGAACATGGTTTCTAATGGCACCTGATTCTGAGGCCCGGAGTCCCGGAATCAATTTCCGATGTTTGGATCGGGTACGTTCAGTGAACGAACGAGCGGGTTTTCCTATCTTTTGAACCGGTTCCCAGAATCAAATTCTGAGGCCACCGATTGAACTGCAGCGCCGGTAATTTCTTAGGAACTCATGTTCTGGAGTTGCGTTTACACGAGTGTTGATGATAAAAATTGTGGAAGTTATTTTATAATTATTCTACAAATTTTTATCTTTTTCTAAGTGTTTAGTTCTTGATGGATGTTGGGTAACCACCCAACCTCCTTTGGGAGGTTATGAGGGTAGTGGGGTCCACATGAACCCCACCCCTTCATATCCTCTAACCCCTCTCAACTCGCACTTTAATGTTGATAAAATATGTTTTCTTAACTTATGTAATTAATATGGTGAGTTACATGTATGTTTTTGAAATTCAAACAATCAAATTTCAAATGCTTTGTTGTGTTAATAAAATAAGTTTAGAACTTATTTTATTAGGGGTTGGTGTTGGGTTGTTTGAGAGCTTTTTGGAGAAAAAGCTAAGGAACACCTTCTTCCTCGACAAAGAATGCGAAGAACACCATTCTTCAACGAAGAACTTCTCCGCTGAAGAACACGGTTCTTCCGCGACGTCGTATCTGCGACACGACATTCTTCTTCCGTGTCGTCTCTTCTGCGACGGTTTTCCACGACAAAATCGCCGTCCACGACTTCGAATCCTCGCTTCACGACATCGACGTTCTTTCCCCGCGATGCCCGACCTCCGTGACGCTCGTCTTCCGCGGGTCGTTGACGAACACCGTTCCTGAACTGAGGTAGGGAATTATTATTATTTTATTAAATTACTTCCGTTCTTCATTCTAGCATGTCGAATTTCGTGGTTAATCGACTGAATGTTATCATTTAACGGGAGGGGTCTGGACTGCACAAACACGGCCTAACCCCCTCCTATGTTCATGATTGTTTCTTTGTGAATGGAACGGGGTGGCGTGGTGCCGTCGCACCACGCCAGAATCGCTCGGCAAGTAGTACGTGACGCCGTCGCACCACGTCGAGATGTTGAACAAGAACGTGACGCCGTCGCGCCGCGTCGAATGAAATCGAAGGCACTGTGGCTGGAGTGGGGCCACGGCGGAGGGGCGCGGTGCCGTCGCACCACGCCGGACGACAAGGGTTGCAGCCGGTTATGGGCCGCGGCTAAGAGCAAGGTGACCGGCGGCTGGACCGGACCGCCGGTGATGGGGCTGGAAGGGGACCGGCCACCGCGGGTCCCGTTGAGAAGGAGCCGGCCGACCAGGTCAGGCCAGCTAGAAAGGGAGGAGCCGGGGGGGAATCAATTCCCCTGGCCGGATCAAAGCGGCCCCAATTAAGGGGCTGCGGTTTCGTGAAACGGGAGGTGCAGCCCCCCCCCCCCCCCCCCCCCCCCCGTGCGAGCCGACAAACGGCTCGGCCGTTTTGGCCGAGCACCGACCGCGTGCCCAGCGCAGGGGTCGCCAAACCGGGCCGACGGGCCGGGCCGCGCTGGGCCGGGCTGTCCTGCACCCGGGGTGGGTCGACCCGGTTCCGGCCAACCGGGGGGGTCTCGGGCCGGGTCGGTCTGGGCCCGAAACCCCCGTTATCGGAGTGTCTAGGTTCAAATGCCCATAACTCGGGCTACGGACCTCCGATCGATGCGCCGTCAGCAGCGACACGATCCTTGGAACGAGACGGTCGTTTCAACGTATCGCACTCAAGGTTTTGGAATACTTTGAGTTCGGCCGGTTTGGTTCGTATACGAAACCAACCGGGCCCTCGGAGCGGAAATGCTCATATCTTGAGCTACAGACGTCCGATTGACGTGCCGTCAACTTTGTTGAGTTCCTCTAAGTGAGAAAGATCTTTTGGATTACTCCGCTCGAGGTTTGGATGCCGTCGGAGTGCGGTCGGGTTGGTTCGCTCACGAAACCAACCGGGCCCCTAGAACGAAAAAGCCAATAACTCACAGACCGGGCGTCCGATTGACGCGCCGTCTGTCTCGTTGAATTCCTATTGATTAGAAGGAACTTTTGGCATACTTCGCAAGAGTTTTGGTTTCTGTTGGATAGTGGCCAGGTTGGATTGTACCCGAAATCCAACCGGGCCCTTGGAACGGAAAAGCTGTTGTCTTTCAGTCCAGACGTTCGTTTGACGAACCGTCAGCAGCGTTGGTGATCACGTGGAGAAACGGTCCCTTTGAGTATACCCTATGAGAGTTCGGGGTACAGTTGAGATACGGCCGGGTTGGTTCGCTCACGAAACCAACCGGGCCCCTAGGATGAAAAGGGTAATAACTCACACACCAGACGCCCGATTGACGCGCCGTCTGTTGCGTTGAGACCCCTGTGACGAGGCGGTACTTTGAGATACATCTTTGTGGGACTTTGAGATACTTGGAGTATCGACTAGTAGCTTGTGGAGCGGACCCTCCCAGAGACGAGCGTACGGAGTACGGAGACTATGTAGCTGGCTGAGACCTGACGACTACTTGACCGACTCGACTTGGAGAGAGCCCACTAGCCCAGTGGACGGAGCACTACTTTCTGAGGTGCAGACCCATGGCAGACGGAGCACTACCTGTGTGACAGTGCAGACCTGCGGTACACGTCTGGAAAGTACCTCAGCATGCTACTAGGGGGTGTGCACTACTGTGTTTGGGTGACATACCCCGGTGGGAAGCACTATTGTGTTTGGGTGGCTGACTCGTGGTACTCGATAGGAGGAGTACCTCAACAGTCTTAGGTTAGTGAGCAGTACCTCGGAGTCGTGACAGGACCATTGTACACTCTAGAGATGGAGCTCTTCAGCAGTTACGGTTTCGCTAATTAAAATCCTGGTTTGAGCTGATACTTTTGACCATTTTGTTTACCTCATGATTGAGATGGGTCACTTGATAACTTAGGTATATGTATGGGCATATAACTGGGTAGTGGTTATCCGTTGATTTCCTGATCTTGGTGTTTTCCTCATGATTGAGATGGGTTACTTGATAACTTAGGTATATGCATGGGCATATACCTAAGTAGAGGATATCTGTTGAGATCTTCTTTGTGGTTATCCTTGTTGGTTTTTGGTGAGACCTTGAGGGTCTCGGGGTCCCTAATGAGTATCGTTATACTCACCCCTGCACGAGCTATGCCCACAACTCGTTGTGTTGGTTGCAGATGACGGGCAGTGGTGACAGAGGCCGAGTGTTCGGGGACTGGACGGTACCCGGAGGTGGACCACACGACGAGTCAGTATCTGGAAGAGGACTTCACAGCGAGACGACAAACGGAGGTGGTTGACGAGCGAGAGCGTTGAGGAGGCTATCTGTACCAACCCTTCAGGTAGGATCTGTGGCGGACGATCCAGGAGCTGCACTATCTGTATCTACCCTTCAGGTAGGATCCGAGGAGGACGACCCAGGAGCTGCTTCCTTCTTCCAGCTGTTGCCTTTTTCTGTTGTACTTTCGTTCAGTTGTAGTTGTACTTTCTTTTGGGTTTGTATTCTCGCCCATTTACTTTTCAGCACTTCTCTTGTACTTAGTTTTTACTTTTTCCACATTCTTACTCTGTGGTGCTTGTTTTCTATTATAAAGGCAATGCCTTCCCAGTTATCGGGATTTACGCCTTTGGTGCTAGTCCCCAGCCCCTGGCCTATGGAAGGCGGGCTTGGGGTTGTCACGGCATGGGCCCCGAGGACGGGTCGTGACAATAACACTCTATGTTTTGAATATATTTAAATAATTATATAAAAGCAACCATTTTGAGAAAAAACATATTTTTTATAATTCACTAAAAATTAGTTATTTTAGAAAAAATCCAAAAAAATAATTATATTTTAAATTTCCTATGATGAATAAAAAAATTAATAAATTTATATTAAATTTAAATAAGTGACTAATTTTTTTTTTAAATATTAATTATTAAAATGAACAAATAATTTTTTAAAAATTAATTATGATTGGAAAATTTAAATATTGTTTGGTATAACTTAAAAATTGAAAAGAAATTTATCCATATATAAAATAAATATTTGATCATTGAAAATTGATTCATGAATCTTTAAAATCATAAATATATGTAAATAATTTCGAAAAAGACATGTTATTTTTAATAATGATATTTAACAGTTTTCACTTAAAAAAATTTTTTTTGGTAACCCAAAAATAATTAATCATAATCTAATGTTGAAATTATTAAAGAAAAAATGAATTATACTTTATCAAAAAAAACTTTAATTATTTTCATAGTTTATATTTTTTGAAAATTATAAAATACTTAGATAATGTATTTTTATAAAAATGACTTTATAAAATACTAGTTGATCATATTTTTCATTTCTATAAATTACTCATAAATCAATCATAAAAATTTATTTTACTAAAATAAAAATATTATGATAACATAAATATACCCACTAGTAAAAATCACTCCATGAAAAATTATATATTTTATACAAACAATAGATTGTTTTAATATAAATAATTAAATATTTCACAACTATGTTACACATGATTATATATATTAAATTAACAAAAATGTTTTATTAGTCTAAAAAGATCACAGTTTTGTTTTAGTATTGGGATGCATATGATAGATTCTATTAAGGTTATTATTATTCAAATAGATACAATATTTCAAAGACATATATAGTGGAATTATTTTGAATTTTTTTTATGATATTGATAAAGGTTAACTTATTATGAAAATTTGATCTAATTTACTCTTATAATATTTATAAAGTTATTTTTATAGGTTTCATCTTTTATTATATACTACAGTAAATATTGTATAATATCTAAACATATTTTACTAGTTATGTGTATATGTGGTTATCCTAACACTCAATGATTTTTATTATTTGAAGGGTGCATACATTTATGATTATGATGTCATGTTTTATGTTATTTCAAAATATTAATAATTAAACGATCTTATGATACAATTTTTTATTCTAATTTTGTATAATTATGATAATTATTTTTATGGTATCATGTTATGGATCTTGATTTATATTTTTTGTCAGACCAATACACTTTATATTCATTATTCACTAATTGACCATCTTAGATAACCACATTTAAAATTTTATATTCCCCTAGTTGTTATGGATAATTATATATATAATGTTTTTATATTACAATCTCATTTTGAAATTTTTTGATAATTTTTATTTAATTATTATAGATTTATTATTTCTTACTATAGTGGGAATGTTTTAAATTTTGAGTGAAATTCATGTTAGTAATATTTATCATATTTTTTATAATTATCTAAATCTATTAACCTAAATTTTTTAATGATAATGTTGTCATATATGATAATGATCTTGTAGTTGAGGTTATAAAATTTACATATTTCTTCAATTGGTAGGAAAACCAATGTGAAAAGTATATGTTTTGAGTATTGAACAAATGGATTGTGTGGTCTCTTATCAATATAATCTCTATCCAGATACAAGTAGGTGAATATATAGTTTTTCATATATTTACCTAGGTGAAATTATAATAAGATATGATAATTGGTTAGAAACATCATCTTCACGATTTGATAGTTAAGTGTTCCTACCATCACAACAAGAATTCACACTAGGAATAGATATTATTCGGGTTATTATGATATATTTTATAAATAATTATGAAGTATTTAAATATATTGGTTCTGTAATATTATAAAAATAGAAAATTTTATAACATTTATTAAAAATCAATGATTTATATGTTAGGGATTACACAGTATTTAAAAGCTATCTGTTTTTATTTTAATTTTAATTAATTTTCTAATTTCCGAATTCACATCCCTGAGTAATCCTATATCCCAGAAAAATATTACTTTTTTAAGAAACATGGTTAATAATGGTTCAATGATAATTTTTTTCAATTTTCTTAATAAGAATCCAAATTATATTTTATATGGAGAAAATATTAGTGTGATTATACATATACATCGATCATGGATTTGGATTAGAAAAATAAACCATATCATCAACTACAGTCATAAAATAAAAGAATAGTGGGGATTAAATAATTTTTATGTTATAAATAAAAAAATAAAATTGAATTCAATTATTAAATTTTAAAAAGTATTTGAAGAAGCCTGTAAGGTAATTTATAATAGGAACATAAATATGGTATATGTGTACAAAATAAAATCATAGAGAAGCTTCTAGTTAAAAAGAAAGATGACTATCTTGACTAATATTGTGGACAAAAATGTGTTTCACATAGCCTTACATAATATATTAATGTATACATTTAATTTTAAAACACAACATTATACAATCATATCATTTAAATATGAATACATATTTTTTATTATTAACTGATGTTGAAAATTTTCAATAATTAAATTCATATATAATGGAACAAACTAATATACTAATATTTTAGTATACATATACTAATCACTGGCTAAATAACATTCATCACATGTAACACCAAACTAAATTAAAAAATAATCCCACATAAGTAAAATAAAATTAATAAATATGAATTTTATAATATAGTATTTAATTTATCAGTAATAAATAATTTCAACCACATTATGAAAACTCTTTTGAACGATACCTATTGTCATATAGTAGTTTGAGTCTCTTATATGAGGATCATATTTGATATCATGGAATAGGTGAGAAACTAATAGAATATTAACTAAACTAATCTAATGATGAAAATCAGTGAGCATTCCCCCAATGAAATAATTTTCATGAAAAGGTTATGTCTATGTATAAAACTAGCAGGTCTATGATAGATGAATCACCAACTATGGCATCATATAAATTATTTTATTCCTAAAACTCATATTTATATTTCAAGATAGTTTTTTATTTATAATATTTCATTATGTTAACATGTATTTATTAATAAATTAATAACAATAAATAATGAATATATAAATATATATAAGATTCATTTTATGATTAAAATCCATTTATTTGAAAAAATATATTTCTTTCTAATGAATATATAAATTAAATTAAATTTCAGTTTATTTTATAAATTTAATTTTATTAAATGAACATTTTTTATGAAAAAATATGCCCAAATTTTCATAGGATGAATTTTAATTTTAATTTATAAAAAAAATTATTTATAGATGAATATGGAAATTTTATTTATAATATTGTCTCTATTTTAAACTTATCAATATAAAGTATTTACCTAAATGTTTCTGATAAAATAAAATATTTTTATTTGTATATATTTATTATATAATATATATCATTTAGAAATATAATATACAATTTTTAAAACCAATGATTGTAATTTTTAAACATAGGTAATCATTAATACTATTTAAATTTGTTTATCAATATTCCCATTGAATAATTTATTCAAAAGATTCTATTTTTTCAAGTATTGTTGCACATAAATGATAATATAGTATTGTTCATAAATAACCAACTAATATCGTCTAAGTCAACAACATTTATTATATTATCTTAAACAAAAGTCTCAAGCATAAAAATATAATTGTTTAAAAAAAATATGCAATGCATTCTAATATGAAAAATAATTTATGCCACCATTAGTAATATTATTTTTAAAAATTAATTAATATTGGTAATTGGTAGGTATTACTTATATAATACATCCCATTGTTTTCATTAGAATTATAATTATATATAATTTGAAAAAATTAATTATCTTGTTGAAATAGAAAAATAATAAAAGGGAAAATGATAAGAATAAAGGAAAAGAAAAAATGTATTCACATGAATAGTAGTGAAATGATTGAAATTAACCTACCTTATGTAACAACCCAAAGTATTTCAATGTAAATTCCCATCTTATAATCATGTCACAAAATAACATGAAAACACAACATAATGAGATACTACGTGCTAAGTGACCTCTAAACATAATTTTGTCACTTATATGTTTTGAATTTTGAAAATCTAACATGCATGGTTGTGTTCAAGATGGTTTTTGGCATCTAATAATACAAAAATAATTTTTGGTGAATAGTAACCTACACTTATTAATAGTAACCTACAATTATGAATAGTATTATGACCCTTATGATTAGTAAATCATCCAACATAAGAGTAACCATACCCATGAATAATTGAATAAAATTTAGACATCTTAGAAAGTGACAATTTGACCATAGTAAACATTTTGGTATTTTGTAAGTCATAAGTAAATAATTATAAATAAATAATTAATTTAAAAGAAAAATAATATGATTAAAATGTGTTTATTAATAATCAAATAAATGTCTTAATGTTTTTAGATGAACCTATAAGACCCTATGTAATTTTTTAAAGCACTATAAATTCAGTTTTAATTTTAAAAACTGTTGTGTAAGTAAATTATGATTTTAATTAAATATTAAATAAATAATATTTAGAAAATTATTTTTGAAAAATGGATATCATTATTGTACTCTACAGGTCGTAGAATGGTTGGGGTAAATTTTTTTGATTTTTCTAAAATACTTGAATTTTTGGTGAATAGTAAAATACATTAATTTACCGTATAAATACATTGTAATTAAATCCCACTATTCCTGACAGGACAAGTGATGTAAGAACCCATATCTCTAAATCAAATGACTTATTTACTATTTATGGTCATGGATGACTCACTATTCCTTTTCATATGGGAAATTAATAAACTAATGAATTTTATATTAAGGAAACCCATATCCCGTCCACTATAAAAACCTCCATTCACACCTTCATTTCCTCACACCTCTAAAGCTACAAGACTTCACTAAACTCTGCCCAAACCTATTATCTATCCCCTATCCCACGTTCTAGATCTTCTGGTCTCATCAAACGACCAATCCTAGCTTCTTCAAGGAGGATCTCAAGAGGAAGATTTAAGAGGTAATTTCCCTCCCTCTTCCCCTTTAATTTCCTTTCAAGTTCAAGTTCATTTCTTGATCTCTCCCCACCTATCATCATCAAAATTTTATGGTAACTCCATTATTATAAATATAATGTAATTTTATGATTCTAAGGTGATGTTATATCATCCAACCCCCTTTCCCTCTTCCTTTTTTATTAAATAGAACGTTGTTTGTGAGTTGTTAATTTTTCAGCTTCAAGAACGACATACTTTCTTCTTCCATTTCTACCTTCATATCTGATCATGAAACCATTTTTATGGTTGAACCAGAACATGTTATATGTATTATCTCCTATTTAATGTTCTGTAAATATCTTATGACCATATTACTTGTGATAAAAAAAACAAGTTCATTATGATCAAAAAATCACTCAAATTAACCCAAACAATCATCATTTAATTATTATATAACGATTCATCCACAGGGATATAATTTGATTCATTATAAGATCATTAAAAATCCTTTAATATCATTAAAAACATGTTAAATATGTTCTGTATGTTTACCCATGTTCTACCCAAACTTCAATTTACGAATACAAGTGAACCACTCAAGAAAACCATAAAAACAAACAATCCAAAATAGTGTTTGTAAACTCTATAACTCATACAAAGGCACATAAAATCACTTTATAAGACCCTAATGAACCATATTAATGTAAAAAAGGTTCTGGATTTCTAATTAATTAATATAATGTCATTATACAGGACATTAATGAGAAGGAAGTATGCAGATACAAGGTAAGGATAAATTCTCGAACCCAACTTTCATCCTTCGGGTTCTCCCTCTTTCACTCCGTTTTTGATATGGTTAATCCTTAAAGATAATTTTTTCAACATTTCCTTTCCATTTATGGGATATACATTTTTACCACTACTGTTTATGTCAAACAAAATTTTATCCAAAATGAACTCTTCTTTTAAGAACTCACCTTTTACTTCTCATTCAAGGATGATGGTTCTTGTATCAAGTATGTTATTCCCTCTTTGTTTTTGGAACCCAATGTTTATGAATGTGTTCTTATGAGATGTAACCCATTTATGTACATTTTTTAGTTATGTTCACTTTTGATATATTTTCCATGTGTCAAGAATGATAATGATAATGTTATGATGTGATGGGTGCGCTCGGAATTATATAGCGCAATATGAATGTTTCAAAGTGATGGGTGAGCCTAGAATTTATAAAGTTCTCCAATGCATTGGGTAAAGTGATGAATCTCAAGAGTATATGTGAAATGATGTGTGAACAATATTCTAGCTTGGTTCAAATGAATGTGTCGTAGTTAACCACTAAGACACGATCTTTCATTTTTATGCATTGCCACATTTCAAGTCTTATATTTATGCTTCCTCTCATGTTCATTGTCTATTTTCACATGTTATGATTTTTCTCAACCCATGTTATGTTGTTCTAATATATCCTCTTACTGGTATTATATCTCACCCCTTTTGATATATATCCTCAGGTGGCTACATGTATTGAGGAGAGTACAAGTGCCAATAAAAATCTAGAGAAGAATAAATTAAATAAATGTTTATGATCGTTGTGGTAATTGTTATGTATGGTCCTAGATTGCCAAAGACACTGAAAATTTGGATCCTATATGTGTAATACTATTATTTTGTTTATCTTTAATATGATTTAAGAGTAATGTATGAAAATTCAGGGACTCTATAGTTGGTATTAGAGGAAAGGTTTAGTTAATTTGGGAACTAGGATTAGTGAACGCTAGAGAAAACCTCCATCATGAGACTAAGTACAAAAATGCACACAAGAATATTTAAATAGGGATCCCATATGTTATTCTTTTAGTATAAATCGATCATATGAATAAGATATGTACTCATGAATTGCTTAAATATGTTTTGTTCTAACCTTTTCTAATTTAGAAAATGGAAGGAACCAGGAGAAATAAGGCCAATAACTAATTCAAGGTACAATGCAATGATTGCATGATTGACATCACCAATGATTTGGGAGGTGGAGTTAAAAACTTCATGGAGAATATTACCCAATTATCTCAGGTTATGAACAATAACCATAATAATGGGTAACATCCTCCTTCACCAAAGAGGGAGAAAATGGCTATATAATGTTTTATTCGGAAACGACCACCAATGTTATTTGGATCTTCCAATCAAATAGTTGTGGAACAGTGGGTCAAATCCATGGAGAAGATCTTTTCTATCCTTCAGTGTTCTGAGACGGAGAAGGTGACCCTAGCAGTTTATCATCTAGACAGAGAAGTCGATCAATGGTGGTATTCTAATAAGAACACCAAGCCAAGGGATGAAATTGAAGAGATGGAATGAGAAGACTTTAAGATAATGATTCTTAACAAGTATTTCCCAAGAACTATTCACACGAATATTGAGAGAGAATTCATAGAGCTCAAGAAAAAAGAAGGAGAATCTGTCCAACCTATGAAGAAAATATCACAAGGCTTTCAAGGTATGCTTCTGGTTTTTTTGTCAACCATGATAGAAAAATTGATATATTCTTTAGGGGATTAAAACCACACCTTCTAAAGTCTCTTGCAATTAGAGACTTTGTTAGTTATGAAGAAGTTGTTCGATGTGCTCTCAAAGTGGAGATGGAGTTTGGATAATAGTCCCATATCTATGGGGATAAGAAAAAAAAGACAGAGGATCTAATGACAAATGTGGGAAGAAAACTCAACAACCCACATGCCAAAAATGTGGAAATTTGAACCATGTGAACTACCTCAAAGGGATGGGGAAATGCTTCAAGTGTGGGAAAGAAGGACACCATGATCAAGAATTTCTAAAAGAAACAAAAAAAGGAGAATGTAGCAGATGGAAGGAGAGAACCACTCATTTTTCAATTCTATAACTGTAGGGAGCTAGGGCACTAAGAAAAATAGTGAACTAAACCTAGAGGTCTCGAGGGTAATCAATGTCATCAACCACTGAATCGAAAGGAACAAGGTAAGGCTTATGCCATAACTTCTTCGAAAGTGGAGCAAGATAATGAAGTCGTACAAGGAACACTTCCTATTCACTCATTAATGGAAAAAGCCTTATTTTTTTCTGGTTCTATCCACTCCTTTATATCTTGCAAGTTTTCCAGAACTATAGAATCGAAGCCCTGAAACCTTGAAGTAGAGATATCTGTAAAAACACCAAGAGGTGAACTTATTGCAACCCAAATGTTTGACTCTTATCATGTTGGCATATGTGGGAAGATTCATCTGGAAAATCTCGTAATACATCCCTTGGTGGAAGTTGATTCTATAATGGGAATGGATTGGATCTTTTTATATAGATCACAAATCAACTATTAGGAATAGAAAATATCTTTTCATATTTAGAACCATCACATGCTCCTCTAAAAATGCAAAGAAGATCATGAATGTCCTTTGAAAAATACTTCAATGGTGTGGGTGTTGATTCCCTATGAAGAAGCATATCTCACCCAAATGGTAGAGTTGAAGGAATGTTCCAGCCTTGAGGAAATGACCATCGTGAGGGAATACAACAATGTATTTCCCGAATTGTTACATGGAATTCTCCTAGATCGTGAGGTTGAGTTGTCAATTGAACTCATACCCAGAGCTACTCCTATCTCGAAGTGTCCCTATAGGATGGATCCTATCGAACTTGAGGAGTTAAAGAAGTAGCTGCAAGAGCATCATGAAAAAGGGTTTATACGCAATATTTCATCACCTTGGGGGTGCACCAATGCTCTTTGTGAAAAAGAAGGATGGAACAATGCAGTTGTGTATTGATTATTGGGAACTCAACAAGATCAATATAAAGAACAAGTATCCTATTCCAAGGATTGATGAATTTTTCGATTAGTTAAGTGGATCTCAATACTTCTCAATGGTGGATCTTTATTCTGGATATCATCAAGAAAAGGTGAAGAAGGATGATATTCAGAAAACTGCATTCCGTACAAGGTACGGGCACCATGTGTTTTTGGTGATGCCCATCAGACTTACTAATGCCCTTGGAATCTTCATGGATTTGATGAATAAATTATTTAGACATTACCTCAACAAATTTTTGGTAGTGTTTATCGATGATATTCTCATCCACTCCAAGATCAAGGAGGAACATGATGAACATCTAAGACTTGTGTTGGTGACATTGGGAACAGATAAGTTTTACACCAAGATCAGAAAGTGTGACTTTTGGTTGAACCAAGTCACATTCATGGGACATGTGGTCACAAGTAATGGAATATCTATGGATCCTTTAATGACAAAGGCGATTGAGGAATGGCCCAAGACCTCTAGTGTCCCAGAAATTCATAGTTTTCTTAAATTAGCTGGGTACTACAGATGTTTTTTGAGAAACATCTCATGATTTTCATGCCCACTGTCTAAGTTAACAAGGAAAGGGATAATGTTTGTCTGGACGAATGAATGTGAGGGAAGTTTCATGAAGCTAAAAAGAAGGTTGATCACTACACTTGTACTCACACTAACAAAAAGTGAAGAAATTGTTGTCATATACTGTGATGCATGAAAGAAAGCATTCAGTTGTGCACTCTTGAAAAATGACAATGTGATAGCCTACGCCTCAAGACAGTTGAAGATCAAGACCATAACTACTTGACGCATGATCTAGAGCTGCCAACTGTTATTTTTTCCTTGAAAATATAGAGGCACTACCTTTATGGTGAGAAGTGTGAAATATACACCGACCGCAAGATCCGAAAGTATATATTCACACAAAAGGATCTCAACATGCGTCAAAGGAGATGGTTAGAGCTTATCAAGGATTACAATTTCCCTATTCACTATCATCCTAGAAAGGGGAACAAGGTAGCTGATGCTCTAAGAAGAAAAGAACCTGATACTCTATCCTTGCTATAGATTGAGAAAGACCATATCTTCTTCGATATGAAAAGAATGAATTTGAAAATCATAAGGACAGGGGATACATCCTACCTTTCCCAAATGACTGTACAACCATCCATCCAAGAGAAAATTAAGGAAGAACAAAGGGATGATTTAGAGATACAAAATAGGTTGAATGCAATAAAATAAGGGAAGATGCAAGAGTTCCATATACATGATAATGGTGTGATTTGGTTTGGAACGCATCTTTTTGTGCCTTCATCACTCGAGATATAGAAGGAGCTATTGGAAAATACACATAACTCAACATTCTCTATCCATCCTGGGAGTACCAAGATGTACTGGAATCTCCGAGAACACTTCTTGTGGGATAACAAGAAGAAAGAGATTGCCGAATATATATCATGGTTCTTGGTTTGTCAGCAAGTTAAGGTTGAGTGACAAAAGTCCAAAGGTATGATGCAACCATTTCCTATACCCATGTGGAAATGGGAAAATGTTACAATGGACTTTGTCATGGGTCTCCCAATGATGTTAATGGGAAATAATGTGATATGTGTTGTGGTTCACTGACTCACCATGACTGCCCATTTTATCACTATTCGGGAAGACCTATCTCTTGAACAACATGCAAAGATATATGTGAAGGAAGTGGTGAGACTGTATGGTGTTCCACTCTCAATTGTCTCTGACCGTGACCCAAGGTTCACATCTCAATTCTGGTTGATCCTTCAACATGTTTTGAGTACTGAATTATATTTTAGCACTGCCTATCCCCCCCAAACTGATGTCCAGTCTGAAAAAACTATTCAAACCCTTGAAGATATTCTAAGAGCCTACTTGATAGTATTCAATGGTGGATGGGATCAGAATCTCCCATTGGTTGAGTTCTCATACAACAATAGATTCCACTCGAATATTTAGACAGGTCTATATGAAGCTCTGTATGGAAAGTGATGTAGAACTCCAACCTGTTTGGATGAAGTTGGAGAAAGAAAGATACTTGGACCCAATCTTGTTCAAGATATGATAGAGAAGGTTCAAGTCATCCAGAAACACATCAAAGCTGCTCAAAGTCAGCAAAAGAGCTATGCTGACAACCGTCTAAGGGACTTGGAGTTCGATGTTGGTGATAAAGTCTTCCTTTGAATATCTCCATGGAAGAGAGTCATGCAATCCGGGAATAAAGGGAAGCTAAGCCCAAAGTATATTGGCCCCTTTGAGATCCTTGACCTCATATGATCTGTGGCCTATCATCATGCACTTCCATCGAATATGACTCAAGTTCATTATATGTTTCATGTATCACTACTGAGGAAGTACATACCAGACCCCTAACATGTACTAAACTCAAGAGTGGTGCAGCTGGAAGATGATCTCTCCTATGAGGAGCAGCCAGTAATGATTCTAGATCGGAGATATACGGTTCTACACAACAAGACATCCCATCTTGTCATAGTGTTGTGGAGGAACCATAAGTTTGAGAAATCAACTTGGGAACCAGAAGAGGCAATTAAGGAGAAGTACCCTCACCTATTTGTGTAAAGTCAAATTTTGGGGGGAAATTTTCCTAAGGGGGGAAGAATGAAATGACCCAATGTTTTTCAATGGAAATTAAATTCTTATAATCATGTCATAAAATTAAATGAAAACACAACATAATGTGCTACTAAGTGCTAAGTGACCTCTAAACATACGTTTGTCACTTATATGTTTTGAATTTTGAAAATCTGACATACATGGCTGTGTTCAAGATAATTTTTGGAGTCTAATAAAACAAAAATAATTTTTGGGAAATACTAACCTACCCTCATGAATAGTAACATACCCTTATGAATAGTAATATGACCCGTATGAATAGTAAATCATCCAATATAATAGTAACCATACCGATGACTAATTAAATAAAATTTAAACATCTTAGAAAGTGACAATTTGACCTTTGTAAACATTTTGGTATTTTGTAAGCCATAAATAATTAATTACAATTACTTAATTGATTTAAAAGATAAATTATTTTCTTAAAATGAGTTCATTAATTATCAAATCAATGTCTTATTGTTTTTAGATAATTCTATAAGCCCCTACGTAATTTTTGAAAGCACTATAAAATCAGTTTTAATTTTAAAAACTGTTTTTAAGTAAATTATGATTTTAATAAAATATTAAATTAATAATATATAGAAAATTATTTTAGAAAAATGGACATCATTTTTGTACTCTAAACGTTGAAAAATGGTTGGGGTAAAGTTTTGGTATTTTTCTAAAATACTTGAATTTTTGGTGAATAGTAAAATATATTAATTTACTGTATAAATACATTGTAATTAAAACCAAATATTCAAGACATAGAAAGTGATGAAAGAGCCCAAATCTCTAACTAACATTCATTATTTACTTTTCTTGGTCATGTATGAATCATTATTCCTTGTCTAAGGGGAAATTAATAAACTAATGTATTTTATATTAAGGAAACCCCTCTCCCCTCCACTATAAAATCCACCCTTCACACACTCATTTTCTCACACCTCTCAAGCTCCAAGCCTTCTCTAAACTCTGAACAATATTCTTCTCTATACCATATCCCACATTCATGAGATGATGGTCTCATCAATAGACAAAGCCTAGCTTTTTTAAGGAGGATCTCAAGAGGAAGATTTAAGAGGTAATTTCGATCCCTCTTCTCCTTCAATTTCCTTTCAAGTTCAAGTTCATTTCTTGATCTCTCCCCACCTATCATCATCTAAATTTTATTTTAAATCCAGTATTATACATATAATTGAATTTTATGTTGCTAATGGTATATTATATCATCCAACCCCCATTCCGTATTCTTATTATTTTATTAAAGAGAACGTTGTTCGTGAGTTGTTAATTTTTCACCTTCAAGAATGACATGTTTTCTTCATACATGTATACCTTCATATCTAGTCATGAAACCATTTTTATGGTTGAACCAGAATATGTTATATGTATTATCTCATATTTAATGTTCTAGAACTAACTTATGACCATATTAATTGTGATAAAATAAGACAAGTTCATTCTGATCGAAAAATCACTCAAATTAACCCAAATAATCATCATTTAATTCTTATATAATGATTCATCCACATAAATCTAATTTTATTCATTATAATATCATTAAAACTAATGTAATTTTATTATTAACTATTAAAATATGTTCTGGATGTTTACCCATGTTTTATCCAAACATCAATTTAATAATACAAGTGAACCACTCAAGAAAACCTTAAAAACAAACATTCCCAAATATTGTTTTTAACCTCTATAACTCAAACAAAGGAAAATGAAATAACATAATAATACCATAATGAACAATATAAATATAAAAAAGGTTATGTATTTCTAATTAATTAATATAATGTCATTATATAGGACATTAAAGAGAAGGAAGCATGTAGATATAAGGTAAGGGGAAATTCTCGCACCCAATTTTCATCCTTCGTGTTCTCCTTCTTTCACTCCATTTTTGATATGGTTACACCTTAAAGATCATTTTTTCATCATTTCCATTACATTTCTAGGATATACATTTTTAACACTTCTATTTTTGTCAAACAAAATGTTTTCCAAAAAGAACTCTTCTTTTAAGATCTGACCTTTTACTTCTCATTCAAGGTTAATGGTTCTTGTATCAAGTATGTTATTCTCTCTTTGTTTTGGGAAAAAAATGATTATGAATGTGTTCTTATGAGATGTAACCCATTCCTTTACATTTTTTAATTATTTTTACTTTTTATCTATTTTCCATGTGGAAATCATAATAATGATAATGTTATGATTTGACCGTTGCACCCGGAATTATATAGCGCAATATGAATGTTTCAAAGTGACAGGTGCGCCCGAAATTTATACACCGCTCCAATGAATTGGGTAAAGTGAGGAATCTCATGAGTAAATGTGAAATTATGTGTGAAAAATATTCTATCATAGTTCATAAGTATGTGTGGTAGTTAACCACTAATACATGATGTTTCATTTTTATGCATTTCAACATTTCAAGTCTTATATTTATGCTTCCTCTCATATTCATGATCTTTTTCCCATGATATGATTATGCTCACCCCATTAAATATTGTTCTCATCTATCCTCTTACTGGGCTACTAGATCACCCCTTTTGATGTATATCCTTAGCTGGATACATGTATTGAGGAGAGTAAAAGTGCAAATAAGAAGCTAGAGAAGATGAAATTAAATAAATTTTTATGCTCGATGTTGTAATTGTTATGTATGGTCCTAGTTTTCCAAACACACTAAACCTTTGTATCCTCTATGTGTAATACTATTATGATGTTTATCTTTAAAATGGTTTAATATTAATGTATGAAAAGGTTGGGTCACTATACTGTATATCCATTATTTTCAATTAATGGATCCCTTTTACATGAAAAGTATGTTTTCCTATTATATTATTCCAAACATTTCACTCTTTTAAATTATAAATTTTTTTCCTTTGAAGACCCATTTATATACTGATTATAAATAAGTACCGTAAAAAATCATTAATCTTCTCTTTTAAAAATTTATCCACATCCTAGAAGCATTTTTAAAATATTGTGGACATATTATTCAATAATATAGTGTTTACCAAGGGAGAACATCCACTGGTAGAGTGATGTTCTCAGACATGATCTCTCAATTATTTTCATTTTATTGACCGAAAATGTATTTCACCAATAAAATTAAGATAAAATTATTGTTTTTAATAGACATAAATATTATCATAATAATGGAATATCCATTTTATTCTTTCTTCCATGCCATTTTTAAAATTAAAAAATCATATGTATGTGCTGATGACCACGTTCATGAACAATGTGTTTTATTTTTCATCAATATCGCAACATGGCAAACCACAGAATGATCGGTTGGTAGAAAGTCGAGTATGGAACCCCAAGATAACCTCCATTAATCTAAGTTAGATATACTATATCTGAATAGTAAAATAACTCACATGGGATTCCAATTCCTAGAACACCTATACATACCTAATGATCTCTATAACCCTACATAATGTGGAAAAGATAAAAATAAATTTTTTAAATGAATGCATAAATAATTATCCCACTTCAGTGTAGGAAAAAATTTATTTAAAACAATAGGGTAAATTTAAATCCAATTAAAACTAAAAAATTATATCTTTCTAAAAAAGTAAACTCATATGAAGATTCAAACTCATAGTGTTGTATATAGTCTGACAAGAAAAATTAATATCAACCAAATCCTTGATCTCCTAAATTGCTAGTAAAAGTATAGTAAACTATATAAAAGACTTTATTTTTGGGAATATACCATGTTAGGGTGATTATAAAACATCCCATTAAGAAACCATGAAATAAAAAGGAAAAATGAAAGAAAGAGGCTGTCACGTTTAATAAATAATTCTAAGTAAATAAAAAAGGTCACCCAGATGGTCTTAATGGAAGAATCCTGGTATCATTCTGAGATCACATTCTTTGTAGTATCCTTGGATTCTACTTGAGGATCATATGATACATTCTTCATAGATATATTACTCTTTATGTATCAATATTCTGATGACACCCATCCCATATATCATACTCTCTCGGTAATTCCATATAGGAGATTAAGGAAACATAGAGGACATATATGAGGTATAGACTCAACTCATAGAAAAAAGTAGTTGATAAATAAATGGGGGACTATTCCAACGCCCTATGGGGGATACCTAACCCTAACTAGATTGATCCACTACAAATATAATCACATTGACTGTATTTCATAAATTTTATACATAACACAACATAGGGAATAATGATAGAGAATAACAAATAGTTACACCCATAGGGATATTGGAATCAATGCATAACTGTAATGTAGTTGATATTTTTCATCATATTCTCAGGAATGGATACCTTACTATAAACTCATATAAATTTACTTAGGGAACTTACCCACACCAATGTGCTTTGGGGGTACTCATCCATGATTTTACCAAAGTTGATTTGAGGATAATAATGGAACTAACATTCCATATAATAACTACCAGGCATTTCCCATGTGGTATACAATGTGTCTCCCTGAGATTGATACTAACAATGTAGTTTCATATTACATTGAATTTCATCCACCATAAATGAAATATTTTTGTAATTCAAGACATGTATAATTAGGGTTAACATTTGATATATGTGTCTTGCATAATCTACTGCACTTGCTGAAGCGCATGGGGTGTATCCCATCACACTAGGATGGTGGGGTCACATGGCCACCTAATATTATGTTCCCATGTACATGTTAATCTATCCATCAATGTGTCTCAGGATCTATGTCTTATCTACCTAGTTTTTGGTATTTCACACAATTTGTAAATACTAGCTTCCACTCATTGGGTGACACACGTCATATGCTCTTCAAAATTGTTATTATTATAGGTCGAAATTTCATATAATCTCCATGTTATTTACAATACATCACCAATTTAATTGAAACATTTTCTCTAAAAGCAAACCACATTCTTAATATCATATATCTATGTTTACCAATCACGCATTGTCACTGGTGGAAGGATTTGTTCCATCTATATATCAAAAAATAATTTTCACCACCACAAGGATGAATTGACACTATCCAAATAATGTTAGATCTATTTTTCACACACATCATGGTTCATCATAATCAATGGTGGAGGTACTCTGGGAACAATTTTCCAGGAAAACCCTATTGAAAAAAATGTAATGATATCCACCCAATCTAGATCATAGATCCAAATTCTCTCAAACCCTCATCAAATTCTAAGGATAAAATCTACGCCACAATGATGTCTAAAAATAACAAATCTAAATCCCTTAATCATCACAAATTTATTAAAATAAATATTTCATAATGACTTGTGCCCTGGTTATCATCAAATTGTCATCTATAAGAAACACCAATAACAAACAACAAGTAAGTAAGGGTGAAATACATTAAATCCAAAATTTATAATCAATGGAATGTTCAGTTAATTTTTTAACTCTTTATCAAAATACAAATAATTTTGTGGATTATTAATTAATAATTTAAGGGATAATAATTATCATGCACCTAGATCTTTCAATTGAAAAAAATTATAATAAACATATAAATAGTGATCTATTAATTAATTTGGAGTGAATATATTCACGTTTGTCAAAAAAATAATGAATTGGGAATAAAATAAAAAACATAAATCCTACCATATATTATAATGATTTATTAATAACAATGATTCTATTTCATTATCTTGGGTTATATTCTAGAGCTCTATCAATTTTTTAATAAAATTAATACTCTAATAATCGATATAATATTTCATGATCACAAACAATTATACTCACCATTTGGTTTCTCTCTCCCCTTCCTCTCAATCCTCATGGGCTCATTTACATACCCAAGGGAATTTACTATATAGAGGATTAAATATTGAGTCCATTGTTCATTGGTAGGTAAATTACAATTAAATTAAAATTTTAATTTATTTCATTTTACTGGCCCATGTTGACACCATATCGAAGAGTTTGAGGTCGACATTATTTATGTGATGCCTATTTTAAGACACACTCTCTATATTTAATGGTGGTTTCAATTAAATTATCTAATGCACCATTATTGAGTGATTATGTTATTTATTAATGAATTCACATGTTTGGTATATTATATTTAATAATTTTAATATATCAAAATCAAGGATCTATGGACCCCATAACTCCACCCTAATATTATGGCTAACTACCAAATTAATACTTAAAAAATTGAAAATAAATATTGGAGTCTACAAATTCACAACAATAATAATGTTCTTTTATCAAAATGTAAAATTCTATGTATATAAGATAGAAGAAATAGCTTGTATTGGTACATCCCACTCCCACAAGCTCCTCTAGAGGTTTGGAAGACTCCACAAACATGCAACAAAGGAAAACCCTTTAAGATAATTGGTATCCTATTACTTGGTACTCTGGGATTTTTGATCGACACTGAATATTTAGCTCACCATAATCAATATTTTGTAATTTTTCATTCACACATATTTATATATAAGAAAGATGAAAAATATATCTAACCTCTAAAAATATGTTATTGGGGCCAAGAAACATAACCCCGGACCATCCCTTGGATATATTTTCAAAAGGGCATAATAATCACATTGATAGCCTCACACAATGGAAAACATTCTGTAATCCTCGATGGGGTGAGATCTATATTGAATGTCCTAAAATTAATTTTATCAACCCACATTGGACACTATAAATATTTTGATATTATTCATCTTCCCCAAGATGAGATTGACTTTCAATATCATTTCTATGACAACCCTTCTATTTTTTATATATTATCTTTTGATTTTTTACAAAGGGGAAAACAAAATAAAACTAGGATGATTGATAATTATAGTGCCTTGGGGAATTGGGTACATTAGATATCAACATAAAATGGGGAATACATCATCTTTAATGAAAACATACATAACATTATCAATTATTCCTTCATGCATAAAATACCATGGGATAACCTAGGGACATACCTAATAAAGGGGCGATATATGTAGAATAGTAAAAGAATAAACATGTGATAACATGAATACAGTAATACAAGTCAGTAAATAGGTAAATAAATGATATTTAATATGGGTGAGATTCATAAACATGTACAGCGATGCATGATAAAACATCATAATTATAAAGGAAACTTGTTAAATGTGGAAATAACATAAAACACTACATCAATACATAGGCTAATGATAAATTCCAAAAAATCACTACATACAAAATGAAATGGTATAGTTTATTTCACTCTCTAACACCTTTCATGAACTCTCATGAGACTAAAACATTAACCAAACATTGGATTGTTATATTATTTGGGGTTCTCCCATCACATTCATTCATGCTCATGATTAAGTGTTCCACATAGGTCGCAAGATATTATTTTATTCAACATCATATTTTATTCCATGATTAAGGTTTGAGAAATAAATACATGTTAGTCCATAAATGTGATGTAAAATCTCAAAAACATGAACACCCATGATAGTAAATAGGTAATGGTATTCAATACACAATTGTTTGTCATGGAAAATCATATTGAAAATATGGAAGCATGACAAGGTACACTGAAAGATAGTGGGATGGATTAATGTGAGTTAAATAGTTATCACATCATTTATCAATAAAATTTACATTATGGGGTATATGGAATAATAAATCCCAATATTAAGAAATAATGTCAAAAGATATAAATATATGAAGATACTTGAATAAATAAGAGAAGTAGAGGACCCATTACCTTGATAATGTGACTCTAAATTCACGATGGATTCTTATTAACATCATGTAGATACATTAGAAAGAATCTAGATATTGAAGGTTAGAGTAAGCACATGATAAATTGATTTTTAATGATAAGAACTGAGATATTGGGTGGGTTTATATAATAACTTAGAGGGGAGTTCTTAATTATTTCCCAAACATGGGGTTTATAATATATATAATAAAATAACAAAAACCAAAAATCGTTAAATGGTTTTAGGCCATGGTTTGGGAAAAGGAGGGGTTTTTTAATTATTTTTTAATTCCAAGGGTCAAACATATCCTCATAATACCCTTTTTATTTGCACATGAGATATACTTTTTCATAAATAATTTTTAAACATTAAGATATATTATAGGTTTTGAAGGATTCAAAATGGATATATAATGTTTTTTTAAAATATTCATGTAACCAAATTATTTTAAAGGAAATACATATATTTTATAATGGAAACTCTTTATATTATTCATCACTTTAAATTTGGTTCTTTATAATGTGATAATACACAAAGTATATTTATACAGTAATTAATTTTTTCCTGAATGATTGAAGATATGATAAAATTATAGAAAATTTAGCATTGGATAATTTAGATTTTCTATTTCAAAAACTATATTAATTTTATCAAAATAATTATTATCATATGTTTATTTTCTCTTTTAAAATACTAATCGATATTTATTGATAAATATTGGTTATTTACAACAAAACTTTTCTAACCCATCTAAAAATTCAACATGCCATCTTAACAATTATATGATCATTTATATTTAATAATAATAATATCATAATAACATTTTAATAAAATATTTGTTATTTTGAATGCCTATTAATTAATCAAAATACGAACCATAATTGTAAATTAATACTAATTTAAAATTTAAAATTTATTTTTACTAATATACATATAAAAATTACTTATAAAGTAATGATTAAAAATATATATAAATGCAATATACATTTTCATATTTTTATGGACTTGATACATAACTCTTTTATAAACAAGTAATCACCTAAGTGAAAGTGCATATGTTAATATGTTCATAAGTTGGTTCAACATACATTGTTTAAGGTGTGATAACGATGAGATTGAACTTATACAGAAAATTATTTTGCTCATGAATTAGTTGTTAAATCATAGATATTTCATGGTCAAAGGGAATTATTAGTGACACAAACTCAATTATAAGCTCATATAAATGGGTTTCATAGGTTAATAACCTACAGTTTTATGCCATTACATACCATTTTTGTTTTGAAATTTATTTATATAATGACTATATTTACAATAATCATAAGATCATTATTCATCAGATATATTATCTATGGTTATTATGCTTAATCATCATCAAAATATGAAACTATAAAATAATAAAATAAAATCATTGTGTTTGCATAAAAATAATATAACATTTAATAAAAAAATAAGTTTAATTTTTTTAAAAAAAATTAATGTCGTTATATTTTTACCCATTCTGAAATTTCTCCCTTAAAATATTCATTTCACACACACAAAAATATTAGAGCAATTAAATTGCATCACATCTTCTAGTTCCCACGTATCTTATTTATAATTTTGGGGTTTCCACCACACTTTTACTTGGTTCATAGCCCTATTTAAAATAAATTTGTCTCTACGATCTACCATTTTCACCGGATTCCAATAATAGGTACATCATTCTTCAATGGTACCACCTCTCATTGAGTACATAAGTGATCTAGTATGTATATAATCATGTGTGATGCATGGATCACATCATTTTATTGAGATATGTCATGTTGTATTCATAGTCTATAACACATCACTCTAATTTGATCAAGGATCTAAAAGGGATTGATATATCATGGACTAAGATTTCCCTTATTCCAAAATCTCTTGAATTTATTACCTAGATATTATTTGATCAATACATGGTCTACAACCTCAATCTATTGGTCTCTTGAATTGTTTTCCCCAAATATCTTTTGTAAACTATAAACATCCTTGATGAATTTATGAATTTTCATTCCATTTTCTATCATTAATTTAACTATTTCATGATCTAGTAGTTTGTGTTCCCATATATAGTCCCATAAAATAGGTTTTCTACCCCTCTTCTCATAATGTGAATCATAGGTATCTAATTGGATGCTCTAGTGTAAACTGATATTTTATAAGAACTTGTCTAGATGAATTTTTCGGTCTCATTATCCTTTTATTTCAATTTATCATGCTCACAACATCTCCTCACATGTCTGGATAGTCCACTCAGTATTTCCATCATTTTTCTTGTGATACTTAATGATATATTTCAACTTAGTATTTATAAAATGATGGTGACTCTTTTAAAACCTATATGTAAATCATATGTCATGATCATATTCAATAAATTATTGGGTTCTATTTACCTTAAAAAATTATATAATATTTAATCTTACAAGTTGATTTAGTGATAAGTCCTATAAAAATAAAATTAAGTGATTTTTCTTTTTATTTTGATACACTACAACCCTGATATCATTATTTTTTATTAATGTATTTGGAAGACTAGTTACAAAATCAATGGGGATTTTTCCCTTTTTCATGTAGGTACGGGAAATGGTTTTATCAACCACTTCATGTTTTTCCTTTAATCCTTAAAATGTTGATATAAAATATATTTTGATGTATATTCTATGATATCCTTATTCACATTGTCCATCAAATAGTTTTTTTGGAGATATTATAAATTCTTTGTGCTTACTAGATGGATGGAGAATGTCAAATTAAGTGCATCGACCAATATATCATTCATTAACATAGGAATTTATGGTACACATACTAATAACACATGTCTTAAACTCCTTCTTTATTAATATTTAACTCTAAGGATTCCAATTTTTTTATCTTCCAATTTCTTATTCATTACAATATCATTTATTTGGGAATACTTTATCATGTCATGATGGGAAGGTTGAACAATAATTTTTGTAATGATTGATGGTTATCTATCCTTTAATAATCTCATGTCCATCCATTAAATCTAAAAAAATAGGATCATTCAAAATTATTATCAATTATAAAATTCACAGTTCTATTATAAAAAATTCTTATTACACTTTGTTAACTCTCACATGATGGTAGTGGATTTAGAATTAGTACTCGCTGATCATCTATAAGAATCATCATTAGTGTATATACATATCTTATTGTGTTAATATATTCAAGAATAGTTTTTTATCTATATATATTTCACACATATACCCAATGTGATAATGCTTCAAAAAAAATAAATGTGAAGATCACTAATGAAAACACCATATGACGTGTTGGTCATTTTTATTCATGAACAGTCAATTTTCTTGAGTTATAGGCTATATCCATTCCATTATTTATTTTATAGACTTCCCATTCTCTTCATCTAAGCATCACTAAATACCATGAAATGTTCTCCACGTATGGGTAGTGAGAGTATTGGTGTAGTGATAGGCCTATATTTTAACTATTTGATGCTCCCTTCAGATTAATTAATCTAAGATAACATGAAATCCATTCATGTTAACAGGGTTAGACAATTTGACAGTCATGATAAATGTCTCAAAAATCAAGTATACTACCCAACTAAACCATGGAAACTATATATATTTATCATATATGATGGCCTAAACCAGCCTTAAATTTATTATTTCATTGAAGGGTCTATATACATCACATTTCATGTGATAACATTCCACAACAATTGGGCTTCCTTCATCCAGAACTCACATTTTCATTACATAGGAAAATATGCTCCTTAAATATTTTCTTTAGCACAATGCTATGATTCTCTTCTAGAACCTCCATGATATTTGAGTATATAAAAATATCATTTATAAACCCAAACACATATTATTATTTTTAAATTTTAATGACTCTATTCATCATGTTTATGGAAATTTTTGGATCATTTGTGAGTCAGAATGAAAATACTCTCAAATCTTAATGCATGTAGCTTATACGAAAAGAAATCATGGGGATATCCTCCATATATACTCTACCATCGTAATTAATGACTTATGATCCACATTACAAGTGTATTATTCTCCAAAAATATTATCATCAAATTAATAAATCAATGTATGAGGAAAATGTTACTTCATTTCAATATTGTTGATCTGACAATAATCAATGTAAAGGCTCATTGACCTATCCTTCTTCTTGATGATGAGGACTGGTGAAGACCATGGTGTAGAAAGTGGGTGTATAAATAGATAATATATATTATTATATTGTCATTTGTTAATCTCCTTATGTTTCCAAACATCCATTATATATATAGACTTGGATAATGGTAATTCTACCAGTATAATATTGATTTAAAAGTCAACCTCCCTTATTAGAGGAAGACTAGGAAATTCATTGAGAAACTTTTCACTATGTTCCATCATAATGGCAATGTATTTAAGGATTTTTCTTTCCTTATACTCAATCATATGATCCATTTATTCTTGATCATAGGAAAACATTATCCATTCTTGATATTTTGGTGATAATAACGATTCATCCATATCTGGGAATTTGTATAGAATTGGAGGCCAATTTATGACAGGATGAGTGTTTTCCTTAACATGGTAATTCTGTTTACTCTATAAAGGGGAATTAAATCCATACCATAAATTATATAATTCTCCACCACATGGATTATCAAAATATTTTTTGGTAAGTTCATCCCACAAATTTTTATAGGAGAAATCTTATATAATTGGGAGGTAATAATTACACCATTTGTTGTTTCCATAGATTTTTATAATTCCATTATTTGGGGTGGTGTTTTAAAATTTCTAATAAGTATATTTGATATGAATAAATGTGTAGGAAAATAATCTAATTATATGTTTTCAATTCATGAATGAATAAATATAATACCTTTCATCACTTCATTTTCAAGATCCACATGACATGTTATGGGAGAATGATCTAGCACTCACAGCCATGGAGGTTGTTGGTCGTCCCTAAAGACCCTTGTAATAGTGAAATGGTTTTAAAAAGACTCTGGTTGTAGTTATTTTTACCAATAAAAATATGGATAATGTTTTAACAGAGAATTCATTTCCTCAATCACATTAGTAGTATTGTCCTGTCAAAATTTTCTAGTAAGGTTTCCTTCCCACCCACACAAAAATCATTTCATCATCCCCCTTGAGAAATTTCTGGGGTGCTTCGTTCTACACCATTAGTAAGTGGGATGTTAAATTTCATATAACTATTTAATTAATCAATTTGATAGACATTATTATACTCCACCTTCAGATTCATACTCCTATGATAAAAATGTGATTCATTGATCTCCATTTTAAATTTAACAGAACATAATAATATTTCCATGTATAAATCATAGTCTCAGATCACTTAAGATATTAATAGATTAAATTTTATTCAACTAAATAATAACTATACCTTAAATTTAGGGGTAATAACCAAAATGATAGTGCATTGTTTATGTATTGTGATGTTTTTGTAACAATCCCTATTATATTCATCATCTTTTTTCTTGATGGCATGTAAATCCCATTACATTGATTATTTGAATGTATGAGAGAAATATTTATTGAAAAATAGTTTCTGGAATGCCTTCCACTACATATCCCTAATATCCTCCCCATGAGTCATATTATTAATCCATTTATACCACTGATAATCTTCACCCTCCAAATTATAAATATCCAGGAAAAACATTTATTGATCCAAACGTGGATGGATGTATAATATATTTTCAATGGAGTTGACCGGTTGTTCCACTATTAAGGGGTCAGAGAGTCCATTGAAAGTCATATGTCATTGGAACATAAAGTTCTAAATTGCAACATGATATTTATTACGTGAATTTGGTATCTTCTTATATTGTAGGTTTCTAATGAAAAATTTATTTAGTTGATATAGTGTCCCCATAGTGTTTTTAATTCCTACTCACATCGGTTGGGTATCTCATCTGGGTATTCATTACATTTACCTTTACATTAGTTGTTTAACTAATTCCTTCTATTTCTGGATATTTTATAAAATAAAGTGAGAAATAGGTTTGAAATTTTTTAAACTATTAAATAAATAATCATGAATCCATTTACATTAAATAGATAACATAAAAATACAATTTATTTCTTAACATATGAATATCTATTATTAAAACTATGTTATCAATTATCTATTTTCTAATATATAATCTCATGGGATTTTTTCCATTAATAATTTTTCATAATGATATTCTGAATTTAGTCAAATGATAACCCATGGGAGGGACAATATTTGGGTTGCAACAATGCCTATTTTCATGAACATTTTCTAATATCGATTCTTGCAAAACATTTTTTTTTCATGTTTTAACACATTGTACATGTGTTCCAGATCCACATCCACTTATTTTATCTAGAAAACAATTAATTTTACTTATAATACACATATTTTATAAATTAACTAAATTTTGGATTTTTTTATACTAAATAAATTTATCCTAATGATTTCTCTAGAGTTTCCTAACCTTAAACCCAAAATAACTAAACATTCTTTTGAAACCAAATATGACAACCCTTCTATATATTACATAATAAGTCATGATTTATTACATAAGATCATACAAAAAAAGATATTTCATGAATTATAGTGTATTTGGAAATTAGTTACATAACATAACATCTTCAAATGGAGAATATAACATCATTGTTAAAATCATCTTTAACATGATCATAATATTCTTTTGTACGTAACAATGCATGGGATATCCAGGGGATAGACATAAGAAAGGGGTGAGATATAAATTGCAAAAAGGTAATAAACTTAAAAAATCATAAAGAAGGTAATACATATTCTAAAATATTCCCATCAATGTGACTTAAATAGGATGACATTAATAACCATGAACAATGTGGAAAGATATTACACAATATTGATAATGGAAACATGGGACATGTTGAAGTTATATAAAACACTATATAATGAATATAGGTTAAGTAGAACATCTAATACATCATGACATAAAATGAATCCCTGTGGATTAGATTCAGTCCATAATCAGTTGAATGATGTCTCATGAGACTAAAACACTAACCAATTCATTAGAACATTATATATATATAATTATTTTTATCCTCCCCATATGGTATATTCTCACCACAATAACATATCTATAACATATCCACTTCTCTAAAATCATTATCATATTGGGGGAATGCCTATGAAAAAATGCCCCACTGGCCCAGATCAAAAATAAGTGAAAATTTGGTTAGGGAACTACAAATTGTATCATATAAGTTTATTTTCATTTTTTTGTCTTACTATTTGTTATATAGTATACTTAATACTAGGATATATTAAAAAAATGAAATAAAATTGTGTATGGATGCATGTTCCCCTTTTCACATGGGACCCACCATGTTTTTAAGGGTGGGAAATTTATGTTATTCATTGCATTTTTATAGATTATTGATTTCCAACGCGAGTTGAACACTTGGGTGTGATGTTATTAGATTTTTTGATTTAAACCCTTGGATTCCTATCTCATTCTAAGAGTATATATTCATAATGGTAGGAACATAGGTTCATATGATATGTTATTATTCCATGACTTTCATTTAGAATTTGGAATTCTCAAAGAGGTGTTTGGTTGATTAATGTGTAAATATGAATCTAAAAATTGGTTTCCTACTTATCCTTTTAGTGACATTTTAATCATACATCCTAGGTATTTGGTTATATATGGGATCATTAACTTATTCCATTTGTATATGGTATGTATGGGACTTAATATATTATAGGTATTCATGGATAATGATAAGGGGTTATAAATTTAAAATTCCAATATAAAGATAAACAACATTTTCATATCTATATGTTTTGTGGAGTTCTACTCTACCACCACAGATTTTTGTTATCTTTATATACATGATATGGGATTTCTAACACATTTGTTGTTAATAAGGGGGAAATGTGCCCAGATTATATGTGACGAATGTGTCTTATATGGTTATGTAAGGTTCTACAGGTCCATATGTCATGTTACATGGGTGTGGCAGGGGAGTGTATGGGTGGTGAGATGTTCTTCTTATTTCATCATTCCATTTCAAGGATATATATATAAGACTATAATAGATTTTTGAATAAGGTATTTGGTCTTCATCATGATTTCACATAGAATTATTACAGAAGTCATTAATAATGAAGTATATATGGTACTACTAGATCATGCATGAAATGAGGCACCCCAGGGTGAGGAAAATCATGAGCCAAATGTGTAGGATCTGGTTCAGGGGAGGAATTCATAGAATATGGTTGATTTTGGTCCATTCATGGGGATAATATCATGTTGATATTATTGTAATTCATACTGGGTATTGATAGTTGGGTTGAGGTAGCAAAGCCTTCATTTTATTATTTGACCCATGAGCTCCAATTTTAGAACCCATTAACATTTCATGGGGATAGTGGATGACATGAAATGGAAAACCTGATCGAGTAAATATCAGTGACTCCTCCTTAGATAAATACACCCTTCATTGGATAATTATACCTACTCTCTTTCTCAAAGGGTCATCAAAGAAATGAAGGCATATACAAGTAAATGCTAGTAGACTTGAGCGGTCGACTTCAATGGATTTTGAGGCAAGGTCATCGAGAACTTTTTTTCAAAGACATCATGGGTGGATAAATAATATTTTTTAATGAATATAAAATAGAGGGAAACATATAATATGAATTATATGGAAAATCTCACAGACCAATGTTTATTTATTGTTTCTCAAACAGGAAGTGACATCACTAGGGTGAGATGGTTCGATGATGGCTTATGGCATGCCATGAGGGATCCTGAGAATAACATAAATATGAAATTTATACCATATGCCATTAATAAGTAACTGATAGATGATAAAATCATGATGGATATATCATATTCAATATGGGTTATGGTATTGTTTGAGTTTAGTGGTGATACATTAGGTATCCATGAGGAATATAATGAGGAGTCTCAGTAGGAATGTTAGGAAAATGACTACAGTATTCCAATAAATAGTGGTTATTCAATTATGTTATTATACTATAGGCTTCAAAGATATGTTCAGACTCAATTTTAATGGGATCTAAAGTATTTTGAAGAATGTGGTTAGATGAGACTTCTGGAGAGGTTCTACAGAAATTGTTGTTGAACAGCTAAAGGATAGGGACTAGGACATACTGAAGGATCTAAGGTATGACATGGATTTTTACCAAGAGTTGGTACCATGTAGTCTTTTTCACATATATGTCATGTATTAATGAAGGGGAGGCAGAGTCCCAGTAGTATGTTCAGTGGCTTGTATGTGGTGAATCTCTACATGTATGTCAATCCTTAGTTACTGAGGATATAGTCTAACTATATTCTTTTTTATTTGGAAGGGTCATATTAGGTTGTGGAGCTGAATAATATTAGATAAACTCTATGATCAAGGGTGTTATCTATATTTTTCCATTGATGGTTTGGCTTCCTGAGGTCCACGTCTGAAAAAAAATAACTAGATAGTGGTTTCTATAATGGAATCAAAAATTATTTTTGTTTTGTATGAGGTGTGTAGGAATCAATACTATGATGGGAATGAATTTATGTAATATGAGTTTAGTATTAAGCATTAGATGTGATGCATGTTCGTTGATCATATGATGAGATATTGTAATCATTGGTATCTTGGGTATAATAAGTACGGAATGAGCATCTGATGAGATGTTTGACATGAAGGTAATTAGGTATGACATTGGTATAAATGATACCCTATTGTGGTTTATTAACAATGGAATTTCATGTGTTGACCTATATATCTGGGGTTGTATAGTGGAACCATCATAATTTGTTTGGTTGAGAATCAATTAAATATTTAATTCCTATCGTGGAGTGTGCCACAAGATGAATTGAACCTGATTAATTTCCATGGTAGACCGAGTGATGTAACTAAAATTGGTATTTATGCTACCATCATTGTATGATACATTATATCTTGGTGAGGAGGTATCATTAGGTGGTCATGTTTTAAAATATAATGTTTTTGAAAGGATCAAATTTAGGAAAAAAAATTAAATTATATGCTTCGTAGATGAACTCGCATGGATTCATGGATTTGGATATTAATTCATATTTTTCAAGAACTTTAGGGTGTTTTTAAATCGATTTTAATTATTGGTGAGTACCATATTAGTATGAATGGGTTATTAAGGCCTCGGGCATTGAAATCCTAGTTTTAGGAAAAATTGACATAGCTTCTTGGTTGGAACATTAGCTTTCAAAAAATTTGGTGAATAAAATGAGACCAATTTTACAATGTGGCATGATTTTTTTTAACTATGTGGAGCCTTTTAGACAAGATTGAATTGATTCTGCTTCAATCATGCTCAGTTCTTCCAGTATCATCCCTTCCATATGGATTGGCAGAGTCTTCAATGGTCAGTGCACCTCAAGACTTTTAATGGATCTTCTTCGGTGTTTCTTTGTTTGTAATTCTCAAAATTCAGCTGGTGCAAATTCATTGCACCTCATGTTTGTAATGATACTTTTGTTTTTAATAAATTTCCTTGGGGCATGAATTGGGTGACCAATTCATGACACCACTATTATAAAAAGAAAAAAAATATTGAATTGAGTGTGGATTTTCAACGTCACTTGATCATTTAGGGAATGGTGTATAAAACTTTGTGTGGGTCGGAGTGGATACTCATGAGGGGGGGTGAATTGAGTTCCATTTAAAAATTTCTGTTAAAAAGATTCATATTCAAATCCCCCAAATTAAATAACAAGCTAAACTGTAGTGAATTTGTAATATAGTAAAGGGTCAGTTTCATTCTCAAGAGATTGATTAGATATTAGTTAATCAAATCTGAAGATTGATTAACTTTTGAAGCTAACCTCATGCTTTATAATAAATATAAACCCTTGCTAGTTTAAATATCATAGTTACTTTAAAATATATTTATGATTCAAATTAATTAATAGTGGAATATTCAATGTTGTTTAAAACAAAATAAGTAAACATAGCAGATATAACCAAGAGGTTCAGTCCCAAGCTAAGACTCAGTCCTCTCAGATAATTTATATAAACTTTGATCAAAACTCTAGATCAGGGTTAAACAACAGTACAAAACTATCCATGTCACATGGCCTCTTCCTCAGTTCTATGTGGGAATCAAAACAATAGCACACAGTCTATTCAGGTCACACTTGTCCTCTGCCACTATCCACACTAGTAAACTATAGAGTATGGGAATGATTGAGTGAGGATTTATAAATCCACCAGTTCAACACTGGAGAAAGTGTGTGTATGAATATACATAGTACACACACTACTCAATAAGTAACTAAAAGAATAACTAAGAGAGAGTAGATATGAGTTTAGAAAACTCTAGTGATTTGAAGTGAAGCTCTGGACTCCTTTTGGTTATTCAAGAATTATTCTAAGTCCTTCATTAGTTTTTGTCTGAAAAACTGAGTGTAGTTTTCTCCTTGTCTTTTAGGATCTGTTTGACCATCTTGAGTGCATGAAAAGATCATTGTAGTTCTTCACTCCTTGAATAAGGTTCATCTTGTGTTCTCTTCTTGATTGAATGGCCTCGTGTATGTCTAGTGTTATTCAAGTATACAGGTGTATGGATGTCACCTTACTTTATTGGATATCTTCACCAACATATTCTCTACAGCTCAATCTTCCTTTTATATCTTAATCATTGGCAATACGAATGATTACCTTTATCTATGTACGAGGTACATTTTCTTGAAAATCCGACAACTATCATTAATTAATAATAGGTGCATTAAAATCATCAAATATGATCATTGCTAAATAAACAAATAGAAATAGTGTTTAGAGAATAGTGACTGGTTTCCATAAATAGTTGTTACTCCCTGTAACATTAGCTCATTGTATCGGTATGTGACTTATTGTATCAGGGAACTTCTGTCGGTAGCTGTAAATATTTATAATAGTAGATCTACGTATAGATAGCTCTTCCATCATTAGCTCCTTGTATCAGTTTCTTTATGTAGCGGTAGGTCTCCGTAGTGGTGAGCTCCTATCGGTAGCTCTTTGTAATTGTGCCGGTAACTCCTTGTATCTATAGACATGAGTAGCAGTGACATCCTTATACCAATGGACTTTATAATGGTATACTTGAATACTGGTAGACTTACTCTAACGGTAGCTTATATCGGTAGACTCTTTAATTCTATATCGGTGGACATTGTATTGGTAGACTTACACATATTGGTTGCTCTGGTGTAATGGTGATATTCTGTACCAAGATCAACAATTGATTCTTGAAAAACATGACTTCATAAACCATCTCTGCCACAGTGGTTGACACACTACATCCAAGAGAGATTTCAAAATATTTTTCCATGTTGCTCAGCTCCTCAAGAAAACAATTATTTAAATCGGAAATAGATTTATTCAAACACTCTTTCATCTTAGAATTTAAAGACTCAAAGTCAGCCCTTGTTACCATACTTGTAGGCACTACAACATGTGATCTTTTTGACACAATACTAGCCACTAAGTCATTCATAATAGAATGAATGGATGAAATCAGTGATGTTTCCATTCTCCATAATTCTTCCAAAAATATGGCCTTTAGCTCAGACTTTAACTGATCCATATCAGGATTTCTGACTATATCCTCAGGTAAAACCTCAAAACATATATTATAGTTAACTTGTGGTCTATTCATGGGTTTCGCATCTTCCGAATCTGGGTAGTCTATCCCACAGACCACAAAACCTGGGTCTTCAGCCCAGTATTCAATTCCATTAGCTATGGAAACATTTCCAAATCTAGTATGATGCTCCCCCTCAACTTGGGCATTCTCCTGTATAAAAATAGCACCTTAATCATCTTGGTCTTGCTCGAAATAATCTTCCACAACCATCTCCATTTCTCCAATAGAAGGAGGCTCCTAAGGAATAGGTGCAGTTCTATCTACTTCAACAAGAACAACATCTAAAGTCACAGCAGAACATCCATCAATGGACACAAACTCATGGTGGCAGAAGCAGATGCTTCAATTTCAGAATCTGTTTCTTTTTCCTCATTCTATGGGGAGGCCTCCTCCTGATTTGATATATGCTGGTCTTCCTCATCCACAGGTGCCTCTTCACTTCTTACTCCCAACATACTTTCTGTACTAGGTAGGTTCAAAGAGGCATTTTCATTTTCATGTGATACAATTTTAGGAGTTGGGTTAGGAGGAAAGTACATATCTCATCCATCTGCTACAGTGGAATCTTCCTCATCTGGATCATCACTATACTGTGGCTCATCCTCATCGGGTCCTAGTCCTGGATCTCTCTTATCTTTTGGTCTATTTGGATGGTCAACTGGATTTAACTTGTCATATATATTTTCATCATCAGTAACTCATTACCTTCTCCATGGGTTCTAGCTAATCTTCATGTACTTACATACTTTGCTTGTGATACAAATTTTTTTTCTTACCACCACTGTCTCATCCTGAGGCTCAGAAACCCCCTTTACTTTAGTCATAACCAAAATTAATTTGGAAAAGAATAATGCATTGGTTTTTGATTTGGGTCTGCTCATATCCCCTATTTGAATCATTAACAGCCTTCACAGATTCACTTTCACACGATTCCTTAAGAGATGAAACAAATAAATATCTTAATGCTTCAGATTTGCAAAGTCCCCTCTTCTAAGACTTAGCACATGTTGAATGAACTTGAACAACAATCCATTTTCGACATCCATCTTAGCAGCCACCACCTTTCTCTACTTTTCACTACCAGTGAGATCTTCTAAGGCAGTAACATAGTCAAATATGTCACTGGTTGGAGGTATTGTCTTCGATGAATACCAAAATACTCCTTCATGTGGTACCTTCATGCATTCAGCCCATTCAATGGATGAAAAAGCTATTTCCTATCCATTTACCAATGAAACCATTCTATTTTCCATATCAGATTTCTCAAAGCGCACAAAACTATAGAACTTTTTTATTAGCTTCGGATAATAAGGACCATTGTTGTTTGTGAAACTTTCTAGCCATCTCTGCTCCTCCAATATTCTTAGGGTCAGTGATTTTCTTGAAAAAATACATTCTACACACAGCTCCTTCTCGATTACAATTTTTCAATTTTGTATGTGCGGATTCACCAGACGCCTCCCTGACCTCGTTCGATTGACACTGCTACATGATTCAGGTCCAGTCTTCTACTTCTTCACATTCAGCTCATCAAAGTCATCTATGATAGTCGGAAGTTTGGTTTTTTTCCATCACTGTATTGGAGAACATAGGATTTTCATGAGATTCGGATATGCAAGGAGTTGGGATTGAGAGAGGAGAGTTCAGTGGATTGAGAAGTAACCAAGACTTAGTTTTTATCATTTGGGAATCATAAAATAAATAAATAAAACCTAATAACTGTTGTAAACGATACATATTCTGACGGCTGAGGACACGATGTTTAAAAAAATGCATACTAACAGTAATTATATACCGGTGAGAATTCCAAATGGTGAGGTTCACTAACAGTGAGGTATATAAGTGAGGTTCACTAAAAGTGAGGTATATCATTATGGTTCACTAATAATGAGTTTTCTAAAGGTGAGTTTTTTAATGGTGAGGTTTCTAATGGTGAGATTTCTAAAGGTGAGGTTTCTAAAGTGTAATATTCTAACGGTGAGGTTTCTAATGGTGAGGTTTATAATGGTGAGGTTTTTAAGCGTTAGGTTTCTAAAGGTGAGGTTTTTAACATTGAGGTTTCTAAATGTGAGGTTTCTTATGGAGAGGTTTCTAATGTTTTGGTTTATAACAGTGAGGTTTCTAACAGTGAGGTTTCTAAAGGTAAGGTTTCTAATGGTGAGGTTTCTAACGGTGAGGTTTCTAATGGTGAGGTTTTTAACGGTGTGGTTTCTAACAGTGAGATTTCTAATGGTTAGAGTCTGTCATTCCTAATTCATGTAAAATGTAACATAACCTATCTGAACTAAAATTCTTGGTGAAAATGTTAGCTAATTGGTGTTCAATACCTATAAATTCAAGAGTAATATCAACTTTTTGGTAATGATCTTTCATGAAATAGTGCATTACATCAATGTGTTTGGTCCTAGAGTGAGACACAAGATTCTTAGATATGTTAATTTCACTAGTGTTATTACAATTTATTGATACATCATTAAAATCATATCCATTGTCAAAAAAGTATGTTTCATCCACAGAATTTGTGCACAACAACTACCAGTATCTATATACTCTACTTCTGCAGTAGACAGTGCAATATAATTCTACATTTTACTACACCATGATACTAGGGACTTACCTAGAATATGACATGTCCCAGAAGTTCTTTTTCTATATAACTTGCAACCAAAAAAGTCAGCATATGAATAACTTATTAAATCAAAAGATTTTCCTTTTAGATAAATCAATCCTAAATTTTCATTATGTTTAAGATATTTAAAAATTTATTTAAAAGCAAGCAAATGGGATTATTTAGGAATTGCTTGAAATCTTGTACACATACACACAATAAACATAATATCTGGTCGACTAGCAGTGTCGTAATGTAGACTTCCAATCATAACTCGGTAATTTTATTGATCAACTGGTTTCCCTGATTCATTATTGTCCAACTTACAGGTGGTACTCATGGGTGTATCAGTTTCCTTAATATTATCAAAACCAAAAAGTTTTAAAATATCCTTTGTATATTTACTTCGATTTAAAGTAATACCATTTTCATTTTGAAAAACGTGAAATCCAAGAAAATATTTGAGTTCTCCCATTAAACTCATTTCAAATTCATTTTGCAAACTCCATGAAAAATAAATACACAAATTAATTTTAGATGATCCAAAAATAATATCATCAACATAGATCTGTACTATAAAAACTTCTTTAGAAATTATTTTAATAAATAGTGTTGGATCAACATTCACTTTTGTAAATCCTTTTTAAATAAGAAAATTACTAAGTCTATCATACCATGATCTTGGGGATTGTTTTAAACGATATAATGCTTTAGAAAGTTTAGAAACACGTTTTTGAAAATGAGTATTAGTAAATCTAGGTGGCTATTCAACAAAAACAACTTTATCTATAAGACCATTTAGAAAAGAACTTTTGACATTCATTTGAAATAACATGAAATTCAGATGAGCAGCATAGGCAAGTAGAATCCTAATAGCTTCTAATATAGCTACAAGAGAAAAGGTTTCCTGATAGTCTATTCAATCCTCTTTACAATACCATTGTGAAACTAGCCATTCTTTTTCCATAACTATATTTTCCAGATTCATCAACTTTATTTCTAAAACCTCATTTAGTTCCTATAGTCAAAGTGTCCTTGGTTCTGTCAACTAATTCCCAGACTATATTTCCTTCAGAATGATTTAATTCTTCTTGCATAGTCATTACCAAAAATTCTTCATTAATTGAATCATTTATATTTTTAGGTTCTAACTGTGAAAGAAAAACTTGATGTTCAACCCGGTTTCATAGAGAAGATCTAGTCTGTGTCCCTCTATCAAGATTGCCAACAACATCATGTAAAGGATGAAGCTTTAGAATACCATTTGATCTAGTAAAAGTGGAACTAGAAATTTCATGTTCTTCTCTAGATTCAGGTTCTACAAAAACAGGTTCTGGAATGTTCCCAGAACTGGATGTCTTTACAATAGGTTCATTGATATTTTCATTAAGGTTCAAAATAGACAAATCCTCTTCAAGATTTTCAATGGATATATTTGGGTTCATGTGGATCAGTTTCATCAACCATGATGTGAACAGATTCTTCCACACATTTGGTTATTTTATTAAAAACACTATAAGCTTTACTAAAGATTGAATAGCCTTAGAAAATTCCTTCATCACTCTTGGATGAAAATTTGTCATGGTTATTGTTTGTATTGAGAATAAAGACTTCGCAATCAAAAACATTAAAGTAATTAACCCTATGTTTCCTATGGTTCCACAAATCATAGGTGGTATTTTTGAGAACAGGTCTAATTAGGACTCTATTAATAATATAACAAACTGTATTTATAGCTTCAGACTAATATTAAATTGGAAGGTCATACTCATTAAGCATAGTTCGTGCCATTTCTTGAAGAGTTCAGTTTCTTCTTTCTACTCCACCATTCTGCTGAGGTGTCCTGGGAGTAGAGAAATTGTGACTATAGCCATTGTGTGAGCAATAATATTTAAATAAATTATTTTCAAACCCACGACGATGATCACTTCTCAAAGTCTTAATCTTAAGTCAACTATGACTTTCTACAGACTTGGAGTATTTAATAAAGTAAGAACAAGCTTCACTTTTGTGAGCAATGAAGTATAACCAAGTGTACCTAGAATAGTCATCTACTAAGACATTAACATAGTGCTTCAAATTTAAACTAGAAATTATAGAAGATCCAAACAAGTCCATGTGAACCAACTCAAGAGGTTTTGAAGTTGAAACTTGTTTCTTTGATTTAAAAGAAACTTTATGTTTCTTTCCCTTTTGACAGGGATTAGAAACTATATCAGCTTGGAATTCAAGTTTAGGTAGGTCTCTAACTATGTTTTTCCTAGTCTATTTTCTATGTGAATGAATGTTTCAATGTCCTAATCTTTTGTGCAATAACACAAACTCTTTATGAAAAGCATTCAAGTATTTAATGTTCTGGTTAGGCAAATAATTCAAATAAACAACATAAACATTTTAAATTCTCAAAGAAAAAAATAATAAAATATTTTTAGAATTAAAAACATTACAAGAATAATTATCAAATTTAACATTGAAACCATCATCAAACAATTGATAAATAATTAACATTTTATATTTATGTCCATCAACAAATAAAACATTGGAAATTAAAAATGAATCAGTGTTAACAATCTAGCTTAAGCTGATGATTTTTACTTTTGAATTATCACCAAAGGCAACATGACCTCCATCAAATTTGATTAAACTCTAGAAGCATGAGTAGTCTCTAGTCATATTCCTTGAACATCCACTTCCCAAGTACCATACCTACTTATGGAAACTCTTCAAGCAAGTGTCCTACAAAACATGTTTAAACAGAAAATGATTTTGGTACCCAGATTATCTTGGGTCTAGACAAGTTAGAGAGCAACACATTTGGCACCCAAATTTACCATATGGGTCTCATATAATCAATAGATTAAAAAGATTTTGAAGGACAAAATTTATTTGATATATATCCATGTGAATAACTTTTTGAAGCATATGAATTTCCAGAACTAGAACTAGTAGCATTCTTTCCATATTTAAGAATAAATCTATTTTTAGTAATCAGTCTCTGTCCTATCTGATAGCCTATTCCAGTGGTATATTTTGGTTCCACTTGTTTACCTAACATTTGTGTAAGTGTATATTTTCCATTTGTAAATTTCTCTAAGTCCTTCCTTAATTTCTCATTGGACAATTTCAGTTCAGTATTTTCCATAAGTAATTGAGAATTCTATTCTTTTCTATATCAAGTACAAGTTTTACAGAGCTGGTCAAAGCATGTTGTTTCTTCAAGGTCTTATACTTTTCCTTCAATTCATTACAGGTTTCTTCTAGAATATTAAAGTATTCAAACAACTCTTCACTTCTCATGTTTTCATATTCGGAATCAGAATCTACTCCAGAATAATATGAATTTAAAGCAGGAATATCCAATGTTACCTCAGATGTGTTTGTCATGAAACACATATTAGATTTTTGAGATTTTTCATCATGAAAAAAATCATAATAACTTGAACTATCTTCTGAAGCAATCCAAGTTTCTTTCATAGATTTATTATTTTTATTTTCCTTTTAATCACATTTCTTCTTGACCATTCTCTCTAGGAAGTCTGTTTTCACATGTCCTTTCCTATTCCATTTATAATAGACAATTTCATCACTCTAATCAGACTTTTTCCAATAATTCTTCCAATGAACATTGTTGTCATATTTTCCTTTATAAATTGGTTTTATGAAGAATTTATTCTTCCTGTAGAACTTCTTGAACCATATGGATATTTGAGCCATCTCATCATCACTATCAGAATCAGAACCTTCACTTTTTGATATTTCAATAGTCATGTGAACTTTCTCCTTGTCCTTGCTCTTTGAGGCAGTAGATTTAAATTCTATTATCTTCTTTTTTGGTTCATCATATTTTTCCTTTTTGAATTTCGGTAATTCTTCATTCATCATCAACTTAACAACTAATTCTTTAACAGGCAGTCAACTTATGTCACATGATTCTCTTATTAAGACTGATGTAACTCTCCATCTTCCTGGTAGACATCTTAGTATTCTCGTAATCTACTCCTGTGTAGGAACAACTTTTCCACGTGAGCTCATAGTGTTGACAATCTCATTGAAGCTGAGATACATATCAGAAATAGGTTCATCATACATAATTTTAATTTTTTTTACTTAACAGTGTAGGTATTAAATCTCATTTCTTTAACATTGGTTGTTCCCTCATGAGAAATAGCCAAAGCATCCCAGATTTCATAATCAGTTTTACAAGCAGATATTTGATTGAATTCTTCATCTCTTAAAGCACAATACAGGGCATTCATTTATTTACAATTATTATTGTAAGTTGTTTTAGTAGGTTCATCCCAAGTAGTTCCTTCAGTTTCTGGAATCTTATATAGAGTCTCTATAGTAGTCCAGATATAAAATCCCATACTTTTTAAATTAATTTTCATTTTAAGATTCCATTAGGCATAATTTGTACCATTAATGAAATGAGGCATATTAGTAGCAACACCTTCAGTCTATTATCCATAAATAGATTTTATCAAATATATTTGAAGAGATAAAATTTTGAACAAATAGAAATTTAATATCATTAAGATACAACTAAAATCACAGTTGAAAAATAGAGTATTTGGAAATATTTTACAAATAACAATAGAAAAAAATCCTCTCATACCAAATGTTGGTCAGAGTGGATACTTAAGAGGGGGTTGAATTGAGTTCCAATAAAAAATTTCTATTAAAAATATTCTTATTAAAATCCCCCAAATTAAATAACAAGCTAAACTATAGAGAATTTGTAATACAATAATTGGTCAGTTATGTTTTCCAGAGATTGATTATTTCTCAGTTAATCTAATCTGAATATTGACTTACTTCTGAAGATAAAATAATTCTTTACGATAAATACAAACACATTGTAGTTTAACTACCATAATTACTTTGAAATTGATTTATGCTTCAAAGTAATTAGCTGAAGAATATTCAATATAGTTTAAAACAATATAAGTAATCACAGTAGATATAAACAAGAGGTTCAATCTCAATGTGAGACATAGTCCGCTAAAATAATTTATATAAACATTGATCCACACCCTAGATCGGGGTTAAACAATAGTAAAAAGACCATCCAGGTCCTGTGACCTCTATCACATTTCTACATGGGAAACAAAACAATATCACAAAGGCTATTTAGGTTACACTTGACCACTACCACTATTAATAGTGGGATACTATAGAGTATGTGTAACACCCCACCACTACCTCGTTGGCTTGACGAGGTGGTGTTGGCTACATGGCCTTAAAAGACATTCCCAAGATGCCAAAGGCTGGTAATAAATGTCGAGGGCATCACGATAAAGTTGGGGAATGATTTTTCCTTAAGATAAAACCTTCCAAAACAACAACTAATGATGCATTCACTTTAAAACACAAACATGTATTCCCAAAAGACAACCAATTTGTTACAAAATACAACCCAAAACCAAAACAACCAACCATATCAGAGTACAAGAGGAAACTCAACAAAAAACACTAAGTGCCATGACACCATCAGAACTCCACACCAAGCTCCATGGTCCAAGCTCCACTGAGACATCACAATTCACCACTAAAGGAGGGAAATTCCACACCATTGCCCACATCATGATATACAACATCTGCAAAGACACCAACGTGCCAAATTTGGGGGTGGGTACTAAAACATTGTAGGATTTCCCCATATGACATCCCTACACACGCCACTAGGATAAAACCTTTTTCACTTTTATATAAAATAGTTTATATAAAATAAATCACAAGTGAAACCATTTTCATAAGCCCAACAATTCCCTTACCAAACCATCACACCCAAGCTAACAAAGCAAGGGAAATCAACCCAAAAAATCCATAGTTCATTTTATCATTTCACATTAACACCATAATTTCCATATTGCAAAGCAATGCATAACAAAACTACCAAAACAACCAAATAGTAGAGCTTCCATCCAACACGTTCACATATTCAAAACTAGTGGCTCTTCCTATCCACTTATCCTTTGATGGTGACCCTTTCATCCACTATCCACCCTATTTTTATAGTGGTACTTCTCTCCAATTCCACACAAAATTCCAATAAAACCAATCCAATCATAAAACCACCAAGGCCACAACATCATGTAATCAACCAATTACATTACATATCAATCCACCTCAATAAATCACCCATTTATTGAAAACCATTTTCCATGACAAAAAAAATTCAATAAAACAACCCTTTTATTGAAAACCATTCCATAAATCATTTTCAAAAATCATCCATAGCATCCCATTTTAAAATCTCCATTTTAAAATCCACAATAATTGAATTTCCCCACAAAATATTCTTTTTCCCAAAAATCCCCCAAACATCACCCAATAGATTTTTAATCAATTTCGCACATGAAAACACAATTAATTTAAATCAATACATATTAATTGTAACCAAAACCATTGTCTCTAACCAAGTGGAGTCGATAGAGAAACCACCTACCTTTAGGGTTCCTGAGAAACTGACACACGAACAACCACACTTCAAAATCAGCGAACACACCACCGAAACCTCTCTAGATCAATTTCCTTAACATAAAAAATACTTAATATTAACATCCAAGGAAACTAAATCCCTATATCTATACACAACAATTTTAGATCTAGAAAACCATGTAATAGAGGGGTGTAGATCTAGAGGAAAACACAAGAGAAACAAGAGGAGAGACTTACCCAGGAGAAACCGCCATTAAACCGCCTTGAAACCCCTTTGAAATGCGTCAAAATTGAGTGGGAGAGCACCCTTAACCCCTGAGAACCCAAAATCTTGAGTGAGGATCGAGTGGGAGGAAGGTTGGAGTGAAATGAGGCAAACCCGAGTGAGCCCGGGTTTTAAAACCCAATTTTCAAGTGGTCGCACGGTTAGTCCGCATGGTTTGGAAAATAGTGCACAAACTGTGCGCCCGCTACTACCTCGAGAGCTAGGGTCCGCATGGTTTCCTCGCATGGTTTGGAAAACCATGCTTAGGCTGTGCGAAGCCTAATATCTCCCTTGCACAATTTCCTAGAGAATATACACAGATTCCATTAACCATGCTCAAACTGTGCACCCATTTAAAAGCCTCCAAACACATCCAACACCATTCTAAACTCTCCCAAACTCTTCCCAACTCATCCCATGTACTTTAAACACATAAAAATGCATAAAAAAGTCCACATAAATTAAACCAGGAGTGCTATATTCTCCCCACCATTGGAATTTTTGTCCTTGGAATGTAGTGAACCCGCCCTTTGTCGAAAGAGCTCAGGCCACTCCTCGACCATCTCTTTCTACCGCTCCCAAGTCTCCTCTTGAATCTATCCATGTTGCCACAAAACATGAACTAAACCGATGATTTTTCCATAAAATACATTCTCTTGCTTATCCACAACCCACACTGGCACGTGCACCAATGAAGAATCTGGTTCTACCTCAACATGATCTCATCGAATAACATGGTCACGATTGAGCTGATACATTTTCAACTGCAACACATGAAACACATTGTGCACCGCACTGAACCAAGGTGGAAAAGACAAATGATAAACCACCTCACCAAATATCTCAAAAATCTCAAAAGGTCCAATATACCATTGAGATAACATTCCTTGCTTTCCAAACCGATGATGTCCCAACCTAGGATAGATCCTCAAAAACACATGATCACTCACCTCGAATGATAATGGCCACTTACAATGATCCCCATATGATTTATGATGACTCTGAGCTGTCTCCATTCTCTTCCTGATCAACTTGATCTTCTCCATAGACTCCTAGACAAGGCTCGGTCCAACCATCAAGGACTGACCCGTTTCCACCCAATATAGTGCAGAAAAACATGGACGCCTGTACAATGCTTCCAATAGAGCCATCTGTATGGATGCCTGAAAACTAATATTGATGGATAACTCAACCAAAAACAAGTGCTCCTCCCACGAGACACTAAAACCCAGGACACAAGCCCGCAACATATCCTCCAGAGTTTGTATCATCCTCTCAGATTGACCATCCATCTGATGGGGATACGCCGTACTCATGGTCAACTTAGTTCCAAGGGATTGGTGTAAGGATTTACAGAAACAAGATGTGAAACTCGGATCTCTATAGTATAAAATCGAAACTAGAACACCATTCCTCTTTACCACCTATCAGATATAGATTTTGGATTGATCCTCCACCATATGAGATTCACGAATCGGGATGAAATGGGCCAACTTCGTTAGTCGATCCACTATCACCCAAATGACATCGTGATTTTTGACTATTGTTGGGAGACCTGTAACAAAATCCATCGCTATCTACTCCCACTTCCAAACAATGATTGGTAAAGACTGCAACATTCCTACTGATGTTTGATGCTCTACCTTGACCTGCTGAGAAGTAAAGCATCTCGAAACAAACAAATCCACACATCTTTTCATACCAGCCCACCAGAACTGTGCCTTCAATGCTTTATAAATTTTCTGAATTCCAGGATGAACATCCCACCTGGAATGATGATACGCCCTGAGAAGATCCTCCTGACAAGAAACTGGTACAACCATCCGATTCGAAAAACAAAAAACCGAATCTTCATCCAGTTTCCAACCCTCAATGGTCTCCCCATCATTGAGTCTCGAACCAATGGTCACACAGTCAGAATCAGATATATGTGCCTCTTTAACCAGGCCTACCAAGTCAGGAATCATCAAAACTAGAAAGAAGACCGCTCTATCACCCTATTCCTCAAATTCCAACCACATATCGGTTATAACCGACATCAACTACCACTCGCCTGATGTCTGTTTCACCACCTGAGCTTATGATTTTATTCTTAATGAATCTACCAAAAAATTTCCCTTACATTGTGTGAACATTAAGTCAAAATCAAACATCTAGAGATATTCCATCCATCTCCTTTGCCTCGAGCTCAAATCCCCTTGTGAGAAAATGTGTTTCAAGCTCTTATGATCTATATATACCATGAATTTTTCACCGAATAGATAATGACACCACACATTCAAATCATGGACCATTGTTTCCAACTACATATCATGAGTTGGGTAGTTCTTCTCATGCAATCTCAACAGCCATGATCCATATGCAACCACATGATTCCCTTGCATGATAATGCAACCCAACCTTGATCCTGATGCATCGCTATACACCATGTAACCTTTTCATGGTTGTGGAAAAACTGAGATTGGTGCTGATGTAAGATGACCCTTTACCTCTTCGAAACATTGCTGACATTGTTCATTCCAATGGAATGGAACATTATTTCTTGTAAAAGCTGTCATCGGTGAAGCCAAACATGAAAAATCACAAACAAAACACCGATAATACCCAGCTAGACCAAGAAAACTCTGTATCTCAGACACGTTCTTTGGCAGTTTCCATGAGATAACGACCTCTATTTTTCTAGATCCACACAAACACCCTTTTCAGAAATCACATGGCCAAGAAAACTAACTTCCTATATCCGAAAGTCACACTTTGACAATTTGGAATACAACTGATGATCCCTCAATATCCCCTACACTGTCGCCAAGTGATGCTCATGCTCCACCATTGTCTTTGAATACACCAGAATATCGTCTACAAATAGCACCACAAATGAATCCATATATATCTGAAATATCCAATTCATCAATGCAATAAACTCCGCTGGTGCATTAGTTAGACCAAAGGGCATAACCACATATTTATAATGGCCATATCTACTTATGAAAGCTGTTTTAGAAATATCATCCTTCCTAACCAACAATTGATGATATCCAGACCTTAGGTCGATCTTGGAGAACCACTGGTCTCCCCTCAACTAGTCGAAAAAGTTATCAATTCATGGGAGTGGATATCTATTCATTATAATAAGTAGGTTAAGTTTACGATAATCAACACACAACCTCAAAGTTCCATCCACCTTTTTCACAAACAACACTGGTGCTACCCACAGAGACGTGTTAGACAGGATAATCCCTTTGTTTTATAACTCTTCCAACTGGATTTTCAATTCCCGCAATTCAGCTGGTGCCATCTGATAAGATTGATATGATATAGGACTAGTCCCATGAAGGAGATCAATCGTAAACTCAACTTATCTTACGAGAGGTAACCAAGATAATTCTTCAAGAAAAACATCCATGAATAGATCCACCACTACCAGATGAGGACTCTGCTCACCACCCTCTACTGATTCCAACGACAACACCACCAACTGATACGATAACGTACCCGCTGCAGGTGCCAACAAACTCGTTGCACTTTTCCTTTCATGGCTCTCTCTTCTAAAGAGATGTCTAACACCATCGTATGTTGTAAATGAAACTGTACATGCATCAAAATCAATGAGGGACTTAAATGCAACCAGCCAATCCATTCCCAAGATTAATCATACCCATCCATCTCAAGCACTGAGAAATTCCATGTTATCTCAACCTCGCCCACAATGACACAACATGCTCTACACATAAAGGCTTGATACATTCTTAGACCCAGAGGAGTTTGATGTTTCAAAACTGAGGGAATCATTTCTGCCCTTAAACCCACCAAATCAACCACACGTGTAGCAAAAAAAGAGGGTGAAGCACCCGTATCAAACAACAGTTGCATCAAGGTAGAATTTAAAAGAATAATACCTCGCACTGTGGATGGTCCCGACTGATCATCCACCACAACCTTCTCAGCTCCAAAGACATGTTTCCATGACACACTCTGATCTTTATTTCCCTGTTGAGGCATCATGGTTTTCCATGAATCACCAGGACCCACTTTAATCTAATGAAGAGGGGGTGTGCTGATGTCCCCATCCCATCGATGAATACGACGTCTGCAATCCCTGAGGATTGTCACGTGCACCTGACCATGGAGCATTATGATAATAACGATGCAGATTCCCCATCTTCTTACATTTGTGACAAGCTCGAGGGTGTGTCGTACAATCCCACTTGATGTTCCTCGTATAACCACACTGAAAACATCCCGGCTTGCTCTGGGGCTTCAGAGGAAGATTCACTGATCCTGCTGTCAGATTATATGATATACTCCCACCCTGGGAATAAGTGTCCCTCCTCCGCTTGAACCCAACGTTAGTGTTCCCACTATTCCCCATTGGTACCACCATGCTTCCTCTTCCTGGAGCACCTAACAAATCCCGCTCATCCATCGATGCTCTGTTCACCATCTCGTTGTAATCATGTATACACAGCACCGCTATCATTGAATGGATTACTTACCTTAACCACACTTGAAATATCCTTTACATCAATGACATGATACCCGCCACCTCGGGTCCAAACCTCAGTATGTTCATAAACTTAGATGCATACTCTGTCACGAACATAAACTCTTGCTTAAAACTAATTAAATCAACCATATGCTGAATTATGAATTAATTTGGGTTGAAAAGTTTATTAAACAATTCCTCAAAGGTATCCCACAACATACCTTGGTCCGTCCCAGCTTGGACTACCAACTCCCACCACTGAAGGCCAATATCATCTAACACATAGGTGGCCAACATCACTTTTTACTCTACCGGAGTTCCCAAGAAATCGAAGATATTGTTAATTCTATTAAACCATTGTTCTACCCTCCCTGGCTCTGAATCACCCCTGAAGATGGGTGGATTCCACTTTTGAAACCGAACCGCATGATCCACATGCCTTGGTTCATCCAGTTTTTTCCCACTTTCCATAGCTTGTAAAGCTTGAACTATGCTTTGCACTAGTTTCTGGTTCACCTGAGGCTCAGGTGCTACCACATTCTTAGCAGCATACTCCGGTTGGTTTCTACGACGCCTACCTGGTGCTATTTCTTTATACATAAAACAAAAAACCATGAGTATCACTTCTGTAGACATCGCGAAATACCATTTCAAATCACATTACACAACACTATCACAACATGGCTTTCCACCCTTTTCCACATGTGCCATGTTTCACCATTTTGAAAACCAAGCCATTTTCAAAATAACAAATTTATTCACCTTAAAATTTCACACATTCATATCGCATCATAAATCATTATACCTCAATGAAATGTCCATCCAAGTGGGAAGTCATTTCTACCATGCATGTCACACTCGTCTCATTTGATGCACCCATGACAATGAGATATCGAATGCTTATAAGTGTCTCCAAAACAATTATGTACCCAACTCCCGGGTAACTTGAATTTCAGCATAAAAGTGTTATCTGTGCCCTTTTATGCTATACCGTCCATGTTATGACATTCCTACACCTTCCTACCATCCCGACTCAAGGAATGTACCACAACGAAGGTCAACACCAAATCTGAGAATCAACTACAAAGGATCGAACAAACTGATACCACTTGTAACACCCCACCCCTACCTCATTGGCTTGAGGAGGCGGTGAGGGTTACTTGGGATTATGTGACGTTCCCAAGACGCCAAATGCTGGAAATAAAAGTCGAGGGCTTTAAGATAAAGTTGGGTAATGATTTTTCCATATTAATAAACCAACCAAACCAACAACTAATGATGCATGCACATTCAAACCCAAACATGTATTCCCAAAAGACAACCAAGTTGGTCAATAATACACCCCAAAACAAAAATAACAAACCATATCAGAGTACAAGAAGAAACTCAACAACAAACACTATGAGAGATGACATTATCACAACTCCACACCAATCTCCAAGATCCAAGCTCCACCGAGACATCACAATGCACCACAAAAGGAGGGAGATGCCTTACCTTTTCCCACATCACAATATACAACATCTGCAAAGACACCAACGTGCCAAATCAGGTGGTGAGTATGAAAACTTAGTAGGATTCCCCAAAATGACTTCCCTACATATGCCACTCTGAGAAAACCATTAGCACATTTATATAAAATAGTTTATATAAAATAAATCACAAGTGCAACCATTTTTATAAGCCCAACATGCCCTTACCCATCCATCAAACCCAGGAAAATAAATAAAGGGAAATCCAACCAAACATGCCAAAATTCATTTCATCATTTCACATTAACACTAAAATTTTTATCTTGAAATGAAATGCACAACAAAACAACCAAAACAACCAAACTGTGGAGCTTCCGTCCAACCCGTTCACCCATTAACAGCTAGTGACTCTTCCCATCCACTAATACTTTGATGGTGGCCCTTCCGTCCACTATCAATTCCCTTTTTATAGTGTTACTTCTCGCCACTTCAACACAACATTCCAATCAAACCAAACCAAACATAAACCCACCAAGGTCAAAACAACATGCAATCAACCAATTCCATTGCATATCAATCCACTTCAATAAATCACCCCTTTTTTGAAAACCATTTTCCATGCCAAACAACATTTCTATAAAACAACAATTTTATTGAAATCCATTCCATCAATCATTTTCACAAGTCAACCATAGAATCCCATTTCAAAATCTCCAATCTAAATTCCACAACAATTGCATTTCACCACAAAATCCTCTTTTCCCCAAAAATCCCCAAAACATCACCCAAGGGATTTTCAACTAATTTCGCACATCAAAACACAATTAATTTTATGAAAAAAAATTAATTATAACCAAAAACATTATCTATAACCAAGTGGAGTCGAGAGAGAAGCCACCTACCTTTAGGGTTCCCATGAAATTGACTCACAAACAATTGCACCTCAAAACCAGTGAACGCACTACCGAAACCTCTATAGATACATTTCCCTAACATACGCAAGCCTTAATATTAAAATCCAAGGAAAACACAACCCTAGATCTTCACAAAACATGTTTAGATCTAAAAAACCACGAAATAAATAGATGTAGATCTAGAGGAAAACACATGAGAAACAAGAGGAGAGACTTACCAGAGAGAAACCACCTTCAAATTGCCTTGAAACCCCTTTGAAACGCTTCCAAATCGAGTGGGAGAGCACCCTTAACACATAAGAACCTAAAATCCCGAGTGAGGCTCGATTGGGAGGAAGGTTGGAGTGGAATGAGGCAATCTCGAGTGAGCTCAGGTTTTAAAACCCTATTTTTAAGTGGCAGCACGATTAGTCCGCACAGTTTGGAAAACTGTGCACTAAACGTATGCCTACTACTACCTCGAGAGCTAGGGTCCACACGGTTTCCTCGAATGGTTTGGCCAACTGTGCACAGGTCGTGCGAAGCCTACTATCTCCCTTGCCTGATATCCTGGAGAATCGACACAGTTTCTACTAATCGTGCTCAAACCGTGCACCCCTTTAAAAGCCTCTAAACTCATCCAAAACCATTCCTAAAAATCCCATCCTCTTCCCAACTCATCACATTAACATTAAACACATATATTTTAATAAAAAAAGTCCACATATGTCAATCTGTGGATGCCATAGTATGTGAAATATTGAGTGAGGATTTATAAATCCTCTAGTTCACCACAGGAGACAGTGTGTGTATGGAATATACAGAGTAAACACACTGCTCAATAAGTTACTAAAATAATCAATAAGAGAGAGTAGATATTAATTTAGAAATCTCTCGTGATTTGAAGTGCAGCTCTGGAATCCGTTTGATTATACAGGAATGCTTCTAAGTCCTTCTCTGGTTTTTTTCTGAAAAACAGAGTATCGTTTTCTCCTTGTATTTCAGGTTGAGTTTTATCAGCTTGAGTGCATGAAAAGATCGTTGAAGTTCATCACTCCATAACTAAGGTTCATCTTTTGTTATATTCTTGTTCTAATGGCCTCGTGTATATCTATTATTCTTCATGTATACAGGTGTATGGATGTCCCCATTCTTTATTGTGTATCTGCACCACCAGCTTCTCTGCATCTCAATCATCCTTTTATATCTTAATCTTCGGCAATATGAATGATTAACTTTATCTAGGTATGAGGTACGGTTTCCTGAAATTTTAACCACTGTCATTAATTAATATCAGGTGCATTAAAAACATTGAATATGACCATTACTAAATAAAAAAATATAAATAGAGTGTAATGAATAGTGACTGGTTTCAATCCGTAGTTGTTACTCCTTCTAACGGTACCTCCTTCTATTAGTCTGTTACTTATTGTATCATTGAACTTCTGTCAGTAGCTATAACTCTTTATAACAGTATCTTTATGTATCGGTAACTCTTCCATCAGTATCTCCTTGTATCTGTTGATTTATGTAGCAATAGGTTTCGGTAGGGGGAGCTCCTATTGGTAGATCTTTATTCTTGTACCGGTATCTCCTTGTATTAGTAGACTTGAGTAGCGGTGACTTCCTTATACCAGTGGACTCCATAACAGTAGACTGGAATACCAGTAGACTTACTCTAATGGTAGATTGTATATGTAGACGTTTTCTTTCTATATCGGTGGACTTTATATCAGTAGACTTACACATATCGGTAGCCCTGGTGTAACGGTGACTGTCTGTACTAGTGTACTTAGCTATATATGTGGCAGTGTAAATCATTGACCTTTGTATCAGTAGTTATGTATTTGTTTGTCTGTATCAGTATCTATGTGAATATTGGTGGATTTAACACTTATCCGTTCTATTCAAAACTTATCCAAATTGAGTTAGAATTATTTCAAAATATGTATAAACATAGGTAATCATTAATGAACATATTCCAATGATAACATTGATATTATTGTCAGCATAATTTATCATATATATATATATTATTATAAGAACATATTTAGATTATAAAAACATATTAAACCATGATTGGGATTATCAAAAAATATTAAAGAATGATTGGGATTATCAAAACAGGTGATTTCAACACTTTGTTCATAAAATATGCATGGTGCCTTCCATCATAAAAATTGAGTAACTCATGGTTTTTGTATATTATTTTAAAATGTGTTGTAATAGTGTAAAATATTAATGAGTAAAAATTATGATTCCCATAAATTTTATTATGTGTCTTTAGACACTATATTTCTCCCTTGCGCGTGAATATACTTAAGTACTGATGGGGCCCCCCTTCTATCTAACTATTTTTTATCCTTCCTTCATTATTTGGTTTCTAAATCATGCTCTATTGATGGCTATATATTTATATCTATATGGATTTAAAAAATCATTATTCTCTATCTGGATTTCTTATCCTTATATAATTTTAATACCATAAATAATATTTTACCTTATTTTCCAAGAGGTTTTCCAAAATACCATTTTCTACTAATATTTTTGAAATTAGTCGGTGATATTCATTGATAAAACACCTATGAATATAGGGTAGGAGGTTTTTAAGGTTATAGAAAATTATATTGGTGTTATTGGGTCAGTTGTTAGATTAAAACATGTTTGGTGAATGAGGGAGGCCCTCTATAAAATAACTATCATCATTAAATGGATGGATAAATGTTATTTTATGTCTCATTAATGAAATAAACCTATTAAATTTTGTTATGTTGGGTATAGGGATTGTGGATAGATGTGTAGGTTATGACTATTATCCAAATTTTTTAATTAATAAATTGTGGTAGGATTGAATGAGTTTCATGGGAAGATGATAGGAATTCTCTAAAAAAAATTATGTGTTATTTGTCAATGAGATAGATATGACATGGTTCTTCATACTGATAGAAATGCCCGAGATAAATGGGAAGATGTTTATCACCATATTGAAGTGACATGGTTCATCGAGACTATAGTAATAAGGTAATTAGGGTGAGGGCATGACCTCTAGGAATTTAGAAATAGATAACTATAATGACATGGTTGACATGGCCATATGTGGAAATGAGAATAAATATGGTGTGGATTAATAATTTTTGGTGATTTTCTGCTCATCTATGTTGTCAAAAATTGATGTTGGAGTCATATGAAAGTAGATATGACTCTGTTGAAGTCGTATCAACCAATTATTGTGCGTTTATGACTTTGAAGATACATCGGTTTAGCGGATGGTGTCGACCATAATTTATGTATGAGGTATTCACCATAGAAAGAAAATTAGATTGTGTTTGGATCATTAGGTGTTGGATGAGTATATCCATTAAAATTGTGGCAGATGGGACAACATTATCGGAGGAATGATATCATTTTTCCTCCAAATGTTGGATTGTTGAGTTGACGATGGTTTTTTCTAAGTTTTACGATATATTTCTCTATTCCTTAAAATTTTGGGCTATCAAGATGATGATGAATATTTAATAGAGGTATAAGGGACCTAGGTTGCTTTGATGCGAACTTTAATGAATTTATAGTTAATAATTCCATGGATCATGAGGTATTATATAGAATGAGGTGTTATTTGAACATTTTTGGATTATATTCCTAGGTTAATCTGGTATAATATATAGTGGTTGCATCATTCCACTACAATATAGTCCTGTGTAAGTTAAATGCATATTTCATGTTGATCATAATAAGTGTAGAGTGTTATTTTTTATTATGTGTTTGTTGTCTCTAATCATATTAATAGGAATACACTGTATAATAATTGATATAAGATAGTCCCTTGTTGGTTTTTTCCTACTGATTTCATACATCGATCCCTACAAAGTAACACTAGGATGAATGTAGACTTAACAAGTTAGGGATATGGTTAGGCATTAGCCTCATATGTTGGACCTTAGTGATCATGAATATATTATTTCCATTGTGTGGATTCATATAGAATAGGTGATTCTTATGTATCGTGATATATCATTTTTATAGTTTTTTCACATTTTATCGAATATGGATGACCACGAGTGAACTTGCATGTATATTTTTAGGAATGTTTTTACATGTTCATTTTTTATAAAATAGTATGATTCCATTTGGTTAATTATTTTATGTGTTATTATATATGCTCTCGTTGTGTTTATTTTTTTCTCCTATTTTTTATCTTCCTTCATCTTCTATGTTGTATATATAGATGAAAAACTACTATTATAATCACTACATGGTGTAATATCCATTCTATTACCTAATCAAAATCTCACTTATATTTGGAAGCCATTGGAATATAGTATTTAATTCTTAAAGCCTAAGGTCGATTCAAGCTAAAGAATAGATAAGTGGCATCACAGGCCAAGGACCTACTATATTCGAGGTTTTATGGGAGGTAATTGAGCTCCAATTTTTTTTTATTTTTTTATTGAATGAGGAATATTAGGCCCATTTGTTCTATTGTACTCAGTATTCATTTTAAGAAATTCACCATAAAAGGGCATTACTCATTACAAAAATATTTAGTAAAATATTATTTAAATTCACAATTAATTATTAATTAAAAAAGTTATCTAAATTAAATTCATCATGGCAATATAAAAAATATCCTAAAAATCATATTTTGGTTCATCCAATTTATTTGGGTACATTTCTTTGATTTTTTAGGTATAGATAGTCCATGATTAATTTCAATGACTATTATTATGAATTTACCCACTTCTGAATCATCACATTCTTATAACTATTCAAAACCTTCTCTTAAAAAGATTTTATTTTGTGAATTTTCATTGGTTATTTTAATAACATTAAAATCCACATTTTGGTTTTATAAATTCAAACTAAATTCACCACAGGACAAATCTATTGTAGTGGATCTTTACAAAATTAATTATTTAATGTTCTAATAAATAAAAGGTCTCATAATTTTGTATTTTTGGTCATTTAAAATTTCATTTTATATTTATTTTATTGAAAAAAATAATGAAAGTAAATTTTTTTGTTATTTATATATAATGATAATTATTATTATCATCATTTTACATAATTAAATATTTTGAATAAAATATTCTAATTGTTTTATTTAGTCTGGAGTTGAATTGAGGAATATTTTAAGCCATTACAAAAGTGTTTTAATTTTTTTGTTACCATTATGGGAGAATTATAATCATTATATCATCTTTAAATAAGATATATTACATATGAGTGACCCATACTTGAGTTCCTATCAAACATTACAAAGTATATAGAAATTCAAACATAACATTAAACAAAGGATGTAAATTTGGTTTTACCCATATGAAACAAAATGTTACCATTTTATTGTATTATATACTACCTTTATTTAACTTATATAACCTTTCATTTCCATTTATATAGAATAAATAAAACACATTTACACTTAAAAATTAGACTAAACATTTGTTTTCTATTTAAAATCTATTAAGATACCATTATTCTCTACATATATAATAACAATACACTATAAAAACATAATAAAAATTACACTTACCTTAACTTATTGATTAAAATTTAAAATTTCGTATTTATTCATTAATTATATATAGACATTTCATAGATTTATGAATAATTAATTTCTAGAATATATTACTTTCATGATTTTATCTATATTACAATTTGATTCATGTTTATAATAATTTTTATATTGATTTATTGAATTTACAAATTTGTATTAATGATATTTAATTAATTAGTAGGTTTTTTAATTTTATTAAATATATTTTAAAAAAGATCTAATGTTTCCATTATTAATTCATGAGCAGACTAAAATTGCTTTTGAAATTTTGAATTTTTTTTTGTTTTTTAAAGTCATGTGCTTTTCAAATGATGTTATTCAAACTTGCTTTAGAGTTTTCCATTTAATATAAATAAGTTATTATTTTATCACATGTTTAAATATAGTATGATTTTTTAAATTAAAATTTTTAGTATTATATATTGAATCTTGGTGATATTTATAAGATGCATTTGATCAATCATAATGGAGTAGTTTTCCAATAACTATATTATTAATTTAATTAGATCTATATGATTCAAATGAATTTCCAAATCAAATGATAATATTTCTATCCCCCCAATATTTAAGGATAATTTATATTATTATAATAAATTTAAAATTGAAAATTAGTTATATTATTCTTTTCTTTTTATTTGACAGGATTCAGGAAAGATCGAAGGAATATATAGTGGACGATAAGAGTTCGAATAAAAACATAGATAGAAATGAAGGAAAACTTTGAATACATGAGGAGTACATTATATTGAAACACTGTGATAAAAATAAAAAATAGTAAATGAAAAAATATTTATAATTATTTACTAATATACTTTGGAAGAACACTTGATCATCATCACTCAAACAATTTTTAAGGGAAAAGAAGTGTTTTTATCTACTGAAATATCTTTCTTCAACTCCTCTATCATTTTATAATTATTTTATTTATTTATTTTGGGATGGGATGACTTTTTTCACATAATATTTTCATATAACTTGTAATAATATCTATAAAAATTATCCCTTTCTTATTCTCACCTGACCAAAAGGAAGAATCCATATGTTAGAGATGATCCTTTTAGAAAAGTACTTGGTTTTATGTATCCCAAAATTATTTATTTAGATTGTTGGGATTATCTAGTATAAAAAATTGGAATTTTATTTTACCCACCATAAAAGCCTCCCTATTTTTAGTCTTTTAAATACATCATCAGTTGAGGGGTGAAAATTAGATTATCATCACGTAAATATAAACTACTAAAAAATTTCATTTTTCATATCTTCAATTTACTATATATACTCTACACTTATCCTATATTGACATAAATATTTTTAAAAATGAATATATCATATTATAATATAAATAATCATTATATATCATTTCAATCCCAGCTATAGTAGTGCAGTTTTATTATATTGGGAATCATGTATACATAAATTACCAATACATAAAATATCTACAACATAACCCACGTAGATCAATATAAAGATCACCATTCTATGACATATCCATCTTGAAACCTTTATTAATATCTAATGGAAAATGAAAATAAAATGTGTTATCATAGACACTCAGGATGTGTAAACAATGGAGATATCTTGTAGATATCATACGTGAGAATAAGACATGTATAATTTGATGAGAATACAATAATGACAATATAAAATCATATCCATCAATTCATAGATCATTAAAATGAATTAATAAATAACGTGTTTTAAATCAAAATACTTAATTCGTAAATGCTTGGAAACATAAATAAACAGTCATGATCCTTGAGAATGTAGAATATACATTTGAAATAATTCTGTAGAATTCATAGGATCACATAAAAGAACTTATTTTCACAAGGTTCACTCCCTATAACATTATTATGGACATGGAACCATAATGTAAATATATATAAGGTCAATTATAGCATTCATAGAAGAGTAATATACATCTAGTAAAATCTGTTATCTCTTTTATGTTTCATTAGTTAATCACACCTATGGAGTTTATAAACAATATAATAATTACATAATATATTATAGTATAGTGTCTCAGGATTATCATAAATAGTTATTTCATCTATCAAAATGAATATTAATTATAGTATGAAAACACATGACTATGGACTATAATAGTTTAGAATTATTAGAAACATGGAACACACTATTCATAATTCATGGACTATAATAGTGTGTTCCATGAACACACTATTCATGGAACACACTATTCATAATAGTTTAGAATTATTAGAAACATGGAATATGAATTATTTTATATCACTGTCACCCATAAAGACCCTTTATTTTATTAGATGTACACAATATCATTATTAATAACTTGGGGATTGGAAAAATAAGAAAGGGTAATATCATAATTATATTATATGTAAAATAATGATATACATAAGAATAATTTTAATGCAAGGGTATGAGAACATGTGTATAAGTTTTGAAAACCATACCTTTAATATCCAAGATCATAATCTCATGTATTTGAATAAATATTGGAAGTTCATATGAAATGAATCATAATATTATATAATAAAATGGTCCATTATTATATAATATTATTAAAATATAAAGAATTATCAGATGAACATAAGCATGGAAAACTATTTCATTAGTAGTCATTTATCACTACTAAAACATATGAGGGAAATATAGGGATTTAAAAAAATACTAGTAATGACACACCACCATTTCTAGGGGAGACCATTCCCCATAGTTTAGTGGGTTCACTCCCAAAACCAATATAGTAGTTGAGGTTCACTCCTATGACCAACATAGACGAAAAATTACCTTACTAAATAGAGTTCTTCCTCTATTATTGTACTATCTATCTCAGGATATATTAATCTTTACCCAATGCCTTGGATACATGTATTGGTCCCTCCCATATTTGTTTATAACATAATCCCTTTCCTTGAATATGATGTAACCACCATACTCTTTAACCACGTAACAAATTACACATAATGAAAATAATTCATATTTGTGACACAATATCATAAAAAAATCATCTGGTCACAACCTATGAAATAAATAGGTTTTCCCAAAACATTCATCATATCATAACCTCGAGATATGATACGGGATTCATAATCATTTAATCATTTAGTCAAATCAAAACACATAAAAAAATTGGGTTTCATAATATTAATATCATGGTATAACCCATGAAAGATAAATGAGTTTCATAATTTCCCTCTAAGTTTAAACATAAACTAATTAGAGAACGTATAATAATAATATAATTTCTTTATATCTCATGTAAAGACTAAATTTTATCAAATGATGTCATGTTATACAGAGAAGTATTTGAGAAAATAACATTGATCATTTCACAAGTAAAATAACATTTCTATGAAAATCACTTCACAAAACATATTAATTTTTCAAAAAAAAATAAATATTTTTGGAATCTTATAGAGTAATATTTAGAATAATTGAAAATATATCATGAGAATAAATATTCTTATACTCAAAAAACCATTTAAAACAAATATTATTCAGAACATATTATTATTTAAAAATTTTTAAAACATATAAAGGATGGATAAAAAACTTATTCATGATTACATGATGTTCGTATTATGCTATAAACATTTCAAAAAAAAACCTTTAAAATTTTTGGTAAAATAAAAATGGGGATTCTATGGAAAATGAAGAGAATACCAATTTAAAATGATTTCAAAATGAGTGAACTATTATCCATTTTTGATAATATCATAGTCAAATATTTATTATTCTTTAATTTTTTTTATAATATATTATTTTGGATTAAAATGGATTCCACAATGAAGAGATAATAAATATATCATTTCATAAAAACATTTTACCAATTATTTTATGTAGTAAGGAATAAAAAATTAATTTTATTAATTTAAAATTCCAAGACTGGCAAGAGGGGATTAAAATTAATGTGTTTCATGGTAGATGAATCAAACTATTTTTTTTCGTAAACATAATCATATGAAATCACATGAATTGTTGAGATTGTAACATAAAATAATTAGTAGTTTGGAAACATTGAATCTAAATTTTCTTGAAGCAATAAAACTAAATGGAACATAAAATATCATTATGATAACTAAATTCAAGATATTTCATGTAATGGGGATGTATATACACCTCGTTAAAAGATATTGGTTCGTAAAGTAATTCATTTATTAAATATGAAAATTGATACAGAATCCATTATCGATTTGATAACAATTTAAATGTATTCCCCAAAAATGTGAAATCCTAAAATAGATACCTAAAATGAGGTATATTTCATTAGAATCATATTAATATTCATTCATGGGTACAATATAACTGAAGTAAATTAAATATGTGGTGAGTATGGAATGTGTTTGATGAATGAAAACTGTGTGGCAAAATCCCTTAATGATTTGTTGCCATTCAGACCATATAACCCATGAAAATTTAATTCTCAAATGGAAATGTAAACCCTAATAGGATTCATGAGAATAATAATTATTAAAGTTAATTTATAGTATAAACTCCAAAAAATGTAAAATTTGGTGAATATGGCATGAGTCTGATCGAAATAAAAAGCAAGACAAAAATTGCTTATCATATGTCTCAACATAAATTCCTCTAATTCAATACACATGTATAATTATTATAAATAAATTATAATTTTATTAATGATCTATAAATGTATATATCATAAAATATATTATTAATTTATGTCCTTTTATTACCCAGTTATTAGAAATCTAAAGTTCAAACCATGTTTCACTAAAAAAACTATTTTTTCATAACCATTTCATTTATTACGTTCTTTACTCATACTGTGATCATGGTTCTGTAACATAAAGAATAATTTTCATTGAATAATTTTTGTATTTAAACTAAAATTAAATTTTTTTTGACAAATCATGAATTATGTTTTTTTAAATGGCATACGTTACAATCATGGAGGTTATGGGCCATATATACACATTAATAATGATTATATTTTTAACTTGTCATTATAGAAAGGTGGTAATATATACATTTTATGACCATAATGATCATAATATAAGAAATAAAATATTATTTAATTATTCATACTTAATTATAAAATCAATGTGGTGTGGTGATTAATGTAATTAGTTACATCGCTTAGTGATGGTGGTAGTGCACACGTACACGAACGATGTTATCTTCTCTCCGTGAGATAAAAGGTAAAAAAGAAATGAATATATTTTCATTTCAGTATTATAAAAATGTTATTAAAATAATTACAAATTAATGTGTGTGACAAATATTTATCATTATTATCATCCATGTAAATATTTACAAAAATGAAATATATATTATTTTGTGGTGTTATACCCTTGTACACACGAGGGACGTTATCATTGACCCAATGGAACAGAAATTAAAGATTTATATATTATATAATTGATCCAGAGAAGTAATTAGCATTTAAATATAATATATATGTTTTATATACATCATCATTCAAATATTTTAGATGTTATAATGGTAAAATAATTAAATCACTTATGGATGCGGTAGTCCACCGTATAGAGAAATAATGATTTTGTATACAATTTGATGGATGTAGAGATATTTTTTGGTAATTACAATATCCTAAATAAATATCATTATAGGAAATATAAATATTTTTATATTATAATATGATAATATTAAATAAGGAGTTTTATTAGGATGTTTATAAACTACACTTGTTGATGAAGGTTGCCACTTTTTTGGATATCATCCATAAGATGGAACCGAAATCCATAATTGGAAGGGTTTTGTGGCCAATGAAAGGTTTCTATGATGATAGCAGGAAATTTGGGATATTATTTATTCAGGTACTATAAGATCCAAATTCTCTTTTTGGATAATTAAAGTAGGAGAATTGGGTTTCATTTTATTAGTAATGTAAATGACACAATTATATTTTTTTGAAAAGATTCAATCATGCCCACACATGTATCATGGAAAATTCCACCAAAATGAGAAATTATTGAACCTAGAAGTTATATTTTTTAAATACATCTATATAATTGGAGGATTTGAGTGATTAGGTCAATTATATCCCTTAGCATTATAGTTTGACCACTAGAAAATACATTTTTACCTTAACCATGGTAATTAACATATATTATATTCAGTATTCATATTAGTAGAAAATTATAATGAACTTATTAGAAATTATAAATAATACATATTCAAAATATGTAATCCATTTTTCAAAATTAATAATATATAATTCAAAAATAATAATTTAAAATTAATCCCATATCATTAATGAGAAATCATGTTTTTAAAGAGATAATGTTCCTATTTTTAAAACGGTTATTTATCAATATTTAATGTGAATATTATTACAATCAAGTAAATTTGTCTAAATGATATATAATTTAGCTAATTTGACATTAAATACTATTAAATAAATATCAACCTTATAAATTATATATATGAAAATATAGTTTCCAATTAAAATTATTTATTTTTGAATATTCTCCAAAATTTAGTCATTTTATAAAATTAAAAAAAATAAACCTTACACAACATTCAAATGGTGTAATAAAAAAGTATTTTTATTTTATCAAAATAACTCTTTAAAATTTTTACAAAATAATTTTATTATATTTTTTCTAAAGGAAATGAAATATTATTTTCCAAAGGTTCAATTTTAATAATAAAATTGGATTTATTCTTATCTTTTATCTAGAAAACACATTAAATGAATGTAAACAATTTGCTATAATATTTAATATATAAATTTAATTAAATTAATTTAATAAAAGTAATTTATATTATTTTTTAACCAAAAAAATCTTTCTGCACATTAAAATAGTTTTTCAGAAAATGATTCCCCTTATTTTCAAATGGTATTTTATTTTTTTTCCCTATTAAATTTTTACCCAAAAATTATTCATATATATATCTTGAAAATGTATATTTTTATAATTTAATTAAAAATATTCATTCCCCCATTCCAATGGCAAGGAGTTAACTATTATATTAAATATTTTTATTTTAGTACTCTTTTATGTATTGATTAAACTCAGTTCTGTGTGTGACTCCAGATAAACACAATGATTCAAGTAATGAGAAATATTTAATATATTAAATTCCTTAATGAAATTACAACATTATGTAATGTTACATTCAACCCACTTAAAATTAATTTTCCCTACATTTTATTCTTGGCCATAAATGGTGTAATAACTGGAAAATACATCATAGAAACCTAAATCATTAAGAAGTTACAAAACTCATCCTTCTGAAAATAGAATGGGATGTACTATATTATTCTCAATTGACACATACTAGTTTTCCATATGGGATAAAATATGTGGGAATTGAAAACATAGAAATAAATGAGAAAAATAATACTAAAATAATCATATTGAGTTATGAAAAACATTTATAAAAAGATGTATGGTGATACATATAATGATAAAGAAAATACCTAAAGGAACTTGATATCAAAAAAATGATGACAATAATATAATTTTTAATTTCAGGATCATTTTTCTACGATTACAGATTTTTCACGAGATGATATAGATACATTATTTAATTCATTGCCATTAAAAAATACTCACAATTAGTTGTTCCATGATCATTTTATACATAATATTATACTCCATGAAATATTGGTGATATTTTATTCCTAAGTCAATACTCGATTAAAAGTTGCATAAATATTGATAATTCATTCCTTCTATATCTAGTGGTAACAAAAAATATAAGAAAATATAAGAAAATATTAATTAATTTGTATATGGTGTACCAATACATTCATCCCTAAAATGTATTTCAATATTCGGGATAATCCATTTCACAAATGGCTAACATTGTGACCCTTATAAATGATTAAAATTCAAAAAATTATAAATAAGATCAGTAAATATCTAAAATGAACATATCAATTATACCCCAAAACATGAAATTTATCTTAAATTTCACAAACCAATCATGGGAATACCTCCATGTTGAATTCTCATGAACCAAAATTGTCATAAAACATTATGAAACACATATATTATTCTTCATTTCATGACATAAAATATTAATTATTAAATATATTCCTTGATTCCATACATGTTTAAAACTCCATCAATGATAGAATAAATAACTATACAATCAAATAATTAGCATGTTCTACAAAAATTAGTACTATTAAATATACATTATCCAAATAAACCATATATTTATCCCAATCATAATTTTCTCAATGTTCTAAACACATTAAGGGTAATCTTAAAAATACAAACATTCCATTAAAACACTTTTCATTCAATTGTGATCATTCAACATATTTTTTCAAATCCTTCGAAACAAACATATATTTTCCAATACATATATACTTCATGATTAATATAACATTGTCATTGAACTAAAATTCAATTATACTTCATTCATCCTATATCCTTATCAACCCATTAACAATGACTCATTATCTAATTCCTTGAAACGTTTTTCATTTTTATATGTCATTCGTTATCACTTATTTATCCGTAATATAACCATTAAGTGTAAAAAATTCCTAATTTTCCCATTTATATTTCCCTTTAGGACATTCATTTTTATAATTTAAAAATATTCTATGTTTCAATAATTTAATAGTAAACCAAATATCAGGGACACCATTTTTATCAAAAATTTTGTCAAGTGGTCATTTCATTTTCCATAAATAGTTACTTCATTTCATCTGTTGTATTCAATATTCAGAACATCATCCAATTATTATAAGGAATCCACATTGGAGTTTCTTCACAAATTTATGACATAGAAGTAACTAATTCTTATTTTCCACATGGTATCTATCACTATAATTTGAATGATATATTTCCCCGTATTCTTCGGTGAGTATGAGAGTTGTTCAAGGTAATCTTTTTTAAGATTGTTCCATGTAAATTGATTAGGAATATTCATAAAATTATTTACACATGTCATCATAAAATTTGGATTATAATTAGTAAATTACCCACCATATATAACATTCAAAAATATTTTTTTAGTTACATTATTGACACAATATAGAAAGTAATGTGTGAGCATCACTATTTATAATGTAAAATCACATAGTATTAAAAAATCATTCATGAGGTCTAAATAAAGAAACTATATTTTTAATCAATGTAAAATTAGTCTTATTCAAGGAAATTTATAGTCATGATATATATAAATCCTTCCAGATTTATTATGATGAGTTTTTTTATTTTAAAAAATTTATATCCTATAGGATTGGAAAACTAGTTGTGCAGTAACGCTTACTTCCATGACCCTAGAAATGATCAAGTGCATCACATTGAAATAACTATAAATTTATTAACCTAAAGTACACATATTATATATCCACATTGACATATAGCATCCAACTAGGGATGTAATTTCATAGACACAACTCGCTATATCCTTTAACAAAATTCTAAAAAATTTCTTTTTCTTTTACCCATCCTTAGACATATCCTTATAGATATTCATAGATATATCATTATAAATATACCTAAATATCTCACTAAATTTTTTTCAACATAGTTTTTTATGGATAAATATTCCTTCCCTTTATATAATATATAAAAATATAGTATTTTCATACATGTATAGTTCAACTATTTAAATGAACATTCATTACATTATTAAAACAAATTTTTGGGGACCATTATAGTTTAGTTCCATTAAAATATTATAAAAAACATCTTAATTCATGAAATATATTCAGTTTCTCCCCAAAATATATTCCCCATTGGTAATCCTATATACAAAACTTCTTAATAACCTATATAAATAAATATTATGAAATTGTTTTTTGTTCATTGAATATATATTAACCACCATAACATAATTAAACCCATACATATCTGTGCGAAAAGATCTTAAAGCAATCATAATATTATAACCCATGAAATGATAAGGGAATCATGAGTATTTCATTAGATTATAAACTATAAGAAAATAGATTGGTTTCTTAATAATTTCATTATTTTATTATTGAATAATTCATAAAATCAATTGGGTTTTATAAGAGTTCTCTCATGGTATAACATATTGAGAAGAAATTTGTCATTGAATAATTTTTTTTACATGAACATAAAACATTTTGTGAATAAAAAAATTGGTATCCCTATATCATATCTCAAGTAAAGAATATATTATGTTAAATTATTTCAAATTATCTCGAGATGAATTTTCCATGATCTCCACGAACATTTCCTAAAAAACATAATTTCTTTAAAAAACAATTTTTAATAAATAAATTATTTCTAGAATCACATTTCAAAAATACATTGAATACATTTACTGGAAGCATTAGAAATCATTAAAAACATTTATTGGGGAAAATATCATTTCCACATTGAAAAAACAAATTTTATATCATAACATTTATTAAATATATTTTTCTAAAATAATATACCATAAATACTTATAATAGAATATTTATTATAATAATTATCAATTCAATGTGATGATTCCTTCATTACATATACAAAAAAAAGATATTTATTTCAAATTATTAGTAAAATAAAAATGGGAATAATTTCAAAAAATACATAGAAATACCATAAAAAATAATTTTAAAAAAAATTAATGAATGTTAAAAAATACTTTCAAAAAATCATTGAATTGTAATAAAAAAATATATTTTTTTAAAACATGGTTATTGGATGAAAATAAAAATTTGACCTAAGGGAGAAATAAATTTATATTGTCTAAAACATTATTTCCTCAATTATAGTAATCACCAAGTAGTTTATAAATTTTACTCTTATTGTAAAATTTCATAAATAACCATAGGAGAATAAAATTCCTTAGTTTCATGAAGGAAGGATCTATCAAAGTTATCATTTGAAAAATAATCAAATAAATTACTAATAAATGATGTTATTATAAAATAAATTCATTACAAATTTATTCACATTTATTCCTAACTCCCATGTTGAATAGCATAAAAAGAAATATAATATATCATGAGAATAAATAAATCAATTAAATTAAATGTAAAAGTTGGTGTATATATACATTGTGAAAGTATATATGTGTACAACCTAACGTATGAATCAATGATTGAAATTTGATAAAAATTCACTTAATGGGTTGTTATCTTTCATTTTTCAAACCTATTTATGAAGGATCCAAAAATTGATATGTAAAAACAAACAGTTTTCATGCGGATTATCATAATATAATTTCATTGGTAGTGTATACCACACAAAAAATTAATAGATGGTGAATATGTAATGTGTATTATGGAAATAACTGTTGGATAAAAACCCTTACTCATTTGTTATTATTAAAACCATAAACACATGGAATGATAAATTATAAAATGGATATGTAAACCCAAATAACATTCAGGATAAGGATTATAATATACATTAATTGATAGTATATAACCCATATAAAGTAAACAGTTTGCGGATATGGAATGTGTATCACAAAAGTTTAATATGATACGAGAATACATTCTCGCAAGTACTTACATCTATCAAACTCATTAATACTATCTATAAAATAATTATATTCTAGTTATATTCTTTTATATTATGATTATTATTTATAAAATAAAAAATATTATTTTAGTATTTTTTTTCACCCTTTTATTTACAATTCCTTATCAAAATCATGTTTAAGGTAATAATTGTTTGATTTTTATACATTATTTTGATCTCTTAAATCTGGTCCTCTTAAATTGGAAATGGATCCATAATACCTATAACAATAATAATGAAATAATTAAAATATTTATAAATCAATGATACATTTATGACCAATAATTACTGACAGTTTCGGTAAATAATGTATGTTATGATCATGGTGACGGTATGACCTATGTACACAATTTTAAAATTTTCATTTTTAAATGATAATTATTGAAAGGATTTAAGAAATAACATATCATTAAATAATTATTATAATATAATAAATATCATATATTATTAAATATACTCATTCATAAAATCTACGTTGTGTGGTGATGGAATGACATAGTTGCAACACATCTTGAAGGAGGCAGTCTGCACCTAAATGAACAATGTAAACATTTTTTAGTGAGTGAAAAATTTAGAAATAAAATGATATATTATATTTTATGAATGATAAATATATCAATAATAACATTTTTTTCATGTATATCACATATATTTATAGTTATTGTATTCCATGTAATGATTTAGTTAGAAATAAATCAATTCTCTCTGTGAGGTAGTAGTCCTCCATATCCACAAGCGATGTTAGTGTATTAGATATAGGATGGAATGTAAAATTTATATAGGATATAATGAAACAAAAGTTTTAATACGGTATTAATTATCATATATATACTTAAGATTAATCATTATATAAAACCATCGAAGGTGGTAATCGAAACCATGAATTACATCATTTTGTATGGCGGTAGTCCATCGTACACACAATAGAAAATTTCATAACCCATTTGATGGAATAAGAAATATTTTCAAAACATTACATTATAATAATAAAATATAATTAAATGTATGTTATATATGGTATTATATCATAATGGTATAATATGAATTTGTGGAGGTGGATATTGAAATAAAAAAACCACTCAATTACAAACATTATATAATTATACATAATTTCATAAATGAAAATTTTCTTCTAATAATTATGTTCTAAAGAAAAAAACATATATAAAATATATATGCTAATAAAAACATTATTCTCAGAACTTAAGAATGGAAAATGTGTTATTCATAGAAAATAAGTAACCAATACCAATCAAACAATAAACTCATCATGGGAATAGTAATATAACCATTATAAATATTAATATATCAAATAGAATTGTAACCTTACCTGTGAATTTATAACCAAAATATATTTATCTTATAAATGGATGTATTATATATTTATATCATGGTATATGTAAATAAAACATTTTTATATGATAAATTAAGGGTTCATATTTTTCAATTGTAAAAATGTTCATTTAAAATATTACAATTAGAAAAAATATTTAAAAGAAATTTTATTATTAAGGAATAGATTAATAAATTAATATTTATTTCATATGATTATAAAAAAAATTAATGAGAAATTAAAAAAATTTCAATGTTTCATAAAAACTGTTATAATATAAAAATTATTATTTATGAATAAATGATAAATTTCATTAACATTTAATTTAATATATGTATAATATTATTTTCATAAAATGGAGTCCATTATTGAAATTTACACATCAGAAAAATAGTTCAGATAATTTTTTCCTAAAATAGCTGATTTTTTAATGAATAGTTATATACAATAATTTACAGTATTTAAAATTTAAATTAGTATATATGAATAATTGAAAGATGGATGATTTAATAACACATTAGTTCAAACTCATAGGCCAAAAATATATTAATTAATCGTAGGGATCAACACTATTGATAACATTAATCTATTATAATAAAAAAATTAAAATAATAAAAACACCACTCGCCTCCCCCAATAAATACAAAAACTCACCAACCATTATCCACACACCTAAAAGACATGATGTATAACTAAAACTCTCCTAATTACTATCCCATGTATCTTCCCCATGTTTGAGTCCTTGTGTTATCACTAATAGAACATTTCTATATTCATTAAAAATATTCTCAAGGAGACTATATTCTTGAGTTAACACCCTTATAAATTTAATTTAATTTTCTTTTCTTATCCTTCCCTCACCTCTCATATCAATTATATAATTAGAACACAAGTATCATATACATATACTAGAATAAATATCATATATATATACTAAATTTATATTTTTTTGTGGAATATCCATCATCAACCCACGTATAGTCATCTTTTATCTTAAAAAAGGAAAACATCGTATGTGGGTTTTCGATTCATCGCTTTCAAGGATGATGAATTTCTATTTTGTATTACTACCTTCCAGGATCATCATAAAACCATATTTATTGATAAAAAGATTATAATATGTAAATTAAAACTTATAAAATGTTATATATCTAGTATATAAAAATAATAACTAATAAAATGATATTGGTTCATGTTTGTTGATAGAAAAGTTCCTAAATAAAACCATCTAACTTCATTAATTTTTTATCTAATGAATCATTCTCATTTAAAAATACAAAATAATATATAGGACCATATAAATTTACATACATGCATTAATAAAATTTAATTTATCATATGGATAATTATTCAAATATTACAATATCATCAAAAATTATATAGATGTGAATTGACCATGAAACCATGAATCAAACGCTCTAAGAACAAAAAAAATAAACTCTATTACTCATGGAAATTTCGATAAAATGAAAATTAAAAAATTTAATAATTGAAATATATGTTGAATATTTTATGAAACAAATTTTTGAGAAATATAACTTGATTATCAGAGATATTATATACATGTAATGAACACTTTCATAAATAAGGTAAGTGATTATCTCTAAATATCCATTTTTCATTTAGGATACACATTAACACTCTTTACCCCAATGTAATTCATAATTATTTTTTTGAAATCATCATAGATTCTTTTTGTATTCTCCAAATATATGCAACTAGCTCAATTATTTATTCATTAATGGGTAAATAAATGTTTTAGTAGTATCTCTTCTCAATTACTCATAATAAGAAATCTTGATTAATAGAAATATCCCAATATCATACCCATTTTCAAGAATAATCTTTAATATTTTTTAATCTGTGATTTTTTTCTAAAAGCACCCTTTTATCATGAAAGCATATCTCATTTAATTTCTATTTTTTTTGAAACAATTATGCCTTTTCCCGCATTAAAGGCACATTTATATTTTCCATTAAATAACACTAAAGTGTCTCATTTCTAAAGTTTATTAAAAACTATTTTAATAAGTATTCACATAACACCAACATGATTTATCATTATGTATTCCTATTTTATATAATAAATCACAATATATCATTTATGTCTATTCTTTTGAGGACACCATAATGATATGGCCATCTGTTATACCTTATGACATGATTTTGATACACATTTCATTCTAGGGGTTACCCTTATAATTATTCCTTATGATTTATTCATCAATTGGAAAGTATATGCCTGAAAATTCTACGATAGGTCTTCCCAGATAGAGTTTAAATGAATTTGAATATGTTTAGTCTCACGAGACATCCTATTGTGATAGGGAGTAAACCTAACTACATTATAAGATGTTCTCAATCATGTGAAATAGTATTTGAAGATTCTTTGATTCCTGTTTATATCATTTATTATGTTTCTACCACATTCCTATGCAGACATAATTACATTATACTAGGTTCTATACTTTTTTATTCCACATACTTATCCATGTTTCATTCCTTTTTCTGTTATCATCTTATGCCATCAATCTCATTTTTATGTCTTATTATCAATATTATTCCCTTACAGGAATTTTTAGATCATCTCTTTGTTTATGTATTCTATATATTATCCTATATATATGTAAGAGATCAATAAAATATATAATATTATTATGTATCTTAAATGAATGATTATTTTTTTATTCATGAAATTTAATTTAGTACCTAACCTTCCAAAATATTTAAACATTATGATCCATGGATTGAATTTGATGATTAATTATACATAAAATCATGTAATATGATGTGTAAAATTAGGGGATTTTTCTGGAATCAAAGTATGGTGTATTCCTTATTTTAGATTTGGACTATAAAACATGAGTAAAAACCCTATGGATAATTTTATCACCATGGATATCCTATATTGAATCATGATGAATTATATGTTACGATATACATTTCATTGACATATTTATCCACATATTTTTATAGTTTATATATATTATGATTATTATCTATGTATCAATACACCCCTAACTGTGTTTTCTTTTTATTAGTTATTGGTGGGAAATAGGGGAACCCATTCCAATAATCAAAATGGTAGGAAATTGGATGACTCCCCTAATGAATTTTCAAACCTGATGGGAACATGAGATCAAACCATCATGGTGGTACTTTATCATTTGGATAATTTTATGAATAATAACAATAATCACGATAAAGACCCCTATTCACATAAAAATTATCATTTTTCTATCGAATCCATTATTTTAAAAGCCTTTCAATATATAAAGGATCATATGATATACTCATTAGGTAGTAGTAGATTAATTCAATTGAGAATGTCATTTCTATATTCATGTTCCCAGTATAAAATAATGTTGTTCTGGTGGTCAATCATTTTCATGTGGAAGCTGATCAGTGTAAGAAACAAATGAAGGACATAAATTATAAAGAGGAAGTTTTTTTTATGGAATGGGAAGCATTCAATAAAATATTTTTCCAATAATATTGTCCCCGAACAAACCATATTATGATTGAAAGGGAGTCCCTATGAATGATGATAAAAGAATATGATTCTATTATGAGGTTTGATGAAAACAATACCATTCATGCATGTTACACATCAAGATTTTTCATAGACACTAAAATCAAGGTGGATTTCATTTTTTGAGGACTAAATAGTTGTCTATTAAATACATTTCTAATCAGAGACATTGATAGATATGAGAATATTTTATTTTGTTCCCTTATTATTTAAATGAAGATCATAAACACTCATTTGTATCATGGGATAGAAGATAAAAATTAGAAACTGAATTTTAATATGGGAGGATCAGATGATAAATCCCATGATGGAAATACAACTCCACATCTTATGGGTCAATGGTGTGGGATGAATCACCATGGAATCTCTCTAAGGGAAAGAATGGGATGCTTCAAATATATTCCAGAAGGTCTTCAGGATAGTTTTTCTAGAATGGATTTATATATCCCCACTAATGTGGATGAATAATTTCAGGTTTAGACCAATAATCAGCATGTAATTCAGGGATTCAACTAAAATTACCAAGGGAATTATTCAAGCTAATTCCCTAATCTAAGGGTTATTGGAGGAAATAAATAATAACATCCAATTTTGCAAGGATGTGAATATGATATCACAACTATAAAGGTGGTTACCAAAAAATATCCGGAGACAAGTCTCTAAATATCAATCACGAATAGAAAATATAATATTTCTTACTGTTTCTTTGAAATATTTAATATATAGATTGTTTGGATGAATAATCATAACATCACCTAAAAATATTGAGGTTTAGTTTTTTGTGGAACAAAATGAAACAATAATTGCATCCAAAGTATATAACTCATCCCTATTAATGATCTTGTAATGAACCTCCCATCTTATATTATCATACTTCTGTCTGTTGAGTTTGATTACATATTGGGAATGGACAATCTGCCTTCACACAAATAAAACATCAATTGTTCTGAAAGGGGGATCAAACTTCACATCCCAATGAATCATTAAATTCTATAAATTGTAGGGGGGATGAATCTCATATAGAATAATATTCTCAATTGTGGATATTATTTTCTTATTTTAAAGCGTATCTAGATGAAAATATTGATACAAATGAGTGAATCATGCATAATGATGGGCTTAATGTGAGGTACTACATTGATGTTTCCAAAAAAAGAGCCTAGTCATCCTCCTGACTGGGAGGTTGAGTTCTCGATTGAACCTATTCCATATTCTCCGCCTATATAAAATAAAATATATATAACGGCTATAATTGATTTAGATAAATATAAGATATTGTAATCATATATTTGGAAAAAGTTTTTATATTCTCAAGTTCTTTATCATACGAAGTCCTAGTCCTTTCAGACACCATGAATGATAGATCAGTGTGTCTATTCATTGATTATTGTGATCTAAAAAAATGAAGATAAGAAAATATTACCCTCTTCCATGGATAGATAACATGTTCATTTAGCTATGTGGGTATATATATTTTTTGAATGTGCAACATAGTTCAGGATATCAAAAATTAACATTGAATTAAGAATATTTTCCAAAAACATCCTTCCGAATGAGGTATTGACCCTATGAGTTCATAGTAATGACCTTTAGACTCACCAATACTCATGAAAGTTTAATATAGATAACTAATTGATTTATTATTGATTACTATAAAAAATATTTGGTAAACTTTATAGTTTATATTATGATATACAAAAATATATTTTACAAATACAAGGAGAATATTAATTCTATATTAATGAATTTATGAAGGGAGAATCTAAATGAATTATACAGTAAATTTGAGTTATAGATGGATTAACCGTTCTAGGGAATCATATAAAAATTTAATGGATATATGCAGATACATATAAAACATAGTCAATTGTGGAGTGGCCCAAGATAACATCTATATTAGAGATCTATAGTTTTCACTAATTATGTAAGTACTGCCAAATTGTTTTGGGGAATTTATCACAATTTAATAACAATAGAACTATAATAATATGGAATGTGGTAAACTATGTATTGATAAAATAATTTGAGGTATTCTTAATGGATTTGAATAAGAGTCCATTCACATGATGTTTTTCTCACAATACCAACAATAAGAGAACATTTTATGATATACAATGATACATTGAAAAAAATTGGTTTTTCTACTCTTGAAAAATGAAAATATGATATCCTACACCTCCCTATTGTTTATGATTTTATATAATAACTACCAATGTGTGATCTAGATCAGAAAGGTGTGGTTTTTTCCTTGAAAATCTAATAGAACGACCTCTATGGTGATTAGTGTGACATATATATCGAATAAATGATTCATAAGTATATAGCCACAAAAAAGGAGAACAACCTGAATAAAAGGATATGGTTAGAAAAAATAAATATGTATTATTCCATTACTAACTATAATCATGGTATGTAGAATTCGATATCTAGTTTACTACGTATAATAGAACAGTCTACACTATGTATGATGTGAACTAAAAATTACTATATATTAATTAAAATTAAAATGTTTTGTGTGTAAATAATAACATCACAAAATATGTTCTACCATTACTATAAGATTTCCTACCTATTTATCCTTGAGAAGGTCAAGGAGGTACAACAGAAATATCTAGATAGACAATAAAAGGTGAAAGAGATAATGGAATGGAAGCTACATGTGTTCTATATTGATGGTGATGGGTTGATTTAGTTTTCAAGTAGGGTTTGTGTGCCTCACCCACATTAGATAAAGAAGAATATAGTGTCTAATGATCCTAAATCGTATTTCTCCATCGATCCCGGATGTACTAATATTTCCCCCGATCATCGAGAACACTTTTTGAGGAAAAATAAAAAAAATGATATTTTAGAATATATCCCAAGGTGTTCAAAATGTCAAAAACATAAAGCAGATCAATGGATGTTAAAATTTATGATTTAACCATTTCATTTGCCTACATATAAATGGGATCATTTTGTAACAAACTTTTTCACTAATATCCCAAAAAGAGCCAATGTAAAAAAATTGAGATATGGGTTATATTGAATAGACTCGCCTAGACAACCCACATAATTTCTATCCAGGAAAAATTCTCAGTTGAAAAATATGGAATGTAATATGTAATGTATGTACTGAGGATATATGGGGTACAAAATTTATTCATAATTGGTCATGATCCAAAGTTTACATCGTAAATCTACAAAATTAATTAACTTTCATGGAGTATTGAATATAATTTCAGCACAGCTTGTCACCCTCAAAGTGATGTCCAGTCTGAAAGGACTATTCAAATGATTGAAAACATGTTGAGAGATAACTCAATGGAATTTTAAGGAGAATGGGATCATAATATCCCATCGGTTGAGTTCACATAAAAAATAGTTCTCACTCAAGTATACATATTTCCTCGTATAAAGTTCTCTATGGGGAATTATATATAACTCTAACATGTTGGGATGAAGTTGTAGAATGAGTGTCTGATGGACCTGATCTTGTGCAACAGATGACAATTAATGTTAAAATAAAAAAAACATATCGATGATTCCATGTTTCAAAAAATTTCTATGTTTACAACCTTTTATGGGATTTTTTGTTCAATGCCGGAGGCAAAAGCTTCCTTATACAATCTCCATAAAGGAGAGTCTTGTGGTTTGAAAAGAAATAGAATAGTTGCCTAAGGTAAATTTTCCAATTTTTGATCCTTGATTTCATAATAGTAGTGTCTTATATTCTTTAAATACCACCCAATGTGGTTCAATTTCATGTTTTGTTCCATGCATATATCCAGAGTAAGTACATACCAGACCCCTCACATGTATTAAATCCAGTTTCGTTTCATCTTGAGAAAGAAATCCCATATAAAGTGTATTCGGTGATGATCTTTAACCACGAATTCAAAGTCAAAAACACAAAAAGAAACCCATTTTTTTTGTGGAAAATACTAATTTTTTTGGAGAGAAATGGGAACTAGGGGAAGAAATTAAGGAGTGTTACCCTCAAACATTTTCAATATATAATGAAAAACAAAATTTTGAAGGAAAATTTTCATAAGGGGAGAAGAATATAACTTTTGAGAATATTATCAATGAGATATAACTTTTCATAATATTTCTATATAATATAATACACATAAATAAGATATAGAACCTTATAAAAATAATATTTAAATACATTACTAAATAAATAAGTGGTATTTATATAAATCAATTAACATGCACTGATGGAATGGTAACCAAACCATTGGAATAGTATTATTACTATTAGGAATGACAATCCGGGCAATAGAATTATATCCTCATCTATGAATGTATATATAAAATTAATGTAACTAATAAAGAAAAATTTGATCTATTTATATCACGGTAAAAGTAAATAAGTGTTTTATAAGTGATAAATGAAAGGTTGGTAATTTTGTAAAATGTTACTATTTTTATTCAATTTTATAATACTATATATATTTCTAAAAATAATATTAATTTTCATAAAATATATTCATATATTCATATTTTTTCATATTTTTATTATAATATAATTTTATGAAACATTAGTTAATTTTTGAAAGGGTCGTAAAATGAGTTATAATATTAAAATTAGTATTTTTTTATTATACAGTGATTTTAAATAAAAATAAATTTTTCATTTTTAAGAAATTATTTTCATAAAATGGAGTTCATTTTTTAAATTTAAATTTCAAAAATGGTTTTTTTAATTTGTGTGATATTTCTAAATTAACTGAATTTAATACCAATAGTCAAATATGGAAATTTACGGTATTTAACATTTTGATCGAAATACAAGATTTTTTAGTAGTTAATGATGTAAGAACCTATTAGGGAGAAATCAGTTGCTCTATTTACTATACATTTTAATAAATCAAAACAATTTATATTCATTAGTAAAATGAATAATAAAATGAATAATATAATCTAAACCACCCCTCAAAAACACAAATAAATACCATCTCTCACTACACTCTCTCTTCACACCTCCAAAGACTTTATTATTTTCAAAATTCAACCCAATTTACCTTCCATGAATTTTCCCCCTGTCATAGTTTATTTGGACTCACTAATAGACCATTTCCACATTCCTTAAAGTGGTTCCCAAAGATTCTGTAGTTAAGAGTTGAAATTATCATTCATTCCCTTTTATTTTAATTTTCTTATCCTCACCTCACCTCTCCTGTTGAAGTTAAAATGAGATATCTTTTATTGTATTTATTTTTAAATTTTATTATGTTAATGAAATATTTATCATAAAACCACATTTATTCCGATTTTATCTTAAAAACAAATACATCATAAATGGGGTGTCGATTCATAGCCATCGTAGACACTGAGTTTTAATTTTTATCTACCATTTTCATGGATAGTCATAAAACCAATTTTATAGTAAAAATTGTGTATATATTTTCTATTAAAACTTATTTAATGTTCTGTATCCTGTATAAAAAAACAACATTATACAAAATCATAATATTTCTTGATTGTCGTAAAGAAACAACAAAATAAACTATTGATTTTTAATTTATGTTTTTTCTACTGAATAATCAATATGTAGAAAATAAATTGATATATCGGACCATTTAAATTTATTAAATTGAATTAATACAATAAAGTTGTAATTCTATATATTTTTCTCATTTTTAGAGTAACATCCTTAATTATACACAAGGGAACCAACCATGAAACCCTGAAATGCACATTAATGGAATAATGAAAATAAACTCTATAACACACTGATATTTCCATAATTGATGTAAATAAAATATTAAAATATAAAATATATGTTAAATTTATTTTAAATTAAATTACTAACTAATATAATTTTATTATTAAATACATTATTCACAAGTGTAAACCCCTTTCGGACACTTGGTAACAGATTCTCCCCAAACCACCATTTTTCTTTAGGGTTACGTTTTAACTCTATATTTACCCAAATGTAATTCTTAATTATTTTTATATACTTCTCAAAAACTATATTAGTTATGATATAATATTATTTACCCAAATCAATTATTCATTCTTAGATGGGGAAATATATTTTTTATGAGGATCTATTATCAATTCCTCAAAATAATCAAGCCCAATTATGTGAAAAATCCCAATATCATTACAATTTTCACGTATAATCTGAATAATATATCAAGAAAAACAAATTTTCTAAAAAAAATTATTATGAAAAAATATATTAGATCATTTGTAATCTTATGAAAAAAATTTTATTTTTTCATATTAACGACTCATATATTTTCCCTTAAACCAGAGTAAATTTCTATGACTACTGTTTATTAAAAACTCATTTTATTTATTTTTACTTTAGTTAGATAATATTTAGCATCATTTATTTATATATTCCTTTATGAATTTTCATGTGTTAATCAAATCCATTCATTCATGGACACCTATACAAAACATCCATATATTTTAACTTATGACATGGTGATAATACCAATTTATTTCTATGAATATCCCTTATTTATTATATATGCATGATTAATTATCTGGAACACATATGAATGAACATGTTGTGATGTGTGATCCCATACATGGCTCCATTTAATTTATAAATATTTAGTCTCATGAGATGTCATGTTGGGATAGGGGTAAGCATAATTCTTTTATGGGAGTTTCTCAACATCATGATATAGTATTAAAAGATAGCTTTGACTCAATTTTATTTGATTTCATATAATTCTGACATATTTTTATGTATCCACGATTACATGTTACCATATTTTAAATATTATGCTTCTATATGTTTATCATGATTTATGCCTTTTTTATTTCATCATGGTATGCTATTTAACTCATGTGCTATGCTTCTTTTCAATGTTTATTACCTTACTGGTCTTTTTACCTCATCACATTATTCATTTATTACCCATAATATGATATAGATATATACAATCTCAAAGGATTTTAAGGGATAATTATTGAATTTAAATAACATATAATTTAATTTTGGATTCATGCCCACAAATTATTTATCTAATCATCCAAATAAACAATAATTTATGGTCCATTTTTGGTATTTGATTGTTATTTTTTCTTAAAACCATTTTATATTTTTTATAAAAGGATTTGTCGCTATATGTTTTTCACAAATCATCCTTGTGGGGCTCATGTCGTGACTCCCCAGCCTACCACCAACAGGCCAGGGGCTGGTGACTAGTACAAAGTAGGCATATCACAAACATGAGAGGCATTTCTTATGTACCTAAGCACACACACACGTCTCCAAGAAAAAAATTCTGAAAATTAATGAAACCAAAAAAACCAAATTCATACATACCACTAAACCCAATCATGAGAGTATGATAGGAATGTCAAATGTAGTAAAGTAAAATGGGCCATAACAAAATCCCCCCCAAATAAATAATTTTAAAACTACAAGTCCATCATGTAAACAAAAAGGTACTAGGACTATAGCTAAAAACCATAAAAAAAAATCAGCCTGCCAGAACTCATAATTCCCTATCTAGTCATTGTACCCCCTGGACTCCATCAAAATGTATCTCATTTTCACAAGACATTACATGTGGAGGCTAAGCCCATGCATGAGTGAGTACAATAGTACTCGTTAAGACACCCCAAAACGACAAATAAATACACAATGTAAATGTATAATAAGTACTACATAGTTTTTTTATATATTATATAACATGAACGAATCCATATATACTAAAACCATGACCAGTATTCATGAAGTTTGTCAAAAAATACTGTATACCAACAACAGATATTTAGTCTAAAGATTCCACAAAGAAACTCATCCTAAAGAGCACACTCAAGAGTCTGATAGCATTTTTAACATCCTCCCAATAAATAATATCCATCATGAATTTGTAAGAGTGAGATACACTAATCTATCTAAAGAGAGAAATGATAAAATCAGTCCAAGAGAACTCACACCACGATTAGGAAAGATCATGATACACATATGAGGGTCTCTAATTGGACCATAGGGTGGTACCACGACTCATCTAGATTCACACGCAACATAGAGTATCAACATTTGATAGGATTAGTTGCACTGGTACCAAGACTATACTTAGGGTACAATAATGCATATAGGATCCTGCTACGGGCCTCTCAATGGGGATTCTATATTATATCCAATAAATTACGACTGAAGGGACCACATTCCTATGAATAGTAAATTATACTAACTAACCTTTATATGAATAATCAAGGGAACCAAACTTATTGAAACTTGTCTACAATATGGTGCAAAATATATTCGATCCATGTAAGAATGGGTACATGACTTGTATTGGGGTCACAAGCCATGTCCCTTTGCCCTAGGTATTTCCCATGTTCAATGGCATGTTTCATTAGAACATGTCATATAATAGAGGTATACACAGTGTGTTGAAAGGCACACATGACATGTCTTGCTATCTGGGTTCCACCTGTGTACTCTTTTCATGCACTAGTACATGATGTCAACCCTTATTCACATACACTAGTACAATTACCCAGGGAAACCCATGTATTCGATCAAGGTATAGCCATATGGTATGGTACACACCATGTAAAAAATACATGTTCTCCACCCCATGTCCATGTACCTCCTGAGATAAATTATGATCCTCGAGAAAGGGTCCACATGGTGTCCGATAGGGTTCACATTTCGTGGAATTGGAGAAACGAAGAGATGGATGAGTTCAATGAATGCGCCTCACATGCCACCCCTGATTTCAAATATCTCAACTGTTACAGCTGGTCCCTCCTGGCCTCCCCTCCTCTCCCGATGGCGTTTGACCCTGTTCCTTCCTCCATTTCCGCTGCCCCCTAGCGTTCCCGCCTTCTCCGAGCATGGCCCGCTCCAATGGTGTTGGGCCTTCCTTCAGGGATTCCCTCGATGGATCATTGCGGCATGTGCTTCATTGTTTTCCGGAGATCTCTGTATCTCCTATGCAATCTTCATATAAGGGTAATAGGGTTCATCTGAATGTCTCAGCCTCTATATTTGAAGATGCTAAATCTTTCCTTAAATGTACTTTGACAGTCATTTTCGGGCGTCCACTCTACAGCTCGTTGCATTCCAATGCGGGGTTTCATCCTGGGGTATTCAGCAGCTGGCATAGGTTTCAGTTCTTCCTAGGAACACTTTTGGCATCGTTTTGGTTTCAAAGGAAAATATTCTTCATATATGGTGGAAGGTACCTCGATCCATTGGTCGTTGGGGCTTCAGCCTAGCCATATGGTCCCTAAAGGCTCACCGTGGAACAGAGGGCTCATTGGCCATAGTTTGGCTTTTTCATCCAGGATTACCATTTCAGTTATAGAATGAGGGCATCCTGAGGTTGATAGGTGACTCTATTGGGATATTCCTATGCTTCGATGATACAACGAGATGAGGTTTGTCGTCTGCTAAGGCCCACATCTATGTTGAGATTGATCTTGCCCACCCCCTGCCGGAGAAGCGTGACCGTAAAGTGGAGGATTATTTTAACTATGTTATGGATATGGTGTACCAATGTTCCCTCGATATTTCTCGCATTGTCTCCTTCAAGGACATTCTATCCAAGATTTCCGGTTTAAGGCATTTTAAGGGTCACAGTATAGAATTCGGAGGTGAGGCCAGGCGGGAAGAGGGTGAGTGCTTTCCCCCCTCGACTCCTCTTGAGGTGACTCCGGATATGTACCTGGATCAAATTCTTGATTCATATCTTATTTGACCAGCGGCTAACTCAGTGGTATCTCCCATGGAGTTGGTTTTAGAAGCACCAGAGGGGTAAATGACCCTTGTTTCCTATGTCTTGAGGAGTATTTCCTCTTCCCAGACCTTCCCTTATTTGTGTTCTCTTTGAAACCCCTTGATTCTCTCTATAACAGGATGTGTGTTGAAGGTCCCAAACTTTTTTCCTATTCCTCCCCTCGCTACGAGTGCTTCCGAGTCCGTTTCTGAGTTGCACGAGTGGGTTATGGTGGTGTTTTCCAATCCCGAAGGAGCCCCCTCTTAGTGCTTCTCCCCTACCTTCTTAGACACCCCTCCAGAGCTACCTTTCGTGTATCCCTTCCCTTCGTCTGATGAATCCAATGTTTGTGAATGGTCACCCGTGGTGGCCTCCAGGAGGAAATGGTCTTCATGCAGGGTTCGTAGCCCTACCACTCCAATGGTGTTCCCGGGTTAGGTACCATGTGAATGCAAATATAAAAGTACATGTTGCATCAAGGTAGCTCATACTCCCACTATGAGAAGGTGAAGTGCTTTACTGCCAGTCCCATGGGGCACTCTTTCCAATGATACCTTTGCTCATCTAGAATGCTCAGGATCATGGAGCCCAGGTAATGTTATTCTTTCTTGCCACAAAAATGTTGAGGCACAAAGCAGCGGTCGTAGTAGTCTAGGAGCATAAACCGTTACCCAATAGAATTTTGGAGTTCTCTAAAAGGCTTCGGATGTATGGAAGCACGCAGGATGAGCTAGTGAATAGCCATATTTTTATCTTTTGGAAAAAGAGGTTCAATGTGGTCCTTATTCAAGCGGGGGATTAGTTCCTCACTATTAAGGTAACCCTTGGACCCATTCTGGTTTATGTTTCCTTTGTGTAAGTAAGTTGCAATAAGAACACATTGGAAGCCTTATGGATAGATTTAATCTTTTTTGATCATGGACACGTGCCCTAGATTATGGGGGGAGATATTAATGTTGTGGATTCTCTAGAGGAACGACAGGGTATAGGACCCTTCCCAAGGAAAGCTAGTCTTGATTTAGTTCGTTTCATGGCTGGGAAGGGCCTCTCGGACCTAGGATTTGTGGGTGACATGATTACGTGGAGTAATAATCAGCGAGGACCATGTCGGTCATGGGGGCGTCTAGATCATTTCATGGTAAACATCCATTCTATCTCGGTCATCTAAACAAATAAGGAGACTCATATGGTTCGGGGAATCTCGTACCACTCACCTCTCATTGTGTTTCCTGACTCCTCACCATATCCAGTAGAGCAGTTCAGATTCAGTTAGTATTGAGTGGAAAAACCAGGATCCCATGATCTGTTTGACGCTATTTGGGCCACTCCTTTGAAAGGCAACAAATGGATCATTTTTTATAGTAAACTGAGGAGGCTTAAACTCAAGATTCAATCATGGGCGATGAACCTAGCACCCTCTGAAGAGAATTTAACAGCTATTGTGAAGGAAGTGGAGAGCCGTGATCTTGGACTCAAGGTGGAGTGAGACGATCGGTCCTTTGCGGCACTCGCGGGGAAGAAGAGAATTTGGATGATTTACTTCTAAAATAGGAGTTCCTGGCTAGGGAGAGGGATTGAATCAAATAGATTAAATAGGTTGATAGGAACATAGAGTCTTTTCATGCATGCATCAAGGAGAGGGGGAAGCTGGTCAAACCGATCATCCGGTTGGAGGATAGTTCCTTCATGGAGGACAGAGACACGATTGTCGGCATGGACAATTCCTTATTCTAGGATCTTCTGGCAAGTCCGAAAGAATTATTTTCTATTGGTTATCCTTTAGAACCTTCATAAATCTTTGATGTGATACTTACCTATGTGTCCGGCCAAGAGAATGAATGTTTGGGGGTTGTGCCTGGTGAGTTGGAGATCAAAGAATCCCTCAGGCATTTGAACCCAGAGAGCATAGCAGGTCCTGATGGATTTCCTGCATCTTTCTACAGGGCCTCCTAGGTCTCGGTTAAAGAGGACATGATTGATTCCATACAATATTTCCTTGGGGGAGGCAGCTTACCCAGAACTGCTTATGCCACCACTCTCGTTCTACTTCCCAAGTCCAAAAATCACCCCTCGATCTCACACTATCATCTAGTGAGTATGTGTAACATGCCATACAAGAACTTGACTAGAATTATCATCTTGGGGATGGCTATCCATATCTCTCGCTGCATTTCCTTGAAAAAACATGGGTTCATTAAAGGTCGCCCGATCCCAGAGGACATCGATCTAGATCAAGAGATCCTCATTGATATCAACTTCAAGACTATAGGGTCAAAAATTTCCATTAAACTTGACATTATCAAGGCCTATGATTAGGAGGAATGGAGATTCATTAATATATTTCTCTCATGTATGGGTCTCAACTCTTGGAATGTTAATATGTTCTTCTGTTGCTTCAGCTCTTCATTATTATATGTGTCCTTTATGGGCAAATCGTATGGGTTCTTCTAGTCTACATAAGGCCCCAGGCAAGGGGATCTAATCTCTCCATCTCTGTTCATTCTCATTCAGGATTTTTTGAGTCACCTCATACAGAGGAGCATCATCAATGGAGGCATCCTTATATATCGGCATCGTTTGAAGGCCCTGAAAATCTCTCACCTTATGTTTGTGGATGATACCATCTTATTTATGAATGGTAAGAGTAAGTTCATTTGTAGAATTAACAGAGTTGTTGATGTATATTGTCGATTTAGTGGTCAGTTGATCAACAAGGGTAAGAGTGTCTTCAACATCTCCAACAGGTGCTCTACAGAGACAGTGGAGGATGTCAGAAACCTGATTGGCATTCACAGTGGGGTATTTTCTATGATTTACCTTTGTACTCCCATATCATCGAGAAGTCTTCGAATATGCGACTTTGATAACATAAGTATCAGGATCTCAGATAGTGTTCTAAACTGGGAAAAAAATCATGTCTTTCAGTGGAAGGATCGCCCTAGTGAACAACGTGCTGCTGGCCTCTCCAATCCATGGTTTATCATCCAACAATGTACCCAAGGGGGTGATCAAATACATTGACAATATCCTTGGAAATTTTCATTCAGGATCCATCATTGGAGGGAAATAAACACTGGGTGGTGTGGGGTAAGTTGGAAAGTCTAGTGAGGGAGGGAGGGATTAATGTGCACAAATTAGAGGACACAGTCTACAGCATGCATGCAAGGCTCTCTTGGAGTGTTCTAGAGTGTTGTACTCTTTGTGGGACTACCATTCATGCGTATGACTTGGGCTCCAAGGGTTTGGTGGAGCATAATAAATTTTCCCTCTAGTCATTGATTATACCGATTGTTGATAACCTTCGGCCCTTCACTCAGTGGATTGTTGGAAATGGCGATCACTCCTTCTGGAACCAATATTGGAGCGGGGTAGTGCTGGGATTTCCTGGATGTCTGATCACAAATATTTTGTACAGGGATGATAGCGTTTTCCCATAGTTCAGCATCTCAGTACTAGATAAAAATCATCTTGAGTGTTTCAATATCATTAAGTGTAATATATATAAGGATAAATGCACCTTTACTACTTCATCCATAGGTCGGTTCTCCTCGAAGGACTTCTATCGCATTTCTTTTGAGCCAGGTCAAGCAGGGAGTCGGGATGAGGTCATCCGGGTGAAAGAAAATCCATCTAGGCTCAATTTTCTAACCTGGAGGATTCGAAATAGAGCACTTCTGATGGACGAGAATATCAGGAGGTGTGGAATCCATCTTGCGTCTAAATTTGTTTGTTGTAACGTGCATAGATAAGAGATCTCTTCCCACATTCTCTATGGTAGTGTTTTGGAGGGTGAGGTTTGGAAGTCTCTTGGAGAGTTATCTAAAACCCTTTCTTCGAAAAAGACTTTATCCTCCTTTCTTGTTAAGTTGTATCATGGATCTGAGGGTGGTGGACCTGAGAGTGATACCCATTCAATTTTTCCACATGTGGGGTGTTGGTGCCTTTGGCAGGCAAGGAACAGAGCAAAGTATGAGGGTGTGGCAGTATCGGCTCTAGTTATTATTGTCTAGGAAAATAATCGGTTACTTAACATGTACAAGGTGATGTGGCATTGGAGGGTATCTCCTTCCTTTCAAAGGTTTCATTCCATTTCTAGTGAGGACTATACCTCTAGTAATAGGAATTGATATTGGGTATGCTGGAGACCTCCCTTAGGTGGCTCGAAGCACAATACAGATGGCTATTATGTCCAGGGGCATTCGTGGATGAGGTGTTGTGAGGGATAGTAAATGCTCTGTTCTCTTAGCATTCTCAGCCAGCCTGGGTCCTAGATCTTCCCTTCAAATGGAGGAAATGGTAATGCTTACGGGACTCAAACATTATAGGCAGAAGGGGTTAGAGGTATCCGAAATTGAAACATACTCTTTAATTATCTACATCTACTTGGAGGAGAATGGTGAAGTCCCTTGGTCGATTTGATATTTCACAAGGCAATGTAATAGCATTATTAAGAACAAAATCCAAATTCTTCACACCTGGAGGGAGGGGAACCAGGTTGATGACTACATGGCCTCAGTTTTCCTTAATGGAATAGAGAAGGTGTTTCTACACTCTGCAGTAATTACTAATCCTAATGGGATTGACTTTATTAAAGGGGATTCTTTAGGGATGCATCATTTTAGGCCCCCATAGTTTCTTATTTTGGGTTGGGGTGGGCGAGGGGTTTGCTTCCGTGCTTCTACTTTTTATATTTTTCGTCCCCATCTCTTTATAAAATCACATGATGATGATGAGTTTTCACATGTCCTGTGACATTTTACGCCCTCCTGATACCCTAACCACCACTTGGGTGGGGTCTACATGTTGTGTATTCTAGACTAGATGTTTTGTTTTGTAGAATCATTTAAAAAATGGTTCTTTTTTTAATGCATCGTTTCATCCTGTGGTGTTTGATCTAATAATATTGTCACCTCTAGACTGATATTCTAGGGACGTCTCACCCTAAAAACATTGAATCATTGGGTCTGGGCATCCGATCAGCTATCAAAACTGATTCAAATCACCTGAAAAAATTATCAAAGAAATTTATCTTTCAAAATACTTTGATATGTCTTCCACCAACTTCTTCACACCTCTTTGAGGTCGTCACAAGATTTAATAGCAGATTTCATATCCTTTCACTATGAAATAGAGGTTCAATGATTATCATTTCATATTCCACGGAGAACACAAAGAAACTAAAGAACATAGGGGAAGAAGAATTATTGAACATCCTAAGGAAAAAAACCACTACTATGTTTCATTTCAATCGTTGATCCATATGGTAATAATGATCAAGATTATAAAAAAATTAAATAATCATCCTCAAAAAATAGCCAAAATCAAAACACTACTGAAAGAATGATTGAACTATGGGTCAACATATTCGTGGGTTGATCTGCTTTCATCACTAAATTAAAAAATGGGGGAAACCTGGAACAAAAACAAAAAACATTACAAGGGGTTTAGATAATTTGATATCTTGTATTCATTTCTAATGGTAGTATTTCTATAGAAATAAATATTATTCATCTCATCACCATCCTTTGAGAGATATCTTCAAACAAATTGTCCAGAGCTTCCAAGGATTTTTCTATGGTTATGAATTCTTACCCTAGGAACCTGGCAAGATGTTTATTAAAAATAAATTCATAATTACATCATCATAACATCAAAATAATATAAATAGATAATTTATTTATTCTTTAATCATTCATAAAAAAACATTCACAGTTGACCCATACTAGAAAATGTTTCTAATCTCTGAATGTAAAGTTTCCACACTGAATGCAATAATTCCTTCAAATTTATAATCTAGCCAAATTTTTAGATGTTTTTATAATTTTTCTGGAAAATCGCTCGTGTGGGCTATTTAAAAATATTTTATATGTTTCAAAAAACTACATTGGAAACATGATCCTTGTAATCTAATATCATATTAGCTCTTGATCTCTAATAATTTCTATATAATATTTAAAAATAATACATGAAAAAATCCAAGACATTGCATTATCCCCACCTTTTGTGTTTATGTCCTCGAAAAGATAAAAAATCTATAAAATAAGATATGGGTATTGCACATTATTTAGAGGCCCTCGCTTCCATGTGCTCTCATGGAGATTCTCTTCCTGCCACTAGACTCACACTAAAAGAATCTCTCACCCATAATTGATCCTCTCTTACTGATCCTCAATATCCCCAAGGTACATAGATAAAGTCACTCCATCATCAATTTCTAGCTTTCCCCAGTTGATGACGTTCGATAGGACATACATATACCTCATTAGATATGATATGTGAATGGAATCCTGTAAATGGTCTAACTATGGGGGTAGAGATAAGTGATACATAACCTATCCATTCAATATTGTATATGAAATGATCTGATAAACCATTGAGATAACTACTCACCTTGAAACAAACTGTGGAACCCTCGTCAAGGGGACACCCAATGATATACATGGTCTCCTTCCTCAAACTACAAAGGCCTCTACCATCTGTCATCATAACATTTATGATGAATTTTCCATGTTTTCATCTTCTCCTGGATGATCTATCCCTTCTTGGTAGTATCTCGCACAAATTCTAGTCCCTTGAGTGTCGACCCTCCTAATTTAGTCCAGTAAGCGGTGACATGAATGGTCTCCAATGCATAGTATCAAATGGTTCCATTCCAATGTTGGAGTTTTAGCTGTTGTTTTGGGAAACTCCACCAATAGAAGGTGGTCCTTCCAACTATGACTGATGTCTATGATGCAAGGTCATTGAATTTCCTCTAAAACCTGAAAAGTATACTCTATCTTTCCATCCTTCATGGGATGAAATGTCATTCTCAAGCGTAACTGAGTCCCAAATTCCTCAATTAATCACTTCCTCAACCAAGATGTGAAATGATAAAATTATTAGAATATATATTCGATTGGACTCCATGTAGTTGAACTATCCTCTGATCATATATTAATTACAAGATCACTACTAATCTCCACACCCAAATAGATAATAAGTAGGCCGACATGGGGATATGGTCAATCATCTCCCATATGTTACCATGTCTAGCAGACATTAATTTTAAAAACATTACAAATACCATTAATATCCCATCCCACATCTAATCTGGAACCTCGAGAGGTTATATAAAACTTGTTGTATCCTAGTGATTAGACACCACCTACATGAATTAAAGGCATTGAGAAACGAACTCTTCCACTCCTTCTTCATCCTTATACAAAAAAATTGACGTTGGATGTCTGGGTACATCATAACCACACTAGGGTGTACTGATAAAGGAGATGCAAGAAACACACTAAAATCCTCCTCCTGTAACACTACATGTACAAATGTGCATCCTTTGAAAATGATGATGTTATCCCCACCTTGTGAATATCCCAGAAGCATGTGACATATAGAATTCTTGTCCCATAGAGTCTTGCAGTCGGTATTTCCAAGTCATTCCACCCTGACATTATGTAAGAGTATAAGGGTGACACCCATCATATGGAGGTAAGATTCTCCATCTCTATCAAAAGTGGATAATTATAATAAGATAAAATTATCTAAATCCTTTATGAAAAACTACAAACTTGATCTCTTTATGAGAGCATCTACCACCATGTTCCCATTCCATATATTAATGAAAATATAAATGTCATAGTCCCGGTAGAGCTATATACATATATTCAATATAATTATTATATAATTATGAGAGAAAAAATAATTAGTCTCTTATGATCAATGAAGATGATAATCCTCTCACACATCAGGTTGTGTTTCCACAACTTCAATGTGAATACTATCGCTGCTAACTCCAGATCATGGGTAATGTATTTTTGAAATTGTGTTCTCAATTTTAATGAACCATAGGCAATCAATAATTTCCCTTGCATGAGGGCACAACATTTTCTGGTTACTTATGCGTCCTAATATACTATGTACTCTAACCCTCTTCTAGAAATCTCTAGATTGAAGTGCTCATCAAACTCCGCCTCAACTGCTGAAAATCTTGCTGGGGAGATCTTCATGACAATGGGTATCACCATGTACTCATAATGACCATGGAATCATCTGAAATCCATTTTCGATATATTCTTATCATGCACTCATAACCGATGATAACATGATTGAAGGTTAATCATTGATAACCATCGTGCCCCACTAAACTGTTCTAAGAGGTCATCGAACCTCGATAGTGGATAATTATTCTTCATGGTCAACTGGTTTATGCATTCATAATCCACACAGAACCACGTGCTCCTGTGTTCCTTCCTATTAAAAAATTGGGACCACCTAGGTTGAAAAAATAGGCCTCACGGTGAACGTACCTAGAAAATTTTCAACCTACACCCTCAACATTTGAAGCCCAAAAGGAGCCATATAATCTGATAATAAGGATATCACTGTCGTAGTAAGGAAAAATTCTATGTAGATGATGATCTTCGGATAGGGAGTTAACCATGAAACATATTATGGAACAACGACCTTGTACTTTGCCACAATTTTTGGGAAGATAAAGCCAATAAAATCTACCGCTCTAAGGGTAGGGTGAGCATACCACTGAGTGATAATATGCACCCTCGTATTCATGATCACATCCTATGCTTCAGGGGTTTCCCATTCACAAAAAATGAAAAACCTCATCCCATCGCTATGGACACACCACACATTTATCGTAAAATAGTAAATCTGGGAATGTAAAGTAGATATCCAATACAAACCAAGAGTGAAGTCGCAATTCATCGACGCTGCCACCGAGAGTATCCAACCAATACTATAGCCTACAATGGCCATATAACATTTTCGGCACATTTATGTAGTCATCGTGCCTCTTATATAGGTTAATTTAAGAGTATGGGTCGATTCAATGGTTTTACTAGAATCTCAAAGTCATCATACAAGATAAGTGGATAAAAAATAATGAATAGAACATATTCATATAATTATGACATCTATGTTATAAATGACATAGATCATACCTCATATCATCTCTAGTGGCCCTAGGTAATATTCCTTGACCGCATATAGCTACCACCTCCCCATCCCTTATCTCCCTGAGCATAGTGTAGACCTCCTTGGGAGGTGGTAGTAGAATGTAAAAATGTCTGTCATATCATAAATCTCTCCCATAACCTCTTTCATGTCTGCATCCTGGAAGATCTTCCTGATCCACTAGTTTCCCCTTCCTCGGTTGTTCATCCATCATCCACCAGTTAGCTTCTTAGCATGCTGGTAGATATTTAGTGATATGTTCCCTATCATTTCTTATGTCACATCACCTCTCCCAAGGCTGACTGGATCCACCCTATGAGTCAAGAACAGTAGATCCCCAATCATAGGACAACCTGTAACATCTCCCACATATGGGTCAATGGGTATAATGTTAACTCCCATATACTGAGGTCTTTGCATCAATCTTCCAGCTGATGACTGTTATAGGATTCATCTACTCATCCATGAATCTCGCGACCACAAAATCTCACATAAGAACTATATCATAAGTTGGATTTAATAGAGTTATAATTATGTCTTGGATGTCCTGACATAAACGTCACGTGATTTTTTTTTTCTTTGAAATAATGAATCCTGACCATATCTATCTAGTACATTGATCAGATGGTGAACCTTGGAAAATAGTCAGCCACAATCAATCTAACCTTCTAAAGCTACAGAATCTCCCGTGTAAACACTTCTCTGAACATAATGGTAGAAAACTCCTCATTCTGGAGATTCTCAAACTTTATCCACAAAAAAGTGGCATCATCTTAAGTTTGTGTGTTCAAACTCTACCATCTCTCATCTGATCTAAGAAGAAGGGTCACCTGTAAGATCACCATATAGTGTGTCGATGTCATCACTAGATGGAAAACGCTTTTCACCACCATAGTCCAGTCTTAAAATTCCTGAGGGTTAGGCTCATGTTAGAACCAAATGGGTATCTTTATCAAAAACACATGGAGCATGATCAACCTATGCAACTCAACTACTATTACTGTAGTTACAACACTTTTCTCCACTGGTGGTGGTATATATAGTGCCCCATTTATAGGAAACTTCTATTAAACTAGTCCATGTACTGAAACCTCATCACATATGGGGTTATCTTCATGGTCATTCTACTAAATCCTTGTTGGTATGCAACTTAGAGAAATATTATATGAATGAAAGATGTGCCATAGTTAATGAGTATGTATGGAGAGATAACTCAAGAAGGACATGGAAACAAAACTCTATCCTATATGATGCCGGTACCGCTATTTTCCTTGTAACTTGTGTTCTCGGGAAATGAGTCAAAAAGTTGGTTATTAGAGTCCTAGTGTATGGATACATCAGATTCCCTCGGAAATATTGGGGTCCTTGTCCTGAAGGTCGAACATGAAACACTTAACATTGTTCTCCGAGGGAATTCTCACATAATCCTTGTCCTAAGGTTGAACCAACCACCTCTTATACCACTATTCCACAACCCATCCATTTGGGGCCCAAGGAACGACTCCCATTGCCCTCCAAAAATAGGTAAAGGGCTGATAACTAGCACCGAGTAGACATATAACATACATGGGAGGCATTGCCTAATACCTTTGCACACTCACAAATCTCCAAACCATAAATGCTAAAAATTAAAAAAAAAAATCAATATGGAGAAAATGAATGAATACCACTAAACCAACCCAATAGAGACCAATAGGAATGTAATTTTTAGTAAATTAAACAAGGACAGAATACAAACCCACCCAAATATAGTGTCTGAAAACTACTAGTCTAGCCTATAAAAAAACAAACTCAGACTACTGTTCAATGCTGTAGAAACAGATTGGGATGTCTATACTCACACTTCTCAATCTGGTTCATTTATTCCATGGACAAAATCAAAAGTTCGCTTGTATACACAATAAATGAAATGTGTGGGTGAAGCATGTTCAAGGGTGACTATAACAATACTCATTAAGACACAATGAAACCATAAGAAATATAGAAAGTAAATTTATAGTCATATTTATATAGTATATGCCTATAGTACATATATAAATTACATATATAGACATACACAATCATTGAACCATAGTTTATAGGTAAGTCACAACTACCATATACTTTTACAAACGATTCAGTCTAAATATTCCTTAAGAAACTCATCTTTGAGAACACATTCATGATTCTAATATCACTGATGACATCCTCCCACGATTTACTATTCAAAAAGAACCATCATGAAAGAGATACACTAATAGATTTTAAGAGAGATATGACTGACTCACAGCAGGAGTACTCATTCCATGATGGTAGAAGATCACCAAACACATTTGAGGATCACAGCCAAGGCCATGTGGTGATAACCCGACTCATCCAAATTCACCATTTATATATAAGATTGATGTATTGTATAATTGGTTGTACTGATACCATTACTCTACCTAGGATACATGAATGGATATATGATCTTCCTCCAAGCCTCTCAGAGGTGATTCTGAATAATATCCTATAAAATCCCACTGAATAGACTGTGATTTTATGAATCAAAATTTATACAAACTAAACATCATAGGAATAAGAAAGGGATACAAACCTAAAGAAAATTCTGCAAGATATGACGAAAAAGATATTAATTCTAAGTTGGAATGGGTACAAAATGTGTAGTATAACCACATGTCGTGTCCCTTGACAGTAGGTACTACTCATGTTCAATGACCCATGTCATTATAACATTTAATGTAGATGATGTAAACATGTAATATAAAAAGGCTTCCATGTTGTGTCCTACTATCAAGGGTACACTCGTGTACTATGTCCATTTTACTGTACATAGTTTCAACAAATTGTTTTCATCCCATGAACCAATACATGAAGTAACCCATTTATACGGTCTAGGTTTGGAAAAGTGGTGAGGTACACACTATATAGGAAAGTCGTTTACTCATTTTTGTGTTTATGTACCACCTGAGATACATGTTGAGCCTCAAAAAAGGGACCACATACCTTGGGATACGGGTCACATATCATTTGACACTTTACTACCTCCCAAAACATTGTCCACTACTGGTTTGGTGTCACACATCCTTTAGTACAGAATACATGCCTTGTTTTGGGGAATTTTATAGAATGTTGGTTATTCCTCCACATGTCTCAGTTGATCCTTTGGTATTATCTCCAATGTACTCTTCACCTTAGAACTAATTTTCAGAATATTTCTCACCATTGGAATATTGAATCTGTGGGTTTCAAGTTTTCAATAGTATCTGAAAATTATCTACAATCATCTGTAAAAAAGTAACGTGATGAACACTATCTCACGAAATACATAAATCTATCTACCTATGTCCCCGTTGGACCTTTTATAGGTCATTATGAGGTTTTATCACTTATTTAGGTTCATTGTTTTATGAAATGGATGCGCAATAATCTTTTATTAATATTACGAGAAGAACTTGAAGAACATGAAGAACGTAGGGGAGAAATTCAAAATTGAACAACCTAATGTGGGAACCTCGGTCCTTGTTCATTTCCATCCTTGATCAATTCAACAAAAATGAACATGATAAAAAAATAATCATCTCTAAACAATACCACGAATCAAAACCCTCCTGCAATAATTATCGAACTGTGGGTCAACTTATTCATTATTTAATACATGATTTTCATTAAATACATGAACAAGGAACAACATGAATAGAATTAACATGTTCAGCTTATGGTTTGGAACACTCTCTATCGAGGATTCATTCTGTATTACGATCTGTCATGAACGATCAAAATAAGATGTATAATCATCATCCGTCGAGTGGTTTCTCAAAGACTTTTCTCCAATGATTCTATGGATTTATCTAGTGTTATGAATTCGTACCCAGGGCCCATTCCAAGATTATTATTAAAAATAAATGTATTGTTCCATCACTGTAATTTCAAAATTGAATAAATCATTAATTTTTTTACTCTTTAAACATCCAAATAAGAAACTTTCATAGTCGACCTATATCATCTGATGTTAGGCCTCTCCAAAGGGAAAGTAGCTTCTCTAAACACATCAGTGACATCAAATTTCTTAACTAGGTACCCATTTAGATTTTATTCTAGATTTTACAAAAAACATCTCGCACATTCTAATCAAATAATTTTAATACACATCAAACATTTATTACAGGCACACCGAGCCTCGGTATTGCACATCATTTCAGCACATTTTCTCAAACAAATTCCATATATTACGTATAAATAATATAAAATAAAAATCGAAGACATTAAAATGATATATATTATTTGGGTATCATTCTTATGTTTTCACAAAAACATTCCTCGGGTGGATTTTTGTCCAATCTTGGGATTATATGATAAGTCAAGATATTTTTTCAAATGTATTTTCCTTGATTTTAGCAATATAAAATGGTATATTATGTGATCTTGATGAGATATTTTTGTTCCCTTTTCTAATTGATGTTATTGTCCACTTTTATTATTTTGAAAATATTCAATCATACCCAACATTTTGTAATGAAACCCCCAAAAAAATGGTCCTTTTTATCATATATGAGACAAGGTGGAAATATTGTCATCCAATTTGATTACAAAAAAATCGTAGGTAATTTAAACCCATTATCTTATTATTCCACCCCCATTATAAATCCAATTCTTTTTTTCCAATAATTTTTAATTTTTAATGTTTTAATTATTCATTTTGTTAAAAAATTATGTTTCCCTTATTTTAAATTATAAGAAAACTTTATTCCAAATATGGAATCTAAATTTCCAAAATAAAATAACATTATTTTACAAAATAAAATTAATCCCATAAAAAAACAAAATACTGGGTTTTAATGATAAAACATTCAGAAGTACAATATTTTTTTATTTCAAAATTTGATAAGAAAATTATTCTAGTGACCTAAATTGGTTGAATTGAAATAAAATTAATCGAATGATACATTAAAAAAATTCATAATATAATTAAAATTTATGAATTATTTAAAAAAATGATGTTTTAAATTAATATTTTATATATATTAATATTCATTAATAATTTTATTTTTTTGGGAAAATATAAAAAATTTCCAGTAATCTTATTTTGAAATGATGACATAAATAATTAAAACAAATATATAAAATTAATTTTCAAAATATCGATTAAATTAATTTGGATATATGTATTCCAAATCTGAAATAAACTTATTTCTATAAAATTATAGTTTTATGTGTAAAATTGGATTAATTCTTATCTCTTCCCTAGAAAAAACAATAGATGAATTTGTAAAAGTTGATGGAATTATATATATATATATGTATGTATGTATTAAAATAATTTACTAAAATTTATTTATTTTATATAATAAATAAATCATGTATCTATAAGTAAAATTTGTTTTTTAGAAGATGATTTCATTTATTTTATAATGGAAATTATTTAAATTTTTAATTAAGTAGTAACCAAATAATTCATTAAATTTAATTTTTTTAAAATATATTCATAATTTTGTGAATAATATTCAAATATTTTCCTTAAAAGTTTATGTGATATCTATCATGTTAACTAATAATAATTTGATAGTATTTCATGATTTATGTATACATAGTAATGCGTATAACACAAGATAAAAACAATGTTACTTGTAATGAAAAATATTAAAAGGATTAAAGTCATTTAGAAAATATATTTCACAAAATCATATAGTGTTACAATGAAGCATTTAACAGACCAACAAGGTATTGTTATATAACATAAACATCAATCCATATTTTTTAAACTAACGAAGCACCCCTGTTTTAAAAAAATAACTTAGTAAATAATCATTATACCATCGCATGTGTTAATTAATATAATGAAAACATTTATCATAAAATCAAATCCTAAGCCATGGAAAATTAAAATGGTAGTAATAAATATATCTTTATAAAATTCTTAACCCAACTAGACAAGTAATAAATTTTTTTTCCATTAGATAATATCCCTTTTAAACTATATGAAACCTAAATGGTTCATATGTATTTGAAATCACCGTTAAAAATCACCGAAGGATTTATTATATTAAATAAAATTTTCATTTTTAAATTTGTTATTTAAAATATAAAAACATCTAAAATATAAAGGAAATAAATGTTCTCTGAAAATAAAAATAGAGACTTCTTAAGGATGCTTTAATTAAATGTGAATACCTGAAAGATGTAAAATATGTTCATGTGGTGTATTTAATAAAAATGATTTCATTAAAAAAAATTTGTAGAAATTAAATGTTTATCCTTCAATAATATATAGTAAAAATCTGTTAAACCATTTTTATAAAATTTCAATGAAGTTTAATAATAAAATTATTATGTATTTAGAGAATTATAAAAAAATACTTCAATTCATCATAAGGAATATATCAACATGGAAAAAATGTTTCCTAACAGAAGGGGAAAGACATTATCGGTTTTCATAAAAGATTTATTTTAATATATTTAGTACATAGAGAGGTAAAAATGCATAGTATAGAGAAAATATCAGAAAAAAATCTATATTATATTAAAACTCATATGATTTAAGATATACGGATCGTATAATTTCATTATCAGAAAATTCAAGCATAAACAATCTCATAAAAAGTTTTGTTGTAAAATATAATGCTTATCGATTTGGTAGCGCTTGATTCATTATCCCCATTTAGTAAATAAAATAAAATGAATTATTAATTATTATTAATTTTATGTTATTCATGAGACAATATATAAATGATATATTAGATTCACCTCATAAAATAAGAAAGGTTCATAACATAGCATATATCTCAAAGAAGAAAACTCAAAAATAGCTTTCCCTTACAATTTTGGTAACATTTTAATCAAATAACCATGGATCAAATAATTTTGATTTTAACTTTTAATATCTTTACATATGATGATTCCATGTTGTTATAATTCAATTGAAATTTATTATCATAAGAAAACAAAATTATTTTCATAACATGAATTATATCTCAATGATTCAAAATTTGGATGATCAAACATTATATATTTTTTAATTTTTTAAACATAATTATTTTTAATCATGGAAATAATATCTATCAATAATTAATTTCAATAATACATTTTTATTATAACAAAATTCATTCTTTAGTAGTATATACACTATAGAAATAATAAATTCTTAAGTACCAATAAGACATGGCTGAATGAAGAGAAATTGAAATAAAAAATATACAACATTGGTAATATATTCCTAAAATACAAACTAAAGAGAAAATTATATATGTACTAGGGAATCCCTGATATTTATATGAAATCAAACATATATTACATTAATGGAAATTTTATATACTATACAATGTATTGAAGCATTTAATTTGGAATATGTCTCATGAAAATTAATATAATAAGAGAAATCGATACATTACATCTTATATTTATAGGCATGTCAAGGCTGGAAGCTATGATTTCACCCTTTCACATCTTTTATATTGATATGATATTATTATTCTCATTCACCCATCTAAGAAAACTATTAATGCAAATAAAGTTTTTTTGATGGCCATGAGGATGTTTTAGGGATGAAACATTGTTTTAATATATCCATTGTTGTGTTGGGTGAGGAGATTTTCATTATCAATAAAAACATGATAAGTAGAAGGATTGGTTTAAAAAAAATCTCTTAATTTTTATTACCATGTTGTTCGCCTCTTCTAAGGAAATGTGGGGAGTTAGTATTTGGTAAATAACTTTTCAAGGACTATCTATCAATTGGCTAAATAAAATTGAAATTTATGTCTCGGACGGGAAGGATGTGCCTTGTCATTATGGTGATTACATTTATATTTTTTTAATTCCTTCTATATTTAAAGACGGCCAATAATTCATACTCATGATTTATAGGATAAGATAAGGAACATCATCAGGACTGGGTCAGTGAATGATTTGAATTTGATTATTTCGGCATGGAAAGATTATATCTATCCTCTTGATATGGTAGGGATTGGAATCAATGATATAAGGATATTTAATGATTCTATTATTGTGAAATTTATATGAAAAAAATTTAATCATAATGATTCTTATTATGGGTTCTTATGTAGAAGGATCACAATGAGACTAATTATAGGTTATTAGAATTACATATTATTCTGTTTAATAAAATCATGAAAAAACAATACTTGGTTGGTGAGAAGGAAATCAAATATAAATTTTTGTACTATATTATGGTTGTAAAACCCACTAAATAAGGTTACAAGTGTACCACTATATAGGGATTAGATATAAATTATTGATATCTTAATTTAGAAATTTATCCTTGATGGAATTTTCCCTCAAAAAACATGTAGGAAAATATAGAATTACAAATTCATGGGTATGGATTTTCTAATTTGGAGACCCAATATGAATGTAAGATTAAATACCAATTAATACTATAAAATCTTTTCATAACATTCCAACATACTACCATTATTTTTATTGATTTTTATTGTACATTTTATCCATCCATTAAAGTTATGTATCGTTTGGAAGATGAGAAAACAGAGACATCCTATGAATTAAAAATTTAATAGGATTGGTTATTACATTACATGATATGTAACCTATGATAGTGGGATTAAGTGTATATGAAACACTTGATCATAGGCTAAAAATTTGAAAAGAACCTCTAGTCATATATTGGTAATATGTTTGGCATTCATATTGATACTGATTTTTAGGTTGCTAAGCTTATGGCGGTTCTATACACAACTAGGTAGGGTTATCATATTTCCAATATGATTCTTGATATTATAGTGGAAGTCATTCATTTGATATGGAATTCTATGAATAAGATCATTTGTGCTACCTAGACACCACTTATATAGGATGCATTTCATGTTATCCATAAGGATATGCATGATGTATGTAAGGTACAAATGTGAGCTATATAAAAGATAGTGGTGGATCTGAATATCTTTAGAATGGTTGGTGTCTCAGTTAAACCTAGGAAACCACATGTGCATAAATATTTTAATATTATTCCACTAATAAGACTATAGATTAAGGTCAATGTTGATGGAGCCAGCTCTGGTATGCTCGGTCCCTTCAGGTTGTAGTGTTATTTTCCACACCTACCATTTCATCATCAAATGATGTTTCTATCATTATATTGGCATTGTAATTAATTATGAAGCTGAATTGTTAGCTATTATTTGGGTTATAGAACATTCTTTTGAGCATACCTATCAATACATATGGATTTATTCTGATTCTAAAGCTGCTTTTGGGGCTATAGGCGACGAAACCAAGGATGTTCCATTGATGATTTTTCCTCAATGGATTGAGTACATCCAACATCTCAAGACATTAAATATTATTATTTTTCATACCTATATGGAAGTGAATCAAGTGTCAGATTCATTCTCCAAGAGGATGGTCATTGATATGAGTTTGATGTGGTCCATTAGGATCCCATACAACAATGCACCAATGGTGTATGTAGACATGCTGGGTGTGATCCACTCCATCTTTCGAAAAACTCCTTGTACTACATGACTTTTTATGAATTTTTCTTAATAATTATTGAGATTGTATTAGCATCTATCCCATACATTCTTGTTATATTATATTCATAACAACTGGTGTAAAATGCATCATTTTAATTGTAAATTTTTTTGTTATGATCCTTGAAATTTGATCATGGTTAATCTAACGAAATAATTGTAATCATTATGTAAATATCATATATACTCATTATATACATATTTATAACAATTCATATTATCTTGTGGTGAGAAATTAATTACATCTATTTGTGGAGTTTGTAATTTTAATGTACATATATGTATTTCCTAAACATTTTTATGAATGGAATAAATGAAATGTAAATGGTATTTCGGCATTCAAGATTCATTATTATATAAAAAATATGATATTTATTCATTATATATACCCTTATTACTGTCCTATAAATTAATAAATGATAAAAATAACATCTTTACGAGGGATGTGGCCATCAACACATATACACATGTAACATTATCATTTCACATTGGGTTAGACTATGATACAGTAGATAATATATTATAATTATCAAATAATAATATGTTTATAAGTATCATATGTAAACATTAAATGCATCATTATAACCACAACTGTGTCACATCCATTACTAGGATCCACTAAACTATTGGATTGATCGGGTAAGTGACATAACCTCAAGTCTACGTCCTCATTTGGCTAAGGTGGTAGACCAGTTCTGAGTGTTAAAAAAATGAATAGTGATTATAATATACCCTACAGATTGGATATACTTGTCGAGAAATCATCATAATTAATTTATGTATAATATAATAATTACTCATAGAGAATGATAAATGGGTAACCGAAAATAGCCTAATAAAATAAAAATATGAATGAACATGATAATCTGTAGATAAAGTAAGAAAATGTATAACAATTAATGTAATAAATATGGTCAATATATAAAATTTATAAAAATAACAAATAATGTTACTCCAGAAGGTATCAAAATTAAATAATATGCCTCTACTCCTATACTCCCATTTACAGTCGTTATTCAAAATGATTAACCACAAAGAGTAGGATCTAGATCCTAACATAGAATCCAATTGTATATATAGTTACCAAATGAAATTCTGAATATGGGTGAAATAAAATGTTTCGGCTAACAAAAATGGTGTATAATATAATCCAATCAGTTATTATAAAATAAATAAGTGATCATGAATAATAAATAAGTTGTATGTAATAAATATAGTCAACTTAGATGATGTTTCTCAAAGGAAACCTACCAGACAATGCATTCATTATCCTATGTAGAAATGTATCAAAACATGTTAAATAAATTTTCTAAATGTAATATGCATATATATATATATGAAAATATATACCTTCACTATCAAGGACTATATAATTAATCCAAATATAACTATCTAAACATAATATAATAAAGATCTCATATTTCAACAATGGTCATATTCCTAAGAATCAGAATACGGGATATAGACTACCATGCCTAAAAATCACATGAAATGATGTGAAGGACCATGTGAAACATCCTGATCATGGTTCATTAAAATTAATTTATAATCACCCAAAATGATGTGAAATTATATATCAATCTCTATAGACCATGGGGGTTTGATGTATCATTTACAGTAACACTATACAAGATCATACCATAAACATTTAGTATATAGTAATCCCACAATTCCTAAGATCCCATAACTATGTAATTTCACATATAATAAGCATGTATCACACATAGTTCATTGAAATTTCATTTTTTATTTTAAAAAAAGTAGTTAATAACAATTCATTATAACATTGATTCTATTATATAATTTTGGGAGAAGTAATAAAATCCCTGATATTATCAATTATTATTATGAATATAGAACATTACATTTATAAAAAATAGGAATTCCGTGGGAAGAACCCATTCCATAACACAACTCAAAATGGACTTATAATCATTTTATATATTAAATATGAAAAAAGTGGTAAATAACTTCATGTTTATCATACATACCATAATATAATATTACACATTTAATTCTCTTGGACCAGTTCATAATTACAATCATATATAAGGTATTGGGTGAAGTAATAAGTGGTTTTTTCAAAACATTTAATTATTTAAGGAATTTCAAATATAGGGTTTACTCAAAAAACCACAATTGTTGTTTGGAAAAACTAGAAACAATGATCATTATAAAAAATTTAATAAAACTCACTTGTTTATTCTTTTGGGACATGGTCGTCAACCCCCAATTATGTAATATGTGTTTAAGGATTTAATTTTACATATTTTACATTTTATAAGCAATGTGGGAAGGATATAGCAAGTGGTAGTTTGAATCCTTTCATAAATGGTGCCTCCATGTAAGAAAGAATATATACCACCTCTAAATTCAAAGGATGATTCACTAATCCATTTTATAATTATTTCTCGACAATAATGGATGAAATAAAATTAATAGGAAAATGGAATAAAAATATGACAAATGATCTCTCAAGAAAATAAAATCTAATATAGTAATAAAAATAAATAAGATGAGGAATGTGAATGATATTCTAACTAATAGTATACTAATGTGACAAATGATGTTTGATTCCTAGTCCAAAGGATGTTGTTTCCTCTTGAAATGGGGATGACCTTGTTTGTTTAAGGTTCAAACATTCCAATCGGTTTCTAACAAGTTTGATTGTAGAACCGAAATCATCCAATGATTCTATATCCATCTTTACCTACTTTACAAAGGTATGTTCTCATTAGTTATGGATCGATGAGGCTTAAGAATTTGCACTGGTCAAGGGGATGGTTGGTCAGACTCATCACACCTTTTTGGGGATAATTATTGTCTTCTCTGGGACTCTCTTTATAGATTTAAGTTATGTTCATGAATCCTTATTACATTACCAAGTATGAAAATGATCGTTCCTTAAGATCTGACAATCAATTATTAATATTTATGAGATTTAGAGAATCTTTTATATGTATTTGAGGTTCTTCATCGATAGAGAATCATCCATATGTATTGGAGATTCATATTCAATGGTATCCTCTAATACATTATATTGTAATTTCCTTGTCCTTATGATGACCATACTGGTTTTAAATCCACTCTGTGGGGCACATGATGTTTATTGTCATTCATAAGGACGTAGATTATTTTAGAGTTTGGATAGTACCCACAGATGGGCTACCTACGTATCATTGTTTAGAAAAGGAATCAAAACCCATATAGTTCGGGAATTATGATATAGTTTAACGTAATATGGGACAGATGAGAATTAATGAGTGATGGGCTTGAACCTTTGAAAGGATTCCAATGTAATCTATTTTTAAAGTTGAGATCAATGTCCACATAGTTCGGTAAAGAATTTTGGGGCTCACGTATGATTAATGGACCATAGAGATGAGTTGTGGTTACTTTTACACTCTACGATCATGTGAGTCATGCTTGGTGTGAGAAATAAGAGGTATCAGTAAACCTGACGATTTCTACCATGAATAATGTGGTCACAAGGAATGATATGGGGCTTATGTATGTATGACTTCCATGAAAGATGAAGATCGGTGTTAATTCATGGAAGAAGCCCAGGAATGAGGTCTATAAATGTATATGTGCTTTATGGAGATTTGGATACTTACCTTTGGAATTAATCCTAAATAGGAAGCCCAATATTAAAGGGAATTATAACTTGGGACTTACTTCTGAGAAGGAGGCCCATAGTTAAAGGGGGCATGGGGGTTACTCCGAAGGAGGATGGCCCAGATTAAAGGGTAACATTAACTTATGATTGGGGCTTACTCCTGAAAAGTATTCCCATGTCAAAAAAAATTAAGACTGGTTAAGAGAAATTATAACTGGGGAATACTCCAATGGAGGAGGCCCGTGTTAAGGGGAATTGTGACTTGGGCTTATTCCAAAGAAGGATGCCTAGGTTAAGAGGAATTATGACTGGGGCATATTCCTAAGGTGGATTCTCAGGTTGAGGGGAATTATAATTGGGGCTTACTCCTAAGGAGGATGCCCAGGTTAAAGAAATTTGGAATTTGGGGCTTACTCCTAAGGAGGATTACCATATTTGAGAACTTGTACTAGGGCATACTCTTGAAAAAGAGGCCCATGTTAGAGAAATTGGGGCTTACTCCTAAGGAGGATGTCCATATTAAAGATATTCTCATCTTAAAGGACGTGGTAAAATGGATGAAATCTATAACCTTAGGGACATAAAGACATGTATATCACTAGGTTTTAATAGATGTTACACATAATTATTTTCAGATAAGGAAGCTAACAAAGGAACCATGTTAAAAATGACTTTGAAAATGGTTTTGAAATCTAACTCTTGAAGAGGAGAGGTGGATTTGAAGAAAATATCTGAATAGGTAGGAGCGGATCTCACAAAGAGGCAAGTGCACAAGTCCCGATGGGGCGTGAAAGTCATGGTCACACAAGTATACCTATGTGACACTTGATTACTTGTGCGCTGGTCAACCCATAGGGTAATACATTGGTGAATCTTGGCTAAAGACATTAGTTTAATCCCTTAAGACATTCAAATGAGCGGCGTGCAAGTTCTGTTTAAGGGATAAGGTGATGCCTAGGTGTGGTCATTTTCCCTTAAGGTTTAAACCCTTATGCGAGCAAGTGTTAGTGAATTCCAACACATAGGATTTGTTCCACCTCTTTAGATCTTCCATTCTAGGTACGAAATTACCTTAGAAGTGTTCGGAAGACATCATGAATAGACTAGGGTTCCAGGAGATCAAATATGACTTTTTGAATTTTTTGTCCTCAAAATGGGGGGCCTACCAGGGGTATTATAGGCTGCTGAAGACCTTGGGTGAAAATCAAATAGGGTGTTCAAGTAACCTGTGCGCCCAATATGTGGCGCACAAGTATACTAGTGTGACCACCTTGGAACTTGTGCGGCCCTTACTTAATAGAATCCTTGTCCATGCCTTTGTTGATTTTTGATGTTTCTTCAAAGGATGAACCAATTTGTGTTTATGGTATTACCCTTTTCATTCTATGGAATCTATGATGGAAATGAGTGTCAAAAAGAGTGCCCCCTCAGTGTTGGATTTGAAAGGATGGAGGATTTGACTCTGAGGTAAAGGAGAAAACCAAGGAAAAATAGTGCGCATGTTTTGAGCACGCAGGTAGCAGCGCACTGGTGCAGCCACACATGCTACGATGCGTTGGGTGTGGCCTTTGCCTATATATGTGTGATCATTCTCATGTAAAGCAACTGGATTTCAAACTCTCGAGCTCTCATTGCGCAAGTTGCTGATTTCCAGCGGTTTCATTTCTTCTGTTCATGTCATGCTTCTGCAGAGGTATTTGGACATGCGCGGTGATTCATGCGTGCCAAAACATGCGTGACACATTTACACTGGTGTGCCAACATTGGACTTGCGCTCCTTAATGCCTTATCCATTTTTTCAATTTTCTTCACAAATTTTATGAAAAATCAACTTACTTGAGAGTTAATTATTTGACCTTCGTAGAGATTAAATGGCTTCTAGAAGAATTGGAACAGCTTTTGAGCTGGTGAGTAGGAGGATTGATGACATGATAAGCATCATTTCCCACGACTATTATGATATCCGTGAAAACAATATCCTAGATTTGGAAAAGTACTTGAAGAAATATAATCTCAATTTCCCACAGAGAATTTACTATCCTCTGTTTGGCCATGTTCATATGCAAGGAGTCAACATTCTAGATTCAATGAAATATATGCCTGAGATTCAGCAGCACTGCTACTCCTCTATTTTGGTTATGTTGTGCATTAAGAGCAGAAACAATGGTGTGATGTTTCAAATTTTTCTTCCATTCCATTTCCTTGCAGATATGAAAATGGAAAACCATGGGATGATATGTATTCTGCTGCCGGTTGATGGAGAAAAGACTGTCATGACATTAGAAACAATATTTGAAATGAGTACTCTCTCTAAATGGATCTTTACTTCCAATGCTCCAATCACAAATACATGTATCCATCTTCCATGTCTCTTTGACAGAAACAGAGTCACTTTTTTATCAGTAGAAAATTTTCTAAAACCACACTCAAGAACATTCTATGACAACTATTCCAGGAAGAGCTGGTATCACTTAATCTCTTATTGTATCCAGTTGAATTAAATAATTCTAGGTGATTTCTGATGAAGCTCAGAATTCTATAAATCAAATGAAGAGTTATGTTGAAATTCTATTGTAATTCTGGGAAAAGATATAAGATTATAGTCTGTGGATATCCTTCTAACTTCTTTGCATCAATGATAAATATTTTAATCTTCAATCCTTTGTGCATGCCTTATTTTAGTGCCTTTTTTTAATATTTACCTAAGCCAATGGAACTAGTAAGCATAGTTTGATTTTTGCTAGGATTATAAAAATAACCCTACAAACATTGAATCTTGTAATTTCTCAGTATTACCTAAATCATACAATGTATATGTTTATTGAGTTAGGACATGACTTTTTGTTCAGAGTTCCCTTGTCTTTTATTGGAAGGTTAATGTCATGCATGTCGGACATAAAAAGGCTAATGTTTAAGATCGAAATAGCTTTGACCAAATAGATTAAATTTGAGTCAATTCCTTGATAATTTATCTGAAAACATATTACCATATTCAGGTATGAGGTAAAATATGTAAAATATGAATTAGGAAATTTTAAATCTGATGAATGATATGAAGATAGGGATAAATAGAATTAGAAGAAGTATTTCCCAAGAATGAAGTTACCACTATTTAAAAAACCCGTTAGGGTTTTGAATTATGTAGGGCCGCTTAAGGGCATTGGATTCATAGTCAAATAATAGAATCTTTTGGCTGACATGTCTGTTATGTAGATTACATATTCATGGTCGCCTAAGGACACATGATGCATAGTTAGGAAAAAGAACACTCGGAAGTATTACTTTTCTATTTCTAAAAAACCAGTGAATGTTTATGGAGATTCAAATTTTCTAAAGCACAGAGTTTGCTGTATGGAATAGGAACTTGAATATGGAGATGATATTTCCAATCAATATTTTCAATGAATTGCATGAATGTCACTCCTACGAAGGTCTGACCCAAACTTATGGAAGGGAAATATAAACCATAGACATGAATACATTCATATAATGAAAAAGAGTATGGAACAAATATGTTAAGGATGGATATTTTTGCAGATCCCTACATATTGTCATTAGGACAAAAAAGGACAAAAGAGGTTTTCCTCCCAAGAATGAAGGTACCACTATTTTACAAACCCACTAGGGGGTGAATTATGAAGGGTCACCTAAGAGAATGGGTTGTATAGTCAAATAATAGTATCTTATGGCTGACAAGTCTATTCTGTAGACTGTTTATGCAAGGCTCCCTAAGGGCACATACTGCATAGTCAGGAAAAAGAACACTCGTGTATCAGACATTTTGTGACTAGAAGTCAAGAAAATGGTTATGATGATCTGGAAGTTTTTAAGGTTAAGAATATGACAAAAAATGGCTAATGTTCAATGCATGAAAGAAATACAAAGTGTGTGTTTTATAAACCTGATGTGAATAATGACCATGGTTTTCAAACCACATTCATGTTTTCACAGGGGACTTTTCAGCCAAGGGACTGAAAGTGGAATTTGGGGTTAGGCCCAAAGACATGGGGCTGGATTCGAGGAATTCTCGAACGTTCTTACGTATCCCATAAGGATATGAATCAAGCCGCACATATTTCTTGAAATACCCTCTGTATAGATTTGGTTTGTACAAGTGAAGGGTGAAAAGGGGACTTTAGTGCAATGATGGTTTGACCGATGATTAAAGGTTCAGAAATTTCCTTGTATGCCTGGATTATTTGGAATATAAAATGATTGGAAATAAATGTAAATAATGATTCCCTCTCAGGTGAGGGTGTCAAAGAATGTTTTAGTTTATTGTCGTACAGGACAAAAAGTGTGAATAGTTTAATTTCACATAAAAAGGATGATGGTGAACCAGTGTAAAAAATATTGGTTCTGGGGGCAGCTTCACAAATCAACATTGTATGAGATGGAGGTGAACCGATGTGAATATATAGGTTTTGGTCTTGAACCTCAGGAGGTTCCCTAGGTACCCAGCCTAGAAGGCAAGGATCAAAGAAAATAGAATTCGATTAAAGAATAAATTAGTGATCAATTTGTTCTTGAGGACAACGTTCTAAAAAATGGAGTCTGCACTTACACATGGTTAGCGGCACAGAGAGGGTGTTATGGTTGAAGTTTACTCTAAAATAACACGAGTCATACTCGGTGTGAGAAACAAGAGGTAGCAACAACCTAAACTATGTATTGTTTAACGCCATATTGGACAAAGAGGGGACTATGGAATTTAAAGTATTGTAGTGAGGACTATTAGTGCTTCACATTTTAGCGTCATGTAGTAGAGGCAAAATACAGTTTAATATCATGTATGGTGTATCAAGGGATTTTGTTCAGTTTTACGTCATGTAGGATGAATGGTTACACAGTTTAACATCTTGCTAGACATGAGAGGGACAATGCAGTTTAACGTCATTTTGGAAAAATGAGTGTTGTATACTTTAGCGTCATGTAGCTAGGACATCACAGTTTAACATAATGTTAGACGTAAGGGGGATTGTGCAGTTTAATGTCATGTACTAAGGACAAAAGTGGGGCTGTATTGTTTAACGTCATATAGCAAGGACTACATAGTTTAATGTCGTGTTGGACGTAAGTGAAAAAAGATTAAGGTCATATTCATGGAATGTTTTTGTATTTTAACGTCTTGCTGGACGTAAGGGACTTCATTACATTTTAGTGTCATGTTTCTATGACGTCACAATTTAACGTCATGTTGAACATAAAATACTATAAATTTTAAAGTCTTCCAGTAAGGACAACACATTTTAATGTCATATTGGACGAATATGGGTATCTGAGTTACACAAAATACTTCTTCATAAATTTGGCATTGGTTGGAGTCGTGATAAGTTCTCCATCCATTGATATTGAAGAATAAAATCCATTTGATTAGGCATTATGTATTGAGTAAGGTCCTTCCCACTTTGGCTCCAGCTTGGGAGGTTTCTTTCCTGGTATCATTGGTGTTCTGAGAACCAATTCCAATTCTCTTAGAATGAATGAATAAATAAAAACCTTTTTGTTGAATGATCGTGCTATTCGATTTTGATAGACTTCTATGTGGTGCAGGGTGCACAATATTTTCTCAATGAATCATTCCAATTCATCCAATCTCTTTTGAGATTGTTCATCTACAGATGACTGATTACAAATGGCTACTCTGAGTGAGGGTAATTGAACCTCAATGAGAAAGACTGCTTCTGTTCTATATACTGATGAATATGGAGTTGGCCGTATTGCAGTGCGGGTTGTGGTCCGATAAGCCCATAAAGCATGAAAAAGTCTATCAGGCCATGGAATCTTATCTTTATCCACCATCTTTTGCAATATGTTTGAATGAGTCTTGATGAAGGCTTCCATTTGTCTGTTGGCCGCTGCATGATATAGAGATGAATTATTGGATTTGATGTTGTATTCTTGATACAACTTCCTTACCTCAGATGAACAGAAATTGGTGCCATTGTCCATCAATATGGTATGAGGGACACCAAATATGGTAATGATGTAAGAATTGATAAAGCTAACAATTATTTTAGAACTGACTTCTTTGAGAGGTATTGCCTCTGCCCATTTGGAAAAGAAGTCTGTAGTAGTAAGAATATACTTAAACTTCTTGGATGTATATGATGAGTAAGGTCCCACTACATCCATTCCCCATGTGGATAATGGATAAGAGTATTTAGCTGTATGATGCAACTCTGGGGGTTGATGAATGAATTTGGAACAAACTTTGCAAGAATGAGACTTATTTGTGAAGTCAACACAATCATGTATCATTGAAGTCCAACAGTATCCAAGCCTTTGAATTTGATCAGATTTTCTGTGTCTAGACAGGTGGGAACCACAGACTCTTGCATGTACTTCTTTAATGATAGCCATTGTATCTTTACCATCAATGCATCTGAAAATAACTCCACCAAAACCTCTTTTGTATAGAATTTTTTCTATGTGATTTGGGCTGTCATAAAGAGTAAAATTGACCACACTTCGTAGGATTTGTTCTTTCTCAGCTGTATCAGGTGGATGTGTTCTATTTTGAAGGTATTCCCTGATAAGTTTCATTCATCCCATAGTATGACCATATGGTTCAGAAATGGGAATAATTTCATTGATTTGCTCTATTCTGGTTTGAACATAAGGTGAAATTGTATGACGGTGGGAAATACTGATGAATTTTTCGTCCTGATTTGGATCTACCAGAGCTGTGGCTATATTCACCAGTGCATCATCTTGAGCATTTTGAGATCATGGTACATAAGAAAATGTCGGTGTCGATGGAAATTCCACCATTAACTCTCTGAAATAATCATACAAAGTGATTAACTCTTCTTTTCTGTTTTCTTAATCTCAATTGACTAGTTTTCTTACCAAGTCTGAATCACCTTTAACATTTAAGTGATTTACTTGTGCTTGAAGTTCCAACTCTAATCCTAAAATGAGAGCTTGATATTTTTCTTCATTGTGTGTACTTCCTTCCTGCAATAAGAAATAATAATGTAGCACTGCCTTTTCTTGGGAAATAAGAAAAATTCCCAACCCATCTTTGTTGAATTTCGGATCGTCCATTTTCTTCCCTATTGGACATCTGGAAGCATCATCAAAGTATATTTCCCATTTTTGAATATTATAGTGAATAAAGAAGACTTCATCATCAGGAAGTTCAGTATCTAAAGAAGTATCTTCTAGTAAAGGTTGTTCAATAAGGAAATCAGCCAGAGCATGGCCCTTTATTGCCTTTTGAGACATATATTGGATATCAAATTGCTGCAAAATAACTGCCCACCTTTCTAGACATCCTGTAATCATTGGTCGACTAATGATGAATTTGATCAGGATGTTTTTAGACACCAATTGGACCTCATGATGATACAGGTAGTGTCTCAATTTCTGAACCGCAAAGATTAATTCTAGGCAGCACTTTTCAATACTGGAATATCCGGTTTCTGCTTCATGCATAGTCCGACTAAGATAGTAAAGGTTTTTTTCATTCATAGTATCATTCTTTTGGGAAAGGAAGCCTCCTAATTATCGCTCTAAGTCTATCACATAAATAATAATTGGCATTCCTTCAATAGGTGGCATTAATACTGCTGTACTGAAGAGGTATTTCTTGGGAATATTGAATGCTTCTTGACTTTATTCTATCCACTAGTATGTGACTCCCTTCTTCATCAATTTGCTAAAGGGTAAACGTTTTCCTGCCAAATTGGCGATGAAACATCGAATATATGCCAAGTGTCCTTGAATTCCTCTCAATTAATTCAAATTTCGAGGTGGTGACATACCAAGGATTGACTATGTCTTCTCAAGATTGACTTCGATACCACGATGGCAATAACAAAGCCAATAAATTTTCCATAGGTTACCCCAAATAAACATTTCAAGGGGTTCATCTTCAAATTGTATTGTCGATGTTTGTTGAATATGACTTCCAAATATGTCAAGTGATTAGAACGTTGTCTGGATTTGACCACCTAATCGTCCACATAAAATTCAACAAATTTCCCTAAAAAGGTTTTGAAGATAAGGTGCATGACATGCTGATATGTTGAGCCAGAATTCTTTAGGGAAAATGGAATTGCCCGATAGAAAAACACACCCTGAGGGGCTCTGAAGGCTGTAGATTCTTCATCTGCTAGAGCCGTTCAGATTTGATTATATCAAGAATATCCAACCATGAAGGAAAGTTCTTCGTAAAAAGATATTGCATCAATTAAAAGGAATTTAATCAGAACTGGAAAATCTTCTTTGGCGTAATGCCGATTAATATCTCTGAAATAAATGCGAACTATAATTTTTCCATTATTCTTTTTCACTGGGACAATATTTTCTAACCATTCTGGATATTGAACTTCTTTAACGAAGTTAGCTTTGATATTATTATCCAATTCATCTTCTCTTATGGAAGCATAAGTTGGGTGTGTTCTTCTTGCGGGTTGCTTAAATCCTCGATGTTCTTCTGGAAAACCCAAATGATGAGTATCAACATCAGGATCAAGCCCTGGAATTTTTGTATAGTTTCCAAAAAATATATCTCAATTTTTCTTTAGAATGGAAGTATACATCTCTTGATCTTCAAGATTCATGGATGCACTACTTAATGTGGGGCGTGGATCTTCTTTTTTACCCATATTTATTTCTCTTAGTTCATCCACAGTAGTGGAGATACCCTCTAATAATTCTTTAGGAGCATCCCTGAGATCTTCCTCTTCTTCTTCAATATTTGTTACTTCTATTTCTATTTGCATAGTAGATGATGAAGTAGAATTTCCATGATCTTGATATATGTTAAAACTTTAACATCTAGAAGAAGAGGATTCCATTTCTGACCCTATTGATGATGAAGGGTCTTCCTTGTATAATAAAGAGGAGATGATGGATTAAGAATTGACATCATCATTCACTTCTGACATTGCAATAACTTCTTCTGGCCTAGTTGGTGAAGTATAGACTTGCTGGATTTAAGTGGATGAAATGGAGACATCTCAATTCTAGATTTCATTATTTGTTGTTGAATCACCGCTTTCTCCCCTGATGATTGTCTTGATATACGTAATTGACATTATGGAGGTTTCTATAAGAGTGTATGGATTCGGGTATATCCTATCAATTTGACTAATAGGAAAAACATAATCTGTACTCACTTGTGTTAACGGGTTTACTGAAAGTTTTTCAAACCATATGGAGCATTAATTTTAGTAACCTCCCTTGTTGTGGATTTCTCCTTCCCTTACATGTGATAGAATTATACCTCAATGTATTGAGATTCATATGTTTTGAATGGGGATTTATCATCATACAATTTCCAAATTTGACCATTGAAACAATATTTGAGACATTGATGGTATGATGAAGGGATAGAGGCTTGTTGATGCATCCATGGTCTTCCAAGAAAAATATTGAAGGTTGTATCATGGTGAACAATCGTGAAATCTGAATTGGATACAAGATCTCCAAATTGGGTTCTGAGTGTGATCTCACCCAGAAGATCTTGTTCATTTTTATCATATCCTTGTAACATCAAAGTAGAAGGAGATAAACACGATTCAATGAGGCCCAATCGATGAAGTGTATGAATGGGGATGAGGTCGACTTTTGAACCATTATCAATGAAATCTCATCGGATGTCTATATCATTGACCTTTCCAGATAAATACAAGGGTCCGATATGTCCATGCACAACATCATCTTCATCTTCATATGTAAAAGATGTCACTGCATGGCATTCTGCAGGATCATTCTTTACATGGAAGACTTCAGCCGCAACAATTTCAGTTTTGAATTCCTAAGGACTTGATAAAGCATTAATGAGTTCCTCCCAAAGATCCTTTGATAGATTCAAGGCATCTAAGATTGATAACATGGACGATACTTGGCCAAATATTTCAAGACATCATATTTTTGATCCAAAGGTATTCATTTTCCAACAAGAACATGTGGTTTCGCAGGTGCCTCAGAAGTTGATGATTTGGAAGTAGATGCATATTGTTTCGGGTTATGAGTTAGAAATACTAATGGATGTGGAAGATTAGACCAAATATTTATATTTATTTGCTTAGATGAAGAAAGTGGAACCTCTAATCGATCCTCCAGAATAACTATACCAGGACAGAATCTGCCCTGCCAGGAAGAACATTCTTGTTCTTGCTGAGCCCGCTAAAGGGATCTACCGTGAGTTTCTACTGCTTACATAGTTCTAGAAGGTGTAGAATTAGAATAATGGCTTCTAGGATATCAACGTCTTCATCTGTATCCAAGAACTCTGGAACTCCCTCTAATTCCTCTATTTGATACAGGGAATTCAGGATCATCATGATCAAAACTGTGATTGGTATATAGATCTGTTATGTGAATCATATTAATAGAACTAAAAATCAACTCTTCATCTGACGAAGATTCATCCTGTTTAGCCAATTTAGGTTGTCCTATTTGGTGGGGCGGTGCCCGTGGCATTGAATTAGAAGGCATAAAATCATCCAGATTCAAAGACAACTTGGGCTTTGACATGATTTCATCTTTTTCTGATTGTTCTACTTTCTTCGAATTATGTTGCCCCTTTTGAGATTTTCCCTCTGATGAAGAGGGTTTTGTTTTGGAATTCATGGTAGAAGACAAAATTTGTATCTTCAACAGCATTTTCAAATTGGCATGAGTTTGGTTGATCGTTTTCCTGACCATCCAATCGTCATATTTTTGTGCATTTCTGTTTTTTACTTCCTGCCACTCCCCTTATTCCTCTGGATCAGTAGCAGTAACACAAGCTACCTAAGTTGAAGAACCTTTCAATTTAACTTTTCCCTAGTCCACCATTATTTTCATGAGGTCTTTTAAGACAAAACAATCTTAAATGGGATGCCCCAACATCTGATGAAATGGGAAATAGTTGGGACGGTCTTCATATCCTTCCTTGTTAGGCCTTTTGGGCCTTGAAAACTGAACCAAATTATTTTCCAGAGCCGAAATGAAGTAACCATGAACATGTTCATTTTATAAAGTGTAATCATTTCTCTTCATATCCTCAAATTGTTTCTGTCTTTAATCTCTTTGATAATCTTGATGAAACGACCTTTTTGTTGTTACTCAGGAGGTGGAGCCCTTCGATAAGATGAATGTTTTGAGGTAGAATTAGGTACAAATTCTTATTTAAGCGTAACTGTAGAAGTCTCTACTTTACCCATTCTCTTTCCCAGAGCTGATGGAATTACATAATTTTTATCCATACTATTTATAAGAGAGTCTTAAATCTGCTGAGAGATTGAAGTAAGGTCTCGAAACCCACCTCTGTATTTCACAAGGATCAACGGTGTGCATAATTCATCATGAAAACTTTCCACAGAGATTGGCAACAACTCTTCTTGAGGGAGTGCTAAGCTTAGGGAATATGTTAATCCCTTCTAGCAAGCAATGAAATCTGAAACTCTTTCATTCACCCTTTTTTTACAATTTGTAAGATAAAAAATTTTTGTCTTTGGAAAAGTTAAGCTGAATTGAAGAAGGAATAATTGATGGAGATCCTCCCACCTGGTAATTGACTAGGATTACAAGCTTGTATACCAGAAAAAAGCTAGGCCTTGTAATGACTATACAAAACACCTGAGTGTAACTACTTCTTGTTGTTAGGGGGTTCCAATAATAGGATCCCAAAGAGAAATAAAATGTGTTAGGTGTTTCTCTGTGTCTCCCGAACCATTAAATATTGGGAATGTGGTACATGAAAAAAAATATCAGGGAGGACTTTTATCAACCCATTCAGGGTAAGGTCTATTTTCTAGTTGGATTTGTGCACATTTTCCCTCCATAGCTTCCAACCGAGCTGTTAATGTCTCAATGGTAGTTATTAACTTTTGAGAAACATCCGGTTGATCTTAGACCTGAGCATGTGCAACAACACGAGCTTGGATATATGTGGTGGCTGGTACTGTAACTAAGGATAACACCACCAGTTGTTGTTATACTTGACCCATAGGATTAGACCTGTGAGGGTGTACTGGTAATGGAGGATACTTTTGATCCATCTTAGTAACCACAAAAAGTTCCTTTGGCTGACTAACTCTATCACGCTTAGGAGGAAGACTACCTTGAAGTAGTTCTACATTCAACATCCTTAATTCCTTCATTTATTCAACTTTTTGTAAAAATATTTGCTCTAGTGAGACTGATTTCCCTTCTCTAGTGGAAGGTTATGTAACCTGATTCTTTCATTTCCACTTGTTAGACACCTTTATAAGAGGGGGATGTTGGTTATTTGATGGAATACCTAGATACTAAGTAATCCTTTGATTTCATGTACGCACACCTTCTTCATTTGTGTCTATGTGTACAACCTATTGAGCAGGAACTTCCTCATCTGATCCCTCTGAGTGAGCCTCATGTTCTGGAGGATTAGCAACAATGTCATTGATGAAATTTATTGATTCATAATGCATTTCATTGCTTCCATCTGCATTTCTTTGATATTGTCTACTTCAATGTCCCTGATGATACATTTCCTTTTGATGAGTTGATCCACCAGGAATTTCTTGACAAACTGTAATTTAAAGGTAATCTCTTGATAATTTGGAACTTCATCTTTCTTGGGACATCTTCCCTAATTAGCGAAGACTGACTTTCTCTGAGAGAGAGATTAAGGATTTGAAAAAGTCCCCATTTCAGTGGAATGGGGATGTTCCTATTATTTCTTCTCAACTCCTCGAATCCTATTTGTTGATTCCGAGGGTTGGGCGAAATGAGTCCCCAGTCTGGCAAGCTAGGGTGGCTATTGAGCTTCTACATCTGAGACGTTCTTAAAAGATCTTCTGAACATGAAGACTTTAGTCCGGAAATTGGCTTGATGTATTATCCTACATCCCCTCAAATCACCTGGCTCAAATGAACGTTTGATGATTTCTGAAACTTTTGTCACTTGATGATGTGCACGACCTAAATGAGAATCCTATTCGATATTCTTGCTTTCCTGATGCAAAATTAATTCGATAACTTGTTCTTTGTATTCCTGATTCTGGGAAGAACTAGATGGTGGTGGTTCTTTTGCAAGCCTTTGATTACAAAAAAACCAATTTGATGTGGCCAGCCATGGGAAATAACATTACATGAGGCCATTTTAGGAGGGCTTTGTTGGATGGATAGTACAGTGAAATGTAGTTCTCCATGAACACCCCATCCCCTATTATGAATACTAGGTGGGGAATTGGAAATTAACAAGTGCAAGATTTTTAGTGCACCATGGCATGAACGCTGAAGGGCTCTCTACTGCGTTTTAGCCTTCGGATATTGAGAAACTGAGAGAGAGGCCAAATCAATTTTTCGTTGTAACCCTTCTATTATCTTGGCATGATTTTAATATTCATCATAAGATAATATTTTCTTTTTCAATTGACAATGATTTTTCTACATGTTGAGGCGAATATCCTGAATACAATCTTCCGTCAACATTTCTGGACTGTCATACTGAGATTCATCCAAAGGCCAAAACATGACTCGAAATTCACCGTTTTCCAGTCGTATTCTCATATTCAGCATTTCCTCTTTATCATTTGATAAATATTCTCTTAGCTGATTAAACTAGAGTTGGTGCTTCCTTATTTCTTCATCGGATTCAACAAGATTTGTAGAGAATTCATTTACCAAATTAGAAGATTCATGACTCAGGTGTGGTTCAGAGAATGACCTACACCCTGGGGTATCTTCTGGTTGAGAAAGTATTTCAACTTCTAGTGTTAAAGCATTATACATGACTGGATTCTCATTTGCAAGTGCCTCATGAGAAGAGGGATTTCTCGTCACTACATTGTCTATTAGAGCATTTTCTAGGCAATGTGAATTACTACTGTGGAGAGGAATTTCGTAGCTAAATTCATAATCATGGGTAGGACCACCATGGTGAGTTATGACAAAAGATGAAACACTTTTCCCCTTGATCTTCTGGACACGCAGAAGGTTATCGTGACTCACATCTAAATATGATACTTCAAGATCGATAGAACTATCACAAAGAAAGCCTTCATGAAGAAGTGTCTAATGCAGGCCTTCAGAATTAATGTTCCCACTATTGTTAAATAAGAGAGTAGAATCTTGAGTTGCAATAGATAATCGTCTGAGTGCATCAAGAACTCCGGCATCAAGAAAGGCCTTATTATAGATTGGATCTTGATTTATTGATTATGCTGGATGAGTCTTTTCATAGACGCCTTCATACTTACATTGGGATCCTCTTGTTGATGAAAGGGGATATTATGGGAAGGTTTATGTTCCTACTTAGGAGAAATAGTCAGGTTAGGCTGATTATCTCCATTAAAATCAATTGTATGTGCCTGACTTGATTGTCTGTATGATATGGGGGAGTATTCCTCACAATCCTCTTGGACTGGAATAGAGGTGTGTATCTGTTCCGAAGTGATATTTTGATGTGACACTCCACTAGTAGGGACATATTCGCATTTCATTCCCCGTGATGCTGCTGAAGTTGTTATAATATTTTGGAATGCATCCATAATATGAGCAGGGATTTGCTTCTACACTTTCAGCATCTTCATAATGTTCTTGGTGACTTTAGCTGCCGAAACAAGAATATACGTCCATTCCATGCTTGTAGTAGGTGTGTGTTCCTGCTCATGTACTCCTTTTCCTATCAATGAGTTTTGACAGTACTTATGTGTGGGGGTAGAGAGTTGATTCTACTCCAATTTTGTTGTCGGGGATTTTTGACTAACTTCTCCGATTGCTACCAAATGAGACAGTTGGAAGGCTTGGTTAACAATGGAATGTTTATTTGCATGTTGTGTATTATTCATCAAGTATGGTTGACGATTTTACTTCAATACTCAGAGACGAGACTGCTGACAGAATTTTTGATTTTAAACAGGGGTACGTTCATGTTTATCAGTTGTCACCATATCAGATTGGCCACCTTCATTATTAGTAGTCAGACAATCCTGATGACTGACTAATGAGTTATAAACAGGTGTATGTTCCTACCAATAATACTCCACCATAATTTCCAAGAGGGATTGGTGTGTTGATTCTAGACTATTCAGCTGGACAATGGGTTTAGAACGGACGGGTGTGTGTGCCCACTCATTGCTTTCCACAAAGTTAGGTTGGTGGACTTCTCTGGAAATGACAGAGATAAGAACCTACTCACTGTTGACCGATAGTTGCCTCTAGGGGTTGGCCATGCCTCTAGGGGTTGGTCATTCCTGATCAGTTTCGAGGAACCTGATCCAAATGCCTGGAGACGACACCCTCATCATGTTGAGGGTGCACTGTCGCACGAGTCTGGTGGCGATTGTTCTTGGGAGCCCTCGGGAATGACTATGGTCTCCTTGAATTAAGGCCTTGAGTGACCTTATCATTCATATCCTCATAATATGGGAGAGACTGGTGATTGTGTTCTGGGGATAATGACATGAAACCGTTGGAAACGGTGGTTAGCACCACCTGCTTCTTGATCACTGGTCATCACTATCCTGACAACCAGGGTGAATTATTGATTTGGAGAGCTTGCGGAGCAGCCTCCGGAGTTGGAATGGTACCCTGTCAACGGTATTCATTAACCAGCGCATTTGATATCCAGCATTGATGATACTGAGTAGGTTTTGTCATCCTCGGAATGGATGATGATCTAGAAGGAGTAGCAGCAGAGGTATTCATAACAGAGGCATTCACAGGTGTGAACATTAGAGAATCCATTTATGTAATGAAGAAGATCTTGGAATAGAGTGCCTTTTTGATATAACAGACATAATCAAGATAAGTTCGGCCACTAAATATTTTGGATGAGCACATATGTTATTGACTGTTTTGTTGGCCCTCTCATTGAGTTTTAATAGGTCCCTAAAAAATAAGTAAAACAAAATTTTAACTTGGTTAAGGATTCATGTCGGGTTCACCATTTTTTGGTTTCCTCTGGAAATGGAGATGACCTCATTTATTTAAGGTTCAAATATTCTAATCAGTTTCTAATGGGTTTATTCATAGACACAGAAACATCCAATGATTTTATATCAAATTGGACATACTTTCCAAATGTAGGTGCTCATTAGTTGTAGATCGATGAGGCTTAATAATTTTTATTGGTCGAGAGGATGGGAGATCAGACTCATCACACCTTTTTATGGGAAATTATTGTTTACTCCGGGACTGTCTTTATAGATTTATGTTATGTTCGTGAATCCTTATTGCATTACCAAGTTTGAAATTGAGCTTTCCTTAAGATCTGACAATCAATGATTAATATGTATGAGATTTAGAGAATATTTTATATGTATTCGAGGATCTTCATCTATATAGAATCATCCGTATGTATTGGAGATTCTTATTCAATTGTTTCCTTTAATACATTATACAGAAATCTCCTAGTCATTATGATGACCATACTGGTTTTAAAGCCACTCATTGGGGCACATGAAGTTTATTGTCATTCATAAGGACATAGATTATTTTAGACTTGGGATTGTACCCACATATGGTCTACCTACATATCCTTGTTTAGAAATGAATTAGAACCCACGTAGTTTTGGAATTAAGATATAGTTTAACATCATATAGGACAGATGATAATTAATGAGTGATGGGCTTGAACCATTGAAATGATTCGTACGTACACCTCTTTTAAGGTAGAGATCAATGTCCACGTAGTTCGGTTAAGAATTGTGGGTCTAACATATGAATAACGGGCCAAAAAGATATGTCATGGTTACTTTTACACTCTATGCTCACTAAAGTCCGGCTCGGTGTGAGAAACAAGAGGTATCAGTAAACCTAACGATATGTGCCATGAATCATGTGGTCACAAGGAATGATATGGGGCTTATGTATGTGTGACTACCCAGAAATATAAAGATCAGGACTTAATTTAGGGAAGAAGCCCAGTAAAAAGGCCTATAAAGGTATATGTGCTTTATGGAGATTGGGATACTTAACATAGGAAATAATCCTGACAAGGAAGCCCAAAATTTAAGGGACTTATAACTTGGTAATTAATCCTGAGAAGGAGTCCCATAGTTAAATGGGGCATGAGTATTACTATAAGGAAGATACCCATATTAAAGTGGAGCTTTAACTTATGATTGGGGCTTACTCCTGAGAAGGATGCCCAAGTCAAAAGAAATTAATACTGGTTAAGAGAAATTATAATCGGGGCTTACTCCTAAGGAGGAGGCCCAGGTTAATGGGAATTATGACTAGGGATTATTCTTAAAGAGGATGCCCAGGTTATGGGGAATTATGATGGGGGCTTACTCCTATGGAGGATTCCCAGGTTAAGGGAATTTGAAATTTGGTGCTTACTCTTAAGGAGGATGCCCATATTTGGGAACATGGACTAGGGATTACTCATGAAAAGGAGGCCTGGGTTAGGGAAATTGGGGACCAATCCTATGGAGTATGCCCATATTAAAGATCTTCTCATCTTAAAGGATGAATATGAATGAATTAAATCTCTAACCATAGTGACATAAATACATGTAAATCACTAGGTTTTAAGAGATGTTCCATAGATTTCCCTTCATATAAGGATGCTAACAAAGGAACCATGTTATAAATGACTTTGAAAACGGTTTTGAAAGCTAAATCTTTAAGAAGAGAGGTGGTTTTGAAGAAAATAGATGAATATGCAAGAGGGGAACCCAAAAAGTGGCAGGCACACAAGTCCTGATAGGGCGCACATGTCATGGTCATGCAAATATACCTGAGTGACACTTGAGTAATTGTGTGCCGGCCAACCCATATGATAATCCTTGGGCAAAGCTTAGTTCAATCCCTTAGTTTTATCCCTAAAGACTTTCAGATGAGTGGCACACATGTTCTATTGAATGGATAAGGCGGCGTACAAGTGTGGTCATTTTCCATTAAGGGTTAGACCCTTAGGCGTGCAAGTGGTGGTGAATTCCAACACTTAGGCTTTATTCCCCCTTTTTAGATCATCCATTCTCGGTAAAAAATTACCTTAGAAGTGTTCGGAAGACTTCAAGAAGAGACGAGGACGCCGGGAGCTCAAATATGACTTTTTGAATTTTTCGTCCTCGAAATGGGGGGGCCACCAAGGGTATTTATAGGATACGGAAGACCATGGGAGAAAATCAAATAGACATGTGTGCCCAATTTGTGGTGTGCAAGTATACTTGCACGACCAGCTTAGAACATGCGCATCCCTTACTTAATGGAATCCTTGTTCATGCCTTTATTGATTTTTGATGTTTCTTCAAAGGATGAAACACTTTGTGTTTATGGTGTTTCGCTTTTCATTCGTTGGACTTTGTGACAGAAAATAGCATCAATAGATTCAAATAGGTCAATCCCTCAAATGAAAAAAGTTTGAGAGTGAGCATCCTCATGGAGTAAGTGGAATGAGTGATAAATATAGCAGAAAGAATATAATGGTTGAAGGGAAAACAATCTAAAATAACCAATTTTAATGGGGTGTGTGGTTATGAAAAAATTCATAGGCAAGTTTTATGCCAATAGAGTGGTGCTACTACACATGATTCTCGTTTTTCTCACTATTGTATTTCATTTTTAGTAAAAAATTATTACAAAATTTTCTTTCACCAATTAAATCCTTATCCATCCCCATTACATCTTGTATACCCCCACATATTTTGAACGAACCATTATCCTCAAAATAGAGGCTTCATAATTTTGCACTCATTGTTATCCCTAACCATGTGCCCAGAGATGTTTGTCAATAAATTTTTCTTTCAAAGCCAAATTAAATAAAATATCATTAAGGAATCTTGGAAACCTCTCGAGATTTAAAAAAAAATAAAAACATACAACTATTATATGTTGTAACTTTTTAAATTTGATTCAAAATCATTGTTAAAGATATGCCTAGTCCACAAATTCAAAAACTGAAATTATTTTGAAACTATAGAACATCTAATCACTAGATATTAAAACCTATCATTTATAGAATTTATCATAACCAAGAATACTTGTTGGAAATTCAAAAACATCACCTTCCTTACCTAATTCATGAATCTCTATTCAAATGGTTATATTGATTTTCTGAACACCCAATATACTTCAAAAATAAGTTTCACATATAAAACATAATCCACCTTTGACTCACTCAAATTCATGAACCCTATAATAAAAAAAATATATGGAATTTAAATGATCATATATTACCCGAGGAATTATTATATGATCATTACCTAAATAAGCTAGGCTATGGTGATCCCCACCACATGTTCATATTTTAAAATGGCCAATTCCAAACCATGATACATCCACTATAAGAGGTTTCACGTCGACTTCCTATAACTACATGAGGAATCACAAGTTGGACCACCTATGGTTAATGCTTCTCTATGTCAAAATTCAATAACAAATGATGTGATATAAAAACCATACTCTGATGCCCATATCCCAAGGCACAAACAAATTATTTGGATCCACTCAGCAAATCCTATAACCGAATTCTAGTGTTGTTATTTAATCACATCAAATTATTTTCCACAACAAATAAATCATTGAAAAGGTTTGATCGATCTTGATTTTATCATCATAGTGTAACCAGAACCGGATTTCTACTCTAAGACATCATCCATGACCATACCAAAACCATTAGATGGAATTCATCCAAGAAACTAGTCGTAATGGGTTTCATTATTAAAATGAAATAATAAAACTATAATGATCATCCAATTATAGGTACAAATATATCATGGAATTATACCCTCACCATAGGATTATCCTTATTGTTTTATCGATCAAATGAATTCCCAATCACCGCATCATATACTCCATCAACCTCTGGATATAACAAAAGTAATTTATAGAATACCAATATTATTTTTCTAATTAGATCATTACCCATCATCGGTTCCTTCAACTTAATAATGGTTCTCATGTAATATATCAATATTCCAAACACTATGAAGAATACCATCCTTATATTATAAATGGTTTATTGTAAACCATTTAACATACATTAAACATATCCTCAATCAAAACTCCCATGAATTTCCTCCAAATATTCATATATTGTAAAATGGGGTCTTATCCTAGTGAAATGACCCACATTTCTCTTGGCCATTACTTTTTGGAACTAAAATTATTATGGTGTTCTTGGGGGGTCATAGTGGTGTGTTTCAGGAGGTTTCCAAAAATCCAGTTTCACTAAACAGTTTCACAAAAACAGTTGCACAGTGACGGTGGGATGTTGAGATGGTGGCACCATAATGGTGGCACACCAAAACTGTGGCCCTGTAATGGCATCACATAGAAACAATTCTACCGTAATGGTGGAATCGAGACAATGGAACAAAAAACAGTGGCTCATCCTTTGTCAAATTTCTTGTTTTTTCCTTATTTTATACAGTTTCATCTGTTTCATGATTCCATTGATATAAAATGTTGTAAAAAACATTCTTTAAGGTATTTATGGCTGATTCAATGCTGATGGCATCTATTATAATTTTTTCATAATTATTGGGAATCCATTACTCAGTCAAAACATGATATCTTTTATAGATAAGATCTTAATGGATAATCTCGTGTATCTTCAACTGTTGGTCCATTATATCTTCTAACAGAAAGAGTTATCTTCCTCCCTTTTTATTCATACTTTTCACTTGTACGATACACTCAAAACATTCCTTCCTTCATATTGGTGTCATGTGTAGTGTTGTATCATTGGAGAATACCTTCCCGTGTGTTTCTTCTTATTCCATATGCACCACCTATTTTGGGGAAACAAGGAAGTGTCGATCCATATTTGGTAAAAGGTATGTTATACTTCCATTATTCTTCATTCATCTCCATCCATTACTACTTGAAATGTTATGTAAAGTGATCTATATGTTTTTAATAGTCTTTTATTGGGTTTTGGTTGGTGTGGTTGTGTTTCGGAATCCTCAGGTGGATGAAGTCTTCTAGGAGAGGTGATAATGATCTGTTGTGTTGGTTGGTCTCATGAAAATGAAATCTGAACCATTTTTGTATATGGGATTCATGGATCATATTTTATTTTACATGAAACTATTGAGTTATCTTATTTTATTTGGATGGAACTCAATTAAATTGACATATTAAATATTTGAACTTGATAAATAAATTAGTATCTATCATATGTCGTTGCCTCTTATTTTTTCTATATAGCGTTATATCTAAGATTTCATTTGTTATAATTTCATTTTTGAAGGAAATTGGTAAATAATTTAATGCTGTCATTAATTGAAAAAAATTGGATAATGATAAAAAATTATGTTTTTAATCAGGTTGTGGTTGTGGTAAACTAATGATAATCAAATAGATGTCGTTATTCATGTTTACATTAACAAACTAATTTAATATGGATTAAATAACTATTTTTTAGTAAAATAAATATACTTGTAGGGTTTTTAGTTACCCTCTTTTTATTAAAGTCCAAGAGTCTTATGCATGAAGTTGTAAGAGGACGTTGTGTGTAAAGGCTATATGCCTTTCTTGTGTAAGAGAGCCCAATTACGTGATGATTGCTTTTATACTGATTGTGTTGTGGTGTGATCATATGATGGAAAATATCTAGAGGCTTTTTTAGATGTGGAGGATGGGAGGTGTAGGGTTTGTGGAAGTTGTTGAAGCCTAGAGAGGTGAGATGCATCGATTTATGCATGTATGTTTTGGGGAGGACAATAGAATTGATGAATCGTGTTAGATGTGAATGTTGTATGACTGTTGAATATTATTTTTTTGTCCTCTTTACCTTCCCCAATGATTGAGGAATATTTTATTTATTACCCACCCTCCAAAAAATTTAATGAAACTTTTGGTATGCCAAATGATTTTCGTGATTTTCTTCTAAAGGATGGAACAGTCTATGCTCCTGTTATAGGTGGTTCTGAATCGATGGTTAGTACATGTACAAATCATGTCCAGACCCACTTGTTTGGTAGTGTAGAATTTGTTATTTTAATACTATGAATAATGGAATTGTGATTTTGATGTTAAATAAGTGATTTAATAAATGATGTTAACCCATGGGGTTGGAGCTTGGTGGAATACAATGATGAGGTTAAAATTTAATGGAATAGTTGATCTTGGTTGGAATCATAATGAAATGTAATGTGGAATGATAATAGTTAATTAATGGTTACATAATTAATTAATATAAAGCGAAACTAATAAAAAGGGATAAAGCACTATAATGGAGCCCATTAAATGGTTTTCATCTCATAAAATACCTAGTCTTATCATTGAAAGTAGGTAGTCCAAGAGAAGTTAGGTACAGTTGAGTCTAAGAATAGGTTATGCCCATATTTTGGTTGTGAGATATAGTATATTCAGTTTTTTTCTATACCCTACTCCACCCTGTAGGTTAGAGAAACTAACATACTAGGATTTATGACCCCTTGAGGCTATTTCCCCAATCATTTAGGTGGGAGGATGGATGGCTGAATACCCCCTTTATCCCCCCTCTCTACTAATGGTAGTTACCTTTTCGAGAAGGAACTTTAGTTAGTTTTCCCCATATATGTGTGTAGAGTGATGTAATGGATTGTGGTTATTAACACACACATATATTCTAGATATATTTTTCCTTTGGAATATTATAATTGTAACATGTATAAGCTATGATGGATAGAGAATCCTTACTCCATGTATAGGCTATAATGGTTTAAGATATAATACATGATGTATGATAAATGTTATGTGAGCAGTGGTGGCTCTTGAAAACTAGATAGTTAAATTGGTTATGTGTGTTTAGTGATTTTGTTTCATGAGGTTCATGTGGTGGTCCATTGCCCAAGTGTCTGTGGGAAAGCATTTTGGTGATACATGTTTAGGATGTGTGATACTGGGGCAAGGTAGAAAATCTTTAGGGATATGGTATTGGTGAAATGTTGATATTCTTTATTATATAATATATTCTTGAATGTGATACATGGTGATAGTATCCATAGTTAGGATGGGAATATAGTATACCTGTTTAGGTGGTGAATTAGTTTCACTTATGTTCATTGTGCTTTAGCAAACATTCGTTACATTTTCATGAGAGGATCCAAGAAGGATCTTATTGAGTATACTATAATAATCACCCTACATATATACAACATTTTAGGTCACATGAAGTATAATAGAGATCAGGATTGTAACTACTAGCTTGGGGTAGTAGGAGTAGTTCGTTCTTTATGGTCACTTCTTTTTTTGATTTCTTTCAGTACTTGAAGATTCCACTTTTTAGTTTTTGAAGTCATTACATGACATTTCATATGTGTACATGGATTTCCTTTTATATTGCATTATATGTTGGAGTTGATTGGTGTATGTATTATCTCTCTATTTTGCATGTCTTCTCCTATATGGTAATGATATCAATCTTAGTGATTATTACACCCTCTGTGCTAGTCGCCAACCCAGGTCATACTAGAGGAGGGACTTGGGTGTCAGTATCTCCATTTTCATATTGTTGGGCTAGGAGACGTACACTTTTTTGGAAAAGGGTCATGATAGAGTGCTATCAGATGATCTGGTTGAGAGATAGGATAGAGTTTGGAGTTATTCATTGTGGAGGTTGCATTGGTTGGTTGGGAAACAATGTCAGTAATGTTTACCATGATATGTAAACACTGGATACTGGAGAATACACATGTATTTAGACCCCCTATGGTTTGACATATGGACTTCTAGGTTTACAATGCATAATAAACAATGTGATTCTTTTATCAAGGTAGAGACCAATGAAAGGATCATTCATCATTCTTTGTTTTTTCCTATGTTTTAATGGGTATACCATAGGATATGTTAAGATAAAATGACTAAAAGAAAAAAATTAATTAATGTTAAAGTCTTTCATATTCCTGGTTTAGGATGTCTATTTTTTTCTTTTATAGCTATGTTTCCTGGTCCACGTCTTTGTTATGTTCATGAAGAAGATGTTCAGTAATATATGTCAGCAGATCACTATAGGGTAGAGGTTCAAGACGACAAAACATGGAGGTGGAAACTCATGGAGTTTCATTTCCAAAGACTGCATAAGTACGGGTGCTCTGTTTTCGATGATTGCATGTAATAATGGTAGGAGGAGGTTGATATAGTATTTAGTTATATCCATTATTTGGAGGGGGAATGGGTGACGTTGGTTGAGATTATGCCTTATGGGGAAGCATGGCAATGGTTTTTCTTATTCCATAGAGATCATGAGGCATTGCCGATCTTGTTGGAGGAGTTCTGATACACCTTCATTATCGAGTTACATTCTTCAACCATGAAGACATCCAGTCACCAGGAGCATCATACTCGTTAACATGGGAGCTCTAATGTGATAGATTTTTTAATCCAGTTTAGTAACCTTTTGCGATATTCATTGGACCAATTTCTAGATGAGGAGGTTATTCAGAGGTATTTATAGAGGATTTGTGTCATGAAATCTTGAACCAAGTTACCCCATTTATATTGAATACATATCATGAGGTATTGAAGATGGTAGAGTTCAATGAGATGACATTATCTAAAACTAGATCCCCAATAGAGGGATTTTTCGGGATTCCTCATGAAGAGGATATGTGGTCTAGGGTTCGTGGTTTTTAGAGAAAAAGTGCTTCTGTTTTGCTGGGGAAGGTCCTAGCCCTCAGTATATTTTTTCATTAGAGTTGGTGACTCTCAAGCCTATTCTAAGTGATTAAGAGATTGTTTTTTCTTATGAAGGTCGAGGTAATCAATATTATAAGTGACTTGCCATTACAATCAGTCAATGTGCACTAGGTGTTCGGCTCTAGGTTATTCCATTACAGTAGTTGTAGCCAATGTAGAGGCATGATGTTTTACTAGATTTGGATCAGTAGAGAGAAGATGAGGAAGGCGTAGGGAAACTCTAGGATGCTCCCAATCGACTAAGAGAAGAGTGCATCTGTGGTGGTGTTCATCATCATGGTTAGAGAGGCTTTGGAGCAGGTGGTCGTCTGTTGTAAGATTTTACATTGCCATTTTTAGGGGAGCCAAAAGTTATATGAAGTATCCTTTTAATTTTTTCTCCTTTTCTTTACAAGATTGTTGACATAAGATCCACACAGTCATTTATATGACCATCCCTATTTCATGGATTTGGATTTTAGGTAGAGAGATTCAATGTGCCCTTGGTGTTGATTATGCTAGTGGGAGGTCGAGCTGACTTTTTTGACGTATTTAGAGAATGTGGGATAGATCTATTGCAGCACCAATATTGGGGATATTTCTTATGTTTAGGGATACAACCATATGATTTCATACTAAATCTGGATTGGTTGTATTTGGTGCAAGATATTTTGGATTGGTTCTAGAGGTATGTGATGTTCTTCAATGCTGATGGTGAAACAAATGTGATTGTTGGCCAATGAGACCCTCAATTGGGTCAGAGGCGTGTTCCTTCATTGGAATCATTGATGGGTAAACTAATGGTGAGTTCATCAGAGGTTCGGTATTTGTTGTTTCCCAGTGTCATGGAGGAGTACCAGGAATCTTTTTTAGAAAAGGTTATAGCATGACCCCCTCTATGGGAGATCGATTTTGAGATAAATCTATAGATATGAATGTCTTCTATCTCCTTTTATCCATATAGGATTCCACCCTTGGTGTTTCGAGAGTTGTGTATATAGCATGGTGGTATGTCTTAGTGTGGGTTTTTTCATCCATGTGTAGCCCCATTGGGTTCAGCAGTTTTCTTTTGCGAAGAAGTTTGATGGATGTTTGAGTTTGTGAATCGATTATTATATCTAGATAAATGTGATAATGATGAATCTATATACTCTTCGAAGGATTTATGATTGATTCGATCACTTAATGGGTTCATTTTGTGTCAATAATATTGACTTGTAGTCCGAGTATCATCAGATGTGATTGAATGATTAAAATATTCCATAAACTACATTCCAATGTCTTCATAGGCATTATGTGTTCTTGGTTATGTTGTTTAGTGTAAAAAATGTTGTAGTTATGTTTATTTTGTTGATGGGTGGTTTATTTAGTGATTTCTTGGATATGTTTGTTTTGGTTTCCATCAACGAAATCCTTGAGAACTCCACCTTTGAGGAGAATCATGCAGAGAATCTACATGGTGTTTTATGCATTGTTCATTGAAATTAGTTGTTTGGGATGTTTTTGACGTATGAGTTTTTGGATCAAGAAGTCTATTTCATGGAGAATGATATATCCCAGTAAGGAGTAGATGTGGACCCCTGAACGATAGATGTAGTTGTGTCTTAGGTACCCCCAGGGTAACTGCATGAGTGTGATTTTTCCTTAGTCTTAGAGGCTATTACGGTATGTTCATATCCAATTAATCTTAGGTTTCAACTCCTTTAAAAGAATTGACCAAGAAGAAACATGTTTTCATGTGAAAAAATCAGTGTAAGGTAGATTTCGAGTATCTGAATGAGATTTTGTTGAGTTCTTTGGTTCGTTTTTTTCTAGCAGAAAGAGTGTAGTTTGATGTTTTATATGATTCATCACTTATTGTGTAAGGTTTTATTCATATATATTATGGATTAGTCATTTCTTATGGGTATTATAATATATTCTCCCATGAACATAACTATTCGACACAGAAACTCATGTTGGTGGGTGGTTTTTTCTCTGAATTTGTGGTTACATTACCTCATTGGTGAGAACATTGTGTTTTTAAATAGAAATGTGTTTTATAGGTATGTTTTCTCCCATAATGAATTGAACATTCAGTAGTTTAAGTGGATGGACTTCTTACAGGATTACAATTTTGAAATATTTTATACAGCTAGAAAGTGGAATGTTTTATTCAATGCGCTGAGCAGGAAGCCAGGTAGTGATGAAGTACATGAATCTGGTGATTCATGGAGGGTGGTGGAAGAACATTCATCATTACAAATTTATATTGGAGACGTTAGGGGTAGAATATTTCTTTTCAAGATGATGTTTCATTCATCAATGATGTATCAGGTAGAAGAGTCACAATTGAGGTATCTTAAGGTGGAGGTCTGGAGAGACATAGTTTTTTATGGTATGTCACTTGAAGGTTATCCTGAGGATGAAGAACACTGAGTTTTGTCTCATGGGAGGAATTACATTTTTTTTGATTATACAGGACATGGTTCTCAGGGTGTTCTGTATCTCGGACATAGCAGTACATCCTGGCGTGATGCACCATTCTGCGAGGAGTCAGTTTTGGTGGCATTGGTAGAGGCATTCAGTTGTAGAGTTTTTGTCTCGATGTTTGGTCTACCAGAAGTTGAAGTTCGATCACCGTGTTCTTGGTATTTTTTTAATGGTATTGGATGTTAGTAAGTATATGTGGGTGGAAATATTGATGGACATTATTATAGATTTACCTTGAGGCTAGGGAGGTTATGCCACTATATGTGTGGTAGTAGATCACATGATGAAATAATCCCAATTCCTATAGATCATAGAGTCTAGGATAATAGAGTTTTTGTCGAGGCTATATTTGTATGTGGTGGTGAGACTCCACGTAGTCCCAAGGAAGATAATATCTTATTGAGGCCCCTTTTATACCTAATGTGTGTGGAGAGGTCTTTAGCATGCTCTAGATTCTCATTTATGCTTTGCATTGATTTTCATCCACAGACATACAGTCTGTCAGAAAGACCCATCTAGAATCTTGAGGATATATTGCGATCTTGTGTATTGGGTTTTGGAGGTTCTTGGAGGTGTCACCTTTCCTTATTATATTTTACATATAGCAATAATTTTCACTCCACCATTGGTTTGGATCTATTTGAATCCTTGAATGTCCCACCAAAGAATACTCCATTATGATGGAATGGGGTCAAAGAGTTTGAAATTCTCTAGATAGAGCTTGTAAAAAATACGATGAATAAGGATTAGTTAATTCAAAAGTAGATATAGGTGGCGTAGGTCACCATAAATCAAATTTTGATCATAGGAGGAGACCTCAAGAGTTTTATGTTGGTGATTATGTTTTTTATATGGAGACTCCCATCATGGGAAGTGATGTTTTTGTTGTGGGTGTAATAATTATTTCTGGTTTGTTATGTCGTTCTATATGTTGATTTGAGTTGGATCCACAGTTTATTAGGTAGAACATCCCTCAAAGACGAGTCAGATACATGCTTATATTCATGTGTCACAAATCCATCATTACATTCAAGATGACTCTCGCATCATCGATATGGGAGAGATAGACCTTGATGATGATGCAACCTTCTAGGAGTTTCCGTTAACAATATAGGAATTAAAGTAGATGGTGTTTCTGGAGAATAAAATCCACTATATTTATGTCTTATGATGGCACATTGGTGTGGAGGAGAGTACCTAGGAATGTGAGTCATAGATACGGGCACAATACCTTGAGTTGTTTGATGTTTAGCTCTTTTCATCAAACTATGATTATTTTGTGGTCTTAAAACTTTTCTTCTTATGTGAATGAATTCCTTTGTTTCTTATTTTGTCTTGGTATCAATTTAGATATATTTACCTAGGGAGTGTTTTTAGGAGATTATTTTGGCTTCTGATTGGTTTCAAATTGTTCCATAGAGGAAGTGGTTGAGCACTTATTAGTGGAAAAAGCCTTTAGAGGTATCTCAAAGGGTGGTGGTTTGGGCCCCATATTTTTCTTCTTCTTCTCAGGGTTCATTTTTAATCCATGAGTATTGGAATAGTTTGATAGGTATATGATTTAATGACTGAGATTTATATGGGCCATTCCTTTGTGAAAATCTACAGCTTGTTGTGTTCTTGTGTGTCATAGTGGATTCTTTTGGGGGGATATAAAAAATTCAGTTTCACCAAACAATTTCACCAATATGTTGCCACACCGAAATGGTGGCACACCAAACAGTGGCTCACCCTTTTTCAAATATCCAATTGTTTCCATATTTCTAATAGTTTTTACTGTTTGACAATTCCATTGATGTAACATGAATTAAATACTACATTTTAAGGGAATTAAAATAAATTCAAAGCCCATGACTCCTATCATAATTTTTCATAGTTTATGGGAATCCATTACTTGGTAAAAATGCATGATCATTAACAGAACGAATCATAATAGAAAATACCACATATCTTAAACTGATTTTCCATTAACTATTCTAAAGGTCTGAGCTATCTTCCACCTTTGTTCTTCCTCTTTTTTCAATAGTGAGAGACACTCAAACTGGTCACTTATTCTAGTAGGATTTTGTTGTTGTTTTGTTCCCTGGATCATGTCATCCCTAGAGTTTCCTCCTCCAATATGTGCATCCCCTACTATTTTGAAACCATGATGTTTTGATCAAACATCGATATAAGGTTTGATCTACAACCATTATTCATGGTTAGTCTCCTTACATTCCTATATTGTATGTTATTCCATGTTATCTCAATGTTTCTAATGGAGGTTTTTTAGTGTTGGTTTGTGTGGTGGTGTATCTACATCCTCATGTGCATGCAACCTTCGTGGATAGGTGATCTTGATCTATTTTTTGGGGTTTTCTATTGAAAAGAACATCAAATACCTTTTGAGTTAAGGGATTCATGAATTATCTATTATTTTAGAAGCAACTGTAGAGTAATATTTTTTTATCCCAATAGATCGTAGTGGAAATCACATAATAAATATCTGAACCAGATAAATAAATTGGCCTCGGTCGTATTTTGATGCCTCTTGATTTTGATATATAGTGTGATATCTATTCTTTTTCTATGTAGCATGTCATTATTGATGGAAATTAGTAAAGATTATAATATTTGGATTTATTGTAAATTTATTGGATAAATATAAAGATGCGTGATTTTTTAATCTAGTTGTTGATGTGGTAAACTATCGATAATCTAATGGATGCAGTTATGCATGTTAAAATCAACTAACAAATACAAGATAGATTAAATAATAATTTATTTGTTAAAAGATATTGCATGGAATGGTTCTGAGATACCCTATTTTTCCCAAGTCTAATATTTTTATTCTTTGAGGTGGGAGTGCTCATTATGTGTAAAGGCTAGATTCCTTTCATGGGACCGAGAGACTAGTTTATTGTTAATTTTTTCCCTAGCACTTTTATTGTTATTTGAGCCCAGTATATTGAAGCTTGGGAGGATTTTTTGAGTTGTGAGGTAAGGTATGCCCAATGGCTATGGATGTAATTGACCCCTAGTTTGGCAAGATGCATTAGTTTATGCATGTGGGTTTCCGGGGGGAACCAATAATGATGAATCTAGTTAGATGTGAATTTTCAATTCTTGTTGAATATTGTTGTTGGTTTATCTGCTTTACCCTCCCCACTACTTCTTGTAGATGTTCTTTCTTTTTATCTCTCTAAAAGAGCTAAATATTTGTGGGGTATTCAACTTTTTTTTCATTTTTATCTTCTTTAGGACTGATGGGTCTACACTCCTACTATATGTGGTGAATACTCGATGTTGGTTCATATACAAATTATGTCGATCCCCTCAGGTTTGGCACCCAAAAATTTTCTTAAAATACCTAGAAATATGGAAAAGTTACAATTGAGTTAAATAAATAATTGAGTAAATGATGTTAACCCATGGGGTTGGAGGTTGGTGGAATTAAAATATGATGTTACAATTTAATAGAACTATGGATCATTGTTGGAATGATAATGAAATATAAGGTTGAATGATAATGGTTAATAATGATAAAATAATAAATTAAAATAATGTGAATGTAATAAAAAGCTATAATGTAATATAATGTTGTTCTTTACATGGTTGTGTTCTTATAGGATTTCTTGTCATATCGGTGACAACTAGGTGTCCAAGAGACGATAGATGATGTTGAGATTAAGACCAATTAATTCCCATAGTGTGGTTGTGAGCTATAGTATAATCTGTACTATTTTTTGATTGTATACAATACTCAACCCTGAGAGATGGTGAACCTGACACAATAGTGATTCTGAGATATGTGGGGGTGTATTACCAAACATTCTGGTGGGAGGATGGATGTATGAGGACCTCCTTTGGACCTGTTATATTCTCATGGTAGTTACATCTATTGGTGGTAACTTCTATTAGTTTTACCTATATATGTGTGTAGAGTGATGTAATGTATTGTGGTTATTCAAACACATAAATTTGGAATATAGTTTCATGTGGAATACTATAGGTGTAACGTGTAAAGGCCATAATGGTTGAAGATCCATACTCATTTTGTGGAATATAATGGATTAAGGTATAATTCATGATGTATTATACATGTTATGTGAATTGTGGTGGATCCCAGAAACAGTCTGGTTAATTTAGTTTTTTGGTGGTAGTTGATGTTTGGTATGAGGTTAATGTTGTGGTGATACCCCAATTTGTATGTGAGAAATCCATTTTGGAGATAGATTCATAAGATATGTGACATTGGGGTGAAGAGGCAAACTGGTTGGGAAGAGGGAGCCATTTAACCATGATATTCACAATTATATTATATTCCATGTTATGTGATACTTGGTGAGAGTATCCATTGTGAGGTTGGGAACATAGTGTACCTATTTAGGTGGACATTTAGTTTAACTTGTTGTTAAATTTTCTATACCACAAATTCATTACCTTGGAACGAGAGGCTACAGGGAGGATCATACTGAGAATACTATTATAATCACCCTACGTATATGCATCTTTTTTCTGGTCACATGGAGTAGGTTGGAGACTAAGCTAGTTTCTACTAGCTTGGGGTTTCCGGTGCTTTTTGGGCTTCGTGGTCACTGTTGTTTTACTTCCTTTTGGTAGGTTCAGTTTACCATTGTCAACTATAGTAGTCATTGAATGAAATTACAATTATGTTATTAGGTTTATTTTCATATTGCAGTATGAGTTGGAGATGGATGATTTATGTCATATCCCCCTATCAATTAATTATTTTCTCTAAGTGGGTAATGCCACCGATTTGTGCGATTACTATTCCCTAAGTATTTGTATCCAACCTGGGGCCTAACAGAGGAGGGAATCAGGGGTCACTATCTCCCTTTTCACATTACTGGCCTACTAGGGGTGCATATTTTGGGGTGTGGTCATGACACATTGATCCAACACTCTCTCAGTTTACTCTACCGAATAACAAGTATTTCTAAATGATTATCTCTTAATTGTGAGTAAACTATGATTCTATCAATAGTAATTTATATATCTATTACCCAAGAAATGAATACATTACCTAGGATAAAAATTACTTTTATTTATCCGTGACACAATATATGACTATAATTATATTCCAGAACCAACAATGGTAATAATTTTCACAACACTAGGTTTACATTCTCACACATCTTATAGTATGATAAGACACACACTCCCACATGTTTTCTTTAAACATTTTTAAATGACCATAATACACAGAATATCAGTTTCTAATATGAAGGGAGTTATCATGGAACTCATCTTCCAATTTGGGAATCTTCCTAGGAATTGATTTATTGAAAGACCTCCCACCTCAATATCTCAATTTAGAAATTAATCCATCAACCCCAATACTACTTTTCAATATGGAATGTATCTGGAATATGCCTACCCATCCAAGCAATTATCATTATACCATAAATATTGATCTTTACTCAAAAATGATATGAAAAATCATGTATATATATCAAATACCTAAAACAAATTGGTGCATAAACATATTGAGAGAATATAAAAAATATTATACCCTTTAATTCACGTCACGATTTGGAAGAAATGGGTTTATGGAAATAGTTGGATTAGTAGTTTTCTAAGGGAAATAATGCATATATGCCATCTCCATAGTATATTATGACTACAAATGTGAAAGATACATTTATTTACATTTTAAAGATGATCAATGTGCCTTATGGTTACTCTTATAATATTTTAATGTTTGTGAATCTAAAGAGCATGACATTGTAAAGGTTGAAAAGTCACCACAATGACAAACGACTTCAGCAGTTAATTCCAATTACAATTTGTGATTGTTTATCCCTCAATGTTGTTCAAACTTTGATTGAGATGAGTAAATTTTTAGATAACTTTGTTTAATAAATAAACGAATGATCGATTTAAAATGATTTCAGGACCAAATTGTACATACAATTTTTCAAATAGATAAACTATTTCCCCCCTCATTTTTTGATGTTATGGTTCACTTGACAATGCACTTAACTAATGAAGTAGTGGATACTTGTCTAGGGGAATTCAGGTGGATGTATCTTGTTGAGCAGTATCAAAGTACATTGAAATGATTTCTACACAACATAGCTCATTAGGAGGCATTAGTAGCCAACAGTTATTTGATGAATGAGTGTACAACATTCTATAAAGAATATATTATGGATGTTGAAACAAGATTAGATAAGGAATCTCAGATTCATGACGGTCCAGTATGAGAAGGAACCATATTTGACATGGACAAAATTGAGTCGATACAAGCACAATGATATATCTTGTTCAATACTCCATCAGTTGCACCACTAATGCAGTAAGAGTTTTATCACTTTTATAGTTTAACTATTTTATGTTTTTTTTCATAATTTGATCTTTTAAACATCTCATTTTCATTTATAGGAACCACATTAATGAGCTAATAGAAGAGATGGCTCATGCGACTGAGTATCAAATTCAACAATATCATTATGCGTCATTTCATGATGGGTTCAATGATTTTATTTTTATAAATTGATTTTAATTACGAGTGAAGTATTATACTACTTCATTTATGAATAAATCATTATTTAATTTAGTTAATTATGTAGTTTCAAAACCTGAGGGTGTTAGGTGACCCCTCAATAACTGAAGAATTTAACTAACTAGCTGAGGGTCCATCTATAACCACTCATCTATATATATATATATATATATATTTTAATGGCATTCAAAATCGGAGTATGGATGTTGATGAAAAATGATAAACACAAAACAGTGGCATCAGTTTTCTATTCGTTGATTATGGTTATTACTATAGTCAATTGGGAGACATCATTGAAGTTTTATACGCACACGAGTTGATGTACAAATTGTTAAAGTGGAATTGTATTGATGCATTGTGTGGAAGTAAAGTTGATCAATATCAGTTTACATTGGTGAACATTATGTAAATGTTATACAGAAATGAAAAAGTTGATATTAAGAATTTCATTTTGACATCACAAGTGGAACAAATACTCTTCGTTACTTTCCCTTTGAATCCTAGTTGGCATGTTTTTGTGAAAATTCTCCAATGATGAGTGTTTTTATTTGAACAATATATACACAGGACGGTTTCCTTTTTTTCCAAAAACATGATCAACATACCTTATTTCCACATGATGTATATATTTATTGGGTTAGAGTATCCATTGAAAGAGAAATGGTTGATTTTCATGTTTAATGAAAGGCATAATTGTTTTACCTCCCTTAGTTTAAAGCCTTTTTTTAAATTGTTTAGAAAAACCCCAATCTAATTTGGTACATAATAATTTTTATTTATTATTATTCAAAATCAACCATTCCACCTGGACTGCCCTCCCCATCTACTTGGACAACCACCTCCCACCATCCCTGGAGGCCCCCACTCCAAACACCCCTTGGACAATGCCCCTCCTACTCCCAGACAATCCACCCACCAAAACTCCCCCCAGACAGCCCCCCTCCCCACCCCTACATTGATTAAGTGATCCTTTTGTATCTTAATTTCAATAGATCATAATAGGAACTTTTTTCTACGTTTTAATATCTAATGATCTTGTGTTTTTGTTCCTTATAGATCCAATTGTTGATATTTATCTAGGGGGTGATACTATAAATGGATATGGTGTTGCTAGTATGTTTCCATTCAGTTGTTTCATGAGATACCCTTTCCTAAATTCATTTCCATTATGGAATGTGATTCTAATAAATGAGAATAATGAACAGGGACACTATTGTTATCATTTTTTTTAATCCTTTTGTTATGGATTTCCTTGTGGGCTTGTGTGAACTAAGATTCTAGTATTTGATTTCATCTCTATCATTCGTTGATGAACTATATTTCATTGGTTTTATAAATTATTTACTAGATGAAATTGAAAATGTTGAATACTATGAGTAAAAGAATTTTTAAAATATAGTGATTTCACCCTAGTTTGGGGTAAAGGAAAAAAGATGGTATTTTCAAAGTATTGAAATGTTTTTTTACCTTCTGGATTTTATTTTAAGGTACCCCTCACCCTTTATATATCCTTTAAATCCATGTTGTAATTTTAAATTAGATTGATCATTTTATGTGGGATGATGATTCTACTTTGAGCTTGAAAGATCCATATTTCACACACAATTCTGTTTATAGAGATATAAATTAACCCCATACTAAACACATGTGATTGATGGCCAACAATAAGGGTTTCTGAAAGTTGATCCTGTATGATTTCAAGATTATATATTGGGTATTTAATTTGTAGGGTCACTAATTGAATGATTTTCATTGAACCAAAGGGGTTTTTTTCATGTATGATCTAATTTTTGATGACCCGTATGATACCTACTTAGGTGAAGTTGATGGACAATGATAGAGGGTTTTGTTTCTTGTTGTTCCTTCAACATAGGGGTCCCCTAGATATCCCCACCTGACTCCCCCAAGATAGTCCCACCCTCACCTGCACAGCCCCTCCACCTGGACACCACACTCCCTGACAACCTACCCCCCAAAACTCTCCCCAGACAGCCCCCCAACCCCTAGATATCCCCACACCACTCACCTAAAAAGCCCTTACCCCCGGACAGGCCCACCCCCTCCTGGACAACCCACTCCCCAAAACTCCTTCCAGACAGCCCCCCAAGATATCCCCACCCTATTCACCACAAATACCCCCAAACCATCCTACATAGCTTATCCACCTGGACAGCCCCCCTCCCCCACCCCTCCCCCACCCGCTGATAGCCCACCCCCCAAAAATCTCCCCCGACAGCCCCCCCCCCCCAATCCCTTGAACAGCCCAACCCCACTCCCCCAAACAGCCCCACCCAAACCTACATTTCACATCCACCTTGTAAGCCCCCTCCCAGACAACCCACAATGCAAAACTCCCCCGAAAATAACCCCCCCTCCAATCCCAATACATCCCCTAGATTGCACCACCCCCTCCACCTGGATAGCCCCCACCCCTCATCACCTGAACAACCCCACCCCTCTCCCAACCCCCCGTGTACACCCCCCTCCTAGATGGACCACTGCCCAACACTCCCCCAGACTGCACCACCACCCCCTGTAGAGCCCCACCCCACTCCCCCAAGACAGCCCACCCCTACCTGTACAGCCCCTCCACCATGATAGCCCCCTGGACAACCCCCACTCCCTAACATTCCACCCCCCAAACCTCCTCCAATATAGCCCACCTCACCCCACCCCTAGCACCTAGATCGCCCCACCCCAGTCCCCTAGGATAGCACCCCCACCCATAGCCCCTGGACAACCCCACCCCACTTCCCCCGGATATCCCCACTCACACTTGCACAACCCCTCCACCTGGACAGCCTCCAACCCCCCCTCCCACTTCTAACCCCCTAGAAGGCCCCCTATCAAAAAATCCACTCCCAAAAACTACCCAAGGACATCTCCCCAACCCCTGGACAGCCCCATCCAACTCCCCCCGGATAGCCACCCACATCCCCTAGAAAACACCAACCAACTCCCAACCCCCATTATACATCCCCCAACCCCTGGACAGTGCCACTCCAATCCACCTGTACAACCCCACCCATACATGCACATACCCTCCATTTAGACAGCCCCCAGCCCCCAGCCACTACACAACCCCACCCACTCCCCCAGACATCCCCCCACCCCTTCCCAAGGACAGCCCCACCCCCACCAGCACAACCCCTCCACCTAGACATCCCCTCCACCCACTCATAACCCCCACATTAGAAAATCCCCTTGTGGACACCCACCCCCCAACACACCCATTGGACAACCAGCCCACCCCCATCCCCAAGACAGCCCCACCCCACTTCTTCTTTATACCTTCCCCACCCCTAGCCCATGGATATACTCACCCACTCCCAACAACCAATGGAATACCCCTCCCCCCACCCCTAGACTTCCCCACCACTACAGTCATAGCACCTCCACTTGGACTGTCCCCACCCACCCCCTTGGACACCCCTCCCTAACATCTCACACCCCCAAAACTCCCCCCCAGACACCCCCTTCCCCTTGGCATTCCCATTTGACTTCCCCACTCCCTCAGATAGGCCCCCACACCCATACCCCGGACAGCCTCACCACAATCCCCCGGACAGCCCCACCCCCACCTACACAGCCCCCACCCCCAACGGTACAACCCCCACCTGCACATCCCCTCCACCTAGAAAAAACCAACTCCCAAACCCACTTAGACTACCCACACCCCAGACTTCCCAGCCCCAAAACTCCTCCCTGATATCCCCACATCCCCTAGATAACCCCCCTAACCCCTAGACAACCCACCCCACTGTAAACCCCCTTGGACACCCCCCCCCCCTCTGACAGCTGACCCCCCAAACACCCTCGGATAGCCCCCTCCCCCACAAACTATCGGCCCCCCCAAAACTCCCCCGGATAGTCACCACCCCTGGATATCCCCACCAAATCCCCCCATTGACAACCCCTCCATCAGGTAAACCCCCCCCCCCCCCACACACACACACACACACAAAACCGCTTTAGAGAGCCCCCCTCTCTGAAACCCCCCCCCCCCCCCCAAATCGTCCCAAATAGCCCCTAGAAAGCACCACCCAACCCCTAGCCCCTCCCACTTTCAACCCCCTTTGGACCCCCCCTACACCCCCACTTGGACAGCCCGCCAACCAAATCACTTCATGTTAAAAGATCCCACTAAATAAAAGCCTTTTTGTACATAATTTTATTTTTGTTCTGTTATGTTTCCAATTTCATAAAATCCATTTACAAATAATAATTAGATAACATTTTTTTATTATCAATAGTTCAATTTTTTTTAAGAACAATCCATTTTCTCTTTTTGACACTTTGGATATTCCCCTTAATAATGTTTTCTACGAATTAAGGCGTGTTACAGGAACATGCAACACATCCACATCATCCATCGAAGCCATCCACATCCCAGGGTCGAGGTATGTTTTAATATAATTGTATAAATTTTTTATCTAATTCCTATATATATACACACACATCTATAAAATTATGTATAAAATGTTTTTTAATAGGATCTAAATCAACCTCTTCTTCCTCTTGCAAGAGAGGCCCTGGTCATGGTATTTCATCTTGGAATTGTGACATGACCTTTGCTGTTTCATTTGATGAGAGATTTCATCTTATGGGAATGACTTCCCATAAAATTATTCATCAGCCGGGTCATATCATACATGACCCACATCGATTTTTGGTTGACCATAGGTGATAGGACTTCCATCCCTCAGGATACATTAGATCGGCTTTGGTAGGAAATTCAGGTAAGAAGACAATTTTCTTTTGTTTCCTATGTTTAAAAAATATTAACATGTGTGATTTTTTTTCTTAAATAGAATTATCTATAAGTGTTCCCTGATAAGTTTTGGTTTGTGTGTATGGTCAAATGTCGTATGATGTAGAATGATTTTAAAGTAAAAATCATGAGGGAGCACTGAGCACCAAACGTGGGTGCCTTGAAAATTTTACAAAAAGTCTAGAGAGGTGTTCTCCCGTCTCGATCTTAGTTGCATATTAGTCTACCGAGGCCATTGGTGTTAGTATATATTTTTTGGTATATATATTTTCATAATGTGTGATGTTATATTTGTTTTAAATTTGAATTAATTGAATGTATAAGGTGTCAACACTCCATTCCAAGAATCGAGTGTTGTAAGGACCACCTCCCAGGCTTGGGACTCATCATGTTTCTCAGATCTATCAAGATGTATTTATTATTAATTTTTTATATTATTTTTCATTTGGTTTTTTTTATATTTTTATATATTTTATTGGTATACTGTTAAGGGAGAAAGGTGCAATGACTGATAAAAATGTCGGTATCGATGAAAACTCGTGATCGAAATGATCCTGATTCTATAGCTCTTTTAGTAAGTGGCTGTACTAATTTCCAATACTTACATGCATCAGTACATAAACATATATATTATTATATATAAATAAATTTTCCACAGGCTCAATTTGAAGATGATTTTGAAAATAGACCAGAGGACCAACGACAACTTCCCCTTTGAAGGGATGAGATATTCCATCATATTATTGGTTGTGACGGGCATAGATAATGTTTGACCTATGGAATGGGGATACAACAATTGGTAGTATCACGCGCTGAGGTTATCAGTCCTGTTATTGCTCAGACAACAATGCGGCTGTCTGATTTCAAGTCACGGTTGTGCGCATCCATGGAGTTAAATGTGCAAAATGATCTCTAAGGTTAGCAAAATGTGGAAATATGTGCATCCTAGTGATGGTACAGGAGATCAAATGACATAGGATTATAATGAATTTATTTATTTACTTTTTATTAATTTTCTTATTATAATCTAAATAATTTTTTTTTGTCGCAGGCCAGTGGTAAACTGGATGGAGGCACCAGGCATGACCCTGCATGACGTATCATATTCATGAGGTGTGTTTATTTTATATTTATAATTGAATTAATGTTATATATTGATTTAGACATTAAATGTAGAATTGTTAGAGATTATAACAGTTAATTTTTTTAAAAAACTACAATATTTTTTAATATTAAGAATATGATTAGTAATTGGATACATTATTGTGATAGATATGTTCCTAGAATCCCCATTAGAGGATAGGATTTGGATAGGTGGCCTAATGGCCCAAGGGGGTGGGTTGTCTGGGGTTATTGTGTATGGGGGGGGGTGTCCCGGGGAGGTTTTTTTTGGGGGGGGGGGGGGCTATGTGGGGGAGTTTTCTTTTGGGGGGGGTATGTCCATGGATGGGGGGGCTGTCAGGGGTGTGTGTGTGTGTGTGTGTGTTGGGGGTATTCGGGGGGTGGAGGGGGCTGTTTAGGGATGGGGATGTCTGTGGGGGGCTACCTAGGAATGTTTGGGGGGGGGGGCTGTCTAGGGGGGAGTGTTGGGCATCAAGGTGTTGGGAGGGGGATTTCCAAGGGGTGGGGGTAGGGGGAGGAGTTTAGGGGCCATCTAGTACTGAACGTTACTCTATATAGTTCAATGTGAATCAAACACAACTGAATAGTTGTCCAATCCGAATTTTAAACCACCTCATCATGTTCGAGCAACATGGTAGGTCCTTAATAGAGTAGCGTACTGAGTCTAATGGCCTAATGTCAAAATTAACATAATTTCAAAATTGGACTAATTTCAAAATTGGACTAATGGGAAATTGTTTAAATGGTTACTTGTCCAATTGTCCAAATGCCCAAATGTCCAAACGCCCTAATGGTTTAATGCCCCAATTCCCTAACAACCTAATGACCAAATGGAATATTGGACAAATGGACTATTTTCCTAATTACCTATGTTATAATTACCTAATGTGCTATTGGATTAATGGCATATTAGCCTATTGACCTAATTAAAAAATACCCTAATGAGATATTAGATTATTGTTCTAATGGCGAATTGGCTAAATGGAGACATGGCCAATTGACCATATTCACAAATTCCAAAATGGAAAAACGCCCTAACGTCCTAATGTCCTGACACCCTAATGACCAAACACCCTAACAACCTAACACCCTAATGCCCTAACTCTCTAATTCACTAACTCCCTAATGGCCCAACATCCTAATGGCCGAAGGACTCAACAAAGTACCAATAATGGCTGAATGAAGGCCCAATTGGAAAACAATGGACCAATGACCCAACAATGGTCTAACATCACTCCAACGGCCTAACAATGGCCCAACATTTTAACATTGGCCCAACGGGTGAACAACCCAATGGACTAATGGACAATTGTCCAAATAGACTTATATCAAAATTACCTAATGTCTTATTAGCCTAATGACCTTTTAGGGTATTGTCCTAATGGCATATTATGCTATAGGCCTAATGACCAAATGGTATACTATCATATTAACGTATTGTCCTAATGGCCAATTGGATAAATGGTAACAGGCCAATCGACCAAAGTCCCAAATTCCATAATGGACTAATTGTCCAATTTAATTATTATATATATGTTATCTCAATAAATATTTCCAATTTTCATTTTCATTGTTTAGTTGTTTCTTTTATATCTTATTTTAGGTTTATCGGTGCATAAGATTGGAATGGATAGAAGCTGTTTGGATCAATGTATATTAAGATATAGTTATGTCATTTATTTTTTTGAGGATCCTAATGTTTTTGCTGTTTCGAACAGATTTTTTTATTTATTTTAGTTCTATTTTTTCTATTTTCTACAGTTTAAGAACCATCATTATAATATTTTTTAAAAATAAATTTTCCAGGTTAGTGGCCACCATTGGCGACTGTTGTAGTATATGTTTTGTCTATAGTGACCACCCATGGGGGTTGATATAGATCGACTGGATAGAGACCATTATTCAGCTGAGAGTTAGGTCTCTTATAGAGAGCGCTGGTGGATGTCGTTGTTTTCCTACAGTGAGAGGCCTAATGCGACCGCCATTTGGGGTCTCAAAACTATCCCAAAAGACAAATAATGACCACCGATGATGGTATCTATTGGTATCATTTGTAGTAGTGGTTAAAAAATAGGAATGAAAAAAAGTGATACTTAATTGCGACACTCACATTACCTTTAAAATCATACAATAGGGTATAACTACTGATGAACCTGAAATGGGGGTTCATGAAAAAACCGAAATATGTTTTTATTTATGAAATTATATAACATATCCTATTATTAAACCTTTTAAGTGGTTCAAATATATAAATTTCCAAGTAACAGTTATAATATATTAAAATTAAGAAATATACTTAACAATTTATTTAATTGAATCAATTAATAATTATAAAAATATTATATCATATTTCCATTTTTATCTAGTTATTTATCATCATGTTCTCACAATATGATTAGTTAATGAAAATATAACTCATAATTCATTGTGGAAAACACTCATTTAGTTGTATATGTAATTTTAGTTTAATGAATCCTCACATCATCAATGATCATAACTAGATTAATGGCTTTTAATCATTTAATGTGGGTCAATACAGGATGATTATATTATACATGTATACATAATTTTTTATTAGATCCTTTGAAAACATTAAATAAATATCCTATCATCCAAAATAGACCCCCATGGGGTGACTTTCCATATAATATAATAAATAAGGTGACATATTAGGGTCTTTTCAAGCTATCATCGGTTCTTTATATGGGAATCCATTCCAATTTTATGGATTTGAAACTATAGAAATTATCATTTTCTTAAATTAAGATGAAACTCATATAATTTTATTCAATCAATAATTTAAATATATATGAAATGGGATTGTCTCATAAAAATAAAATGTGATTGATCACCTATAATGGTGGACTAAATCATATAATGACTTAGTTATTTAGGATGACATCCTAAATTTATAATGGTACATTCCATTATAAGATTAAATAAGAATGTCATGTAACTATATACAAAAATATAATTTATATATGATCATAACACATAATATTACATATATAATGGTAAAATTGTATGGATCACCATTACAAATTTATGATGTTCTATTTATAAATATTAATTTATATTGACATATATTTAAATGAAACTTGTAATGTTTTAAACCATCCCACCAATAGTTCTTGGATCAAATGTAGCACCCCCGGTTTGAAGTATGTGGCCTTTGTTTATGCATTTTAATGTATTTAAAGTGAATGGAATGAGTTGGGAATAGGTTGGGAGAGTTTTGAATGGTTTTAGATATGTTTGGTGGTTTTTAAAGGGGTGCACAGTTAGTGTAAACCGTGCGTTTGATCCTGGAAACCGTGTAGAGGAAGAAAGTAGGATCTGCACGGCCTGCACACGGTTTTCCAAACCGTATGATGATACCGTGCAGACTCTGGCTCTCGAGGTAGTGGCGTTCGCACGGTTAGCGCATGGTTTGCCAAACCGTGCGGCCTCTGAAAGTTAGGGTTTTAAAACCCGAGATCACTCAGGATTACCTCATTTCACTCCTCTCTTCCTCCCACTCCAGCCTCACTCAGGATTTTTAGTTCTCAAGGGTTGGAGGGTCTCTCCCACACATTTTGGAAGCGATTAAGGGGTTTCAAGGTGGATTCAACGTGATTTCTCCAGGGTAAGTCTCTCATCTTGTTTCTCTTGTGTTTTTCTCTAGATATACATCCCTCTCTCTCTTGGTTTTCTAGATCTACACTTGTTGTGTGTAGATATATGGTTGGGGTTGCCTTAGATGTTAATTTTAAGGCTTTTTAATGTTAGGGAAAGGGATCTAGAGAGGTTTGGGTGGTGTGTTCACCAGTTTTGAGGTGCGGTGTCTTGTGGATCGTTTTCTCACGAACCCTAAAGGTGGGTGGATTCTCTATCGACTATAATTGGTTAGAAATTGTGTTTTTTTACAATTAATTTTTGTGGTGAAAATTAATTGTGTTTTAATGTGCTAATTTGGTTGGAAATCCCTTGGGTGATAATTTGGCGCTTTTTGGAAAAAGGGGTTTATGGTGAAATTCTCTTGTTGTGGATTTTAAAATGGAGATGTTAAAATGGGTTGCTGACATTGATTTGTGAAAATGGTTTATGGAAATGGTTTTCAATAAAAAGGGTTGTTTTATTGAAATGTTGTTTGTCATGGAAAATGGTTTTCAATAAATAGGTGATTTATTGAAGTGAATTGATTTGCAATGGAAATTGGTTGATGGCATGTGGTTGTGACCTTGGTGAATTATATTCATGGCATTGGCTTGATTGAAATGTTTATGAAAGTGGGTGGGAAGTTTCACTATAAAAAGGGGATGGATAGTGGTTGGATAAACCCCCATACGAGTAGTGGTTGGGAAGTACCGCTAGTTGCAAATGGGTGAATGGGTTGGAAAGAAGTCCCAGCATTTAGACAGTTTTGGTGTGAATGGGTGAACGGGTTGGGCGGAAGCCCCACCGTTTTGGTTGTTTGTTGTGAATTTCCTTGCATGATGGAGGTTGTTGTGTTAACGTGTAAATTATGAGTTGGTTTGTAGAATGTATGCATTGGCTTTCCCTTGGTTGATTGGGTTGGGTGTGAAGGCTTGGTAAGAGCATGGTTGGCTTATGGTAATGGTTTCACTTGTGATTATTTTATATTAACTGTTTATATAAATGTGCTAACGGTTTTATCCTAGTGGCATATGTAGGGAAGTCATTTGGGGAAATCATACTATGTTTTAGTACTCACCCCCCACTTTGTCATGTTGGTGTCTTTGCATATGTTGTATATCATGACGTGGGAAAAGGTAAGGCATCTCCCTCCATTAGTGGAGCATTGTGATGTCTCGATGGAGCATGGAGCATGCAGCTTGGTGTGGAGCTATGGTTATGTCATGGCTTGTAGTGTTTGTTGTTTAGTTTCCGCTTGTACTCTGATATGGTTGGTTGTATTGGTTTTGAGTTTTGTTGTGGAACAACTTGGTTGTCTTTTCAGAATGTATGGTTGGGAAAATGAATTGACAGGCATCATATAGTGGCTGTTAGTGGATGGTTTGGTTGGTTTTGTCTTAATGAAAAATCATTCCCCAACTTGATCTTGAAGCCCTCCGAATTTATTTACAACATTTGGCATCTTGGGAACTTCTCCTAAGGCCAAGTAGCCCTCACCGCCACCTCAAGCCCATGAGGTAGGGGTGGGGTGTTACAAGTGGTATCAGTTTTTTTTGGTCCATTTGAGTTGATTCTCTGATTTGGTGTTGACATTTGTTGTCGTACATTCCTTAAGTTGGGATGTTAGAAAGGCATAGGAATGTCGAAACATGGAATGTATAGTATAAAAGGATGTAGCTAACCCATTTATACTGAAATTCAAGTTACCAGGGAATTGGGTACATAAGTGTTTGGAGACACTTATAGGCATTGTATATCACATTGTCATGGGTGTAGCCAATGAGATGACGATGACATGCATGGTAGAAATAACTTCCCATTAGGATGCATATTTCATTGGGATATAATGATCTATGGGCTGAACTGAGAAATGGTTTTTTTGTGAAACTGTAATGTGAATAAATTTAATATTTTAAAAATATTATGATTTTCAAAATGGTGAAACATGGGAAATGTGAACTTCTGGAAAGCCTTGTTGTGAATGTGTTGGGTAATGTGATTTGAAATGGGATTTCGTGATGTCTATGGAAGTGAGACTCATGGTTGTTTGTTTTCTGTTGTTAGAAATGGAAGTGGGTAGGTGTTGTAGAGAAAAACTAGAGGAGGCTGCGGAGAATGTGGTAGCACCTGAGCCTCAAGTGAACCAGCAGCTAGTGCAAAGCATAGTGAAAGCTTTACATGCTGTGGAATGTGGAAACAAAGTGTATGAACCAAGGAATTTGGATCATGTGGTTCAGTTTCAAAAGCATAATCCACCCATATTCAGGGGGGATTCAGATCCAAAGACGGCATAATAATTTTTGAATAGAATGAACAAGATCTTTAAGTTCATGGGAACACCGGTAGAGTTAAAGGTGAAGTTTTCCATGTATATGTTGGAAGATCTTGACCTTCAGTGGTGGGAGTTATTAGTCCAAGAGGGGACATACCAGGGTATGATGTTGGAAGGCATTGAAGAATTTTTTAACAAACAATTCTATCCACATACATTCATAATTCACCGTACGACTGATTTCTTCAGTTTGAAGTAAGAGCTTATGTCTGTAACGTAGTATGTAGCTTTGTTCATGATCTTAGTGTGGTTTTTACCTGAGGTGGCGAGTAGCACGTCATTGAAGGCATGTATCTTTGAAGATGGGTCATGGAAAGAAATACGTTCAAAAATAGTTGTGATGCGTATATATGATTACACAGAGATGGTGAATAGAGCCTCAGTGGCTAAGCGAGATCTATTGGGAACCCCATACGGTGGAAGCATGGTGGTACCCATGGGGAATAGTGGGAACAGTAATTCTAGGTTCAAGGGGAAGAGGGACACTTATTCCCAGGGTGGGAATATGGCATATAATCCAATGGAAGGATCGGTAAATCTTCCTTCATAGCCCCAGAGCAATACGGGATGTTTTTAGTGTGGTTCGATGAACCACATCAAGCAGGATTTTATGACACAACATTGAGCATGTCATAATTGTAAGAAGATGGGGAATCTATAACGTTATTATCGGAATGATCCAAGTTCGGGTGCACGTGACACTCCTCAGGGAGCGCAGACATCCTATGTTATGACGGGACGAGGGAAGCAGTACACCCCTAGGCAGTAGAGGAAAGTTGGTGATGGTTATTCTCAAAATACTATGATGCCTCAGCAGAGCAATAAAGAGCAGAGTGTGGAATGAAATCATGTGTTTGGAGCTGAACATGATTTAGTTCAAGGTTCCAAATCATCCTTGATGCAAGTGTTCTTTGATACAGGTGATTCGCACTCTTTTATGTCTCCACATAGGGTTGATTTGCTGGGTTTATGGGTAGAAATGATGACCTCCGTTTTGAAACTTCAAACTCCTCTGGGTCGAAAAGAGTGTCGAGCCTTCTTCTGTAGATAATGTTGTATCATTGTGGGTGAGGTTGGGATAGGGTGAAATTTCTCAATGCTTGAGATGGATGGGTATGATGTAATCCTGGGAATTGATTGACCGATGGCTTCAAAGGCCCGCATCGATTGTGATGCACGAACAATGGCTTTTACGACACACGATGGTGTTAGACATCTCTTTAGAGGAGAGAGGCATGAAAGGTAGGGTGCAACGAGTTTTTTGGCACCAGAAGTGGGTACGTTATCATATCAGTTGGTGGTGTTGTCATTGGAATCGGTAGAGGGTGTTGGTCAGAGTATTCCTCCGGAAGTGGTGCATCGGTTCATGGATGTTTTTCCTCAAGAATTATCTGGGTTGCCTCCCATAAGAGAAGTAGATATTACGATTGATCTCATTTTGGGGACCAGTCCTATCTCACATTCATCTTATCAGATGGCACCAACTGAATTGCGGGAAATGAAAATCCAGATGGAAGAGTTAGAAAACAAAGGGTTTATCTGGCCTAGAACATCTCTATTCTAGTGGAATGAACTGTTCTAGAAGTGTTTTGAAGAGTTAGAGGGTCATCTTACATCAGCACCGATCATGGTTTTGCCAGAACTAGGAAAAGGGTACGTGGTGTATTGTGATGCATCAGGATCATGGTTGGGGAGCGTTCTTATGAAATGGAATCATGTGGTTGTGTACGGGTCATGGATGTTGAGAGTTCATGAAAATAACTACCCAACTCATGATTTGGAGTTAGCAGCAGTGGTCCATTCTTTGAAGGTATGGTTTCATTATCTCTGCAGTGAGAAATTCACAGTAAATACAAATCATAAGATCATGAAAACCATTTTCTCACAAAGGGATTTGAAATTGAGGTGATGAAGATGGATGGAATATCTCCAGATGTTTTATTTTGACATGTTGTACACACCGGGTAAGGGAAATTCGATTTCGGATGCATTAAGTAGAAAATCATATGCTCAAGTGGTGATACAGGTATCTGACCAATGGAAATTGATGTTGGTTATAGATGATATATGTTTGGAATGTGAAGACCAGGGCGATAGAGCGATCTTGTTTCCAGTTTTGTTGATTCCTGACTTGGTTGGCCTGGTTAGAGAGGCACATTTATCTGATTCTACGTGTGTGACTATGGGGTCGAGACTGAATGGTGGGGAGACCATTGAGGGTTGGGAACTGAATGGAGATTCAGTTCTGTGTTTTTGTAATTGGATGGTTGTACTAGTTGCTTTTCAAGAAGATCTTCTCAGGGCATATCATCATTCGAGGTGGGTTGTTCATCCTGGAATTCAGAAAATGTATAGAGCGCTGAAGATGTAGTTCTAGTGGGCCGGAATGAAAAGTAGTGTGGCTGAGTTTGTTTCCTAATACTTGAATTGTTAGGAGTTCAAGACAGAGCATCAGAGGCCAGCATGAATGTTGCAGTCTTTACCAATCCCTATTTGGATGTTGGAGTATATAGCGATGGATTTTTTTATAGGTATCCCAAGAACGGTCGAGAAGCATGATACCATTTGGGTGATATTGGATCAGCTAATGAAGTCAACCAATTTCATTCCAATTCATGAATCTCCTATGGTGGAGGATATGTCCAAAATATATATCTGGATGGTGGTAAAGAGGCATGGTGTTCCAGTTTTGATCAAATCCAATAGTGATCTGAGGGTAACATCTCATTTCTGGAAATCCTTACTACAAGCCCTTGGGACACAATTGACCTTGAGTATGGTGTATCACCCTCAGACGGATGGTAAATATGAGAGGAAGATACAAACTCTGGTGGATATGTTGTAGGCTTGTGTCATGGATTTTGGTGGCTCGTGGGAGGATCACTTGTCATTGGTTGAGTTCTCGTACAGTAACGGTTTTCAGGCATCCATACAGATGGCTCAGTTTGAAGAATTGTATGGGTGGCCATGTCGTTCTCCACTATGTTGGGTGGAAACAGGTGAGTCTTCAATGGTTGGACCGAGACCTATCTAGAAGACTATGAAGAAATCAAGTTGACCATAAAATGAATGGAGACAGCTCAGAGTCATCAGGAATCATATGTGGATCATCGTCGATGACCGTTGTCATTTGTGGTGAGTGATTATGTTTTCTTGAGAATATCTCCTAGGTTGGGACATCGTCAGTTTGGGGAGCATGTAAAGTTATCTCCGAGTTATATTGGGACTTTTGAGATTCTTGAGTGAATTTGTGAGGTTTCTTATCACTTGGCTTTTCCACCATGGTTTAGTTCGGTGCACAATGTGTTTCATGTGTTGCAGTTTAAAAATTATCATCCAGATAGTGGCCTTGTGGTTCGTTGAGATCATGTTGAGTTAGAACTGGATGCTTCGTTGGAACACATGCATGTTCGTGATATAGACAGGCAAGAGAAAGTCGTTTTTGGTAAAAACATCCGTTTAGTTCATGTTTTGTGGAAACATGATACGATTCAAGAGGAGAATTGGGAGCCAGAGAAGGAGACGGTCGAGTAGTGGCCCGAGCTCCTTCGGCAAAGGGCAGGTTCACTAATTTCCGAGGACGGAAAGACCAATGGTGGGGAGAATGTAGCACCCTCGGTTTGTGGTATGTGGCCTTTTTTATGAATTTTTATGTATTTTATGTGAATGGAATGAGTTGGGAAGAGGTTGGGAGAGTTTATAATGGTTTTAGATGAGTTTTATGGGTTTTAAAGGGATGCACAGTTTGAGCACTGTTAGTGTAAACCGTGCGTATGCACTAGGAAACCGTGAGGGGGAGATAATAAGCTCTGCATGGCCTACACACAGTTTTCTAGAGAGGATACCGTGCAGACTCTGGCTCTCAAGGAAGTGGTGTGCACACAGTTAGTGGATGGTATGCCAAACAGTGCGGGATAACCGTGCGACCACATTATGTTAGGGTTCTAAAACCTGATCTCACTCAAGATTGCCTCATTTCACTCCTCTTTTCCTCCCACTCGATCCTCACTCGGTATATTAGGATCTCAAGGGTTGGAGGGGCTCTCCCACACTTTTTGAAAGTGATTTGAAGGGTTTTCAAGGTGGATTCAAGGTGATTTCTCCCAGGTAAGTCTCCCCTCATGTTTCTCTTGTGTTTTCCACTAGATATGCATCCCTCTCTTTCTTGGTTTTCTATATATTCACTTTTTGTCTATATATCTAGGGTTGGGGTTGCCTTAAATGTTAATTTTAAGGCTTGTTAATGTTAGGTAAAGGGATCTAGAGAGGTTTCGGTGGTGCATTCACCGGTTTTGAGGTGCGGTGGCTTCTGGGTCATTTTCTCGGGAACCCTAAAGGTAGGTGGCTTTTCTCTCGACTCCACATGGTTATAACTTGTGGTTATTTGTTACATGTATTTTTTGTGATGAAAATCAATTGTGTTTTTATGTGAGAATGTGGTTGAAAAGCCCTTGGGTGATGTTTTGGGAATTTTTGGGAAAAGGGGGTTTTGTAGTGAAATGCTCCTGTTGTGGATTTTAAAATGGGTTGCTGAGTTTTATTTGTGAAAATGTTTGATGGAAATGGTTTTCAATAAATAGGGTTGTTTTATTGAAATTATGTTTGTCATGGAAAATGGTTTTCAATAAATAGGTGATTTATTGAAGTGAATTGATATGGAATAGAAATTGGTTGATTGCATGTGGTTGTGACCTTGGTTAATTATATGCTTGGAATTGGCTTGATTCAAATGTTTTGTGGAAGTGGCTGGGAAGTCTCACTATAGAAAGGGGATGGATAGTGGTCTAAAGAACCACCATATGAGCAGTTGTCGGGAAGTACCGCTAGTTGCGAATTGGAGAACGGGTTGGGTGGAAGTCCCACCGTTTTTATTATTTTGGTGTGAATGGTTGAACGAGTTGGGCGGAATTCCCACCATTTTGGTTGTTTGTTGTGAATTTCCTTGAAAGATGTAAGTTGTTGTGTTAACATGTAAATGATGAGATGGTTTGTAGAATGTTTTCTTTGGCTTTCCCTTCGTTGCTTGGGTTGGGTGTGAAGGCTTGGTAAGAGCATGGTTGGCTTATGGTAATGGTTTCACTTTTGATTATATTATATAAACTGTTAATATAAATGTGCTAACAGTTTTATCCTAGTGGCGTGTGCAGGGAAGTATTTTGGGGAAATCCTACTGAGTTTAATTACTCACCCCCTGCTTTCGTATGTTGGTGTCTTTGCAGATGTTGTATATCGTGACGTGGGAAAAGGTAAGGCATCTCCCTCCTTTAGTGGAGCATTGTGATGTCTCAGGGGAGCATGGAGCTTGGAGCTTGGTGTGGAGCTGTGGTGGTGTCATGTCTTGTAGTGTTTGTTGTTTAGATTCCACTTGTACTCTAATATGGCTGGTTGTATTAGTATTGAGTTGTGTTGTGGAAAAACATGGTTATCTTTCTGGAATGCAAGGTTGGGTAATTGAATTGACATGCATTATATAGTGGTTGTTAGTTGATGGTTTGGTTGGTTTTTTCTTAAGGGAAAATCATTCCCAACATGATCTTGAAGCCCTCAGCATTTATTTCCAGCCTTTGGTTTCTTGGGAACGTCGCCTAAGGCCATGTAGCTCTCACTGCCTCCACAAGACAATGAGGTAGGGGCGGTGTGTTACATAAAAAATTTCATAATATGTTAGATAACATTTCAATATCAAGCTCTATAGAAAAAAACCATTTAGTTTGATTGATACACTTTAATAATGAAATCTATGTTACAACCATATAAAGGAAGGATTCCCTAGAAATGAATATAATAATTATAGAAAGCTATTACACAAGCCATAATTGTTGATAACCAATGAATTCGGTCACAAAATAATGATGCACATGATACAATTCATAATTTTCACAGCAGAATATAATATATAAGGGAATTTTAAATATCACCTGTCATGGTATATATAAAAATTAGAAACCGAATCACACAATAATGGTATATATATATAAGCATGGAAATACCATCTGAATGATATGTGCCAGAAATGATGCATTAACACACCTTTTGGATTTCTATAGTAGAACCAGGGTTAAATCCCACAAATTAGTAACTATATTAATTAACAACAGTCACCATAAGTGAAATAATGATCAATTATAATTGTAAGAATCATGAAAAATACTAAGATACATAGTATCCAGACCTTCCCCTATTGCGTGGGTTGGAAATTACCTAAAATATGTTATTTACCAGTTAACAATGAATTCATATTCTTCTATACACAATCCCATTACAGTAATACACTAGTAAAATTGTGATACGATGAAACTTTTTTACATCACATTCTATGACCCACTAAAGTAGGGCCATGTTTGGTAAGGTAAAATCAACAAGATATCCTACACATATTCTAGTGGATAATAAATAATATTAGGGGACTAAATGTGGTTCCGTAGGGAGACTATACTCTAATGATTAGTAAAACATTCAACAAAATCATTTTCATGACCCACCCCCCGAGTACCATGCAGTAACTACCCCATACCCGCCTTACATAGGCAAGGGGCTGATGACTAGAACCAAAAAGGTGTATCCCAATAATATGAAGGCATTTCCTTTGATCATGTACAAACACACAATACCTGAACAAAATAAGGAAAAACCATGAAGTAAACTTCTTTAGTAAAAATTTTACTGAATGTAAATGGGAAAGAATACAAGTCCAACTAAAATGTACAAGTACCACTGAAAGAGAAAATATGTCCTAGAACATCCAACGAGTATCCTACCTGAAGGGTTGGTACATATCACTATCAGTGGACACGACACCATGTCACATAAAATGGTCCAACATTGAGCACCGTCCTGCCTAGCTCCCTCATCCTCGATCTACGCTATCTGCCATTATCACAACACACAGTAAGCTATGGGCATAGCCCATGCATGGGTGAGTATAACAATACTCAGTAGGTACCCAGAGACCCCTACATGTCTTCTAGAGTACCACAATAGAAAAACTACAATGGAAAAACCACAAAGTAAGACCTCAATCGCATCGTGCAAAGCAGTCATCAACTCTACATAGGTATATGACCATTCATATACCTAATGTATCAATATATACTTGTCTCATACATGAGGAATCATAAGGCTCCCTATTTTTAGTTATTTTCACAATTGATCCAAGAAGGAAAAAATTCCACAAAGGTAACACCACGAAGGTAAAAGTACCACAAAGGTAACAAACAGTGGTAAACGTCAAAAAATGCAACACCATGAAGGTAAAGGTATCACAATGGTAAAACCAAAAAGGTAAAGACTCACCTAACACCCAGTATATAACTTATGTACTGAAGTGCATATGATTAGTCATAAAACTATATAATATTATTCTATCCAGAGGCTCTACTACAAACCCACACAGGATCGATAGATGATAAATGACATAAGATCACTAGGAATTGACCCACACGGGATAGAAAGATACCAACCCACATAGGATCACTAAGCACTGACCCATAGAAAATTGCTATGCGCTAACCCACACAAGATTAATAGATGCTGACCCACATAGGATCAATGTTTTTTCATCATGTTACAACCAGCCATGAGATTCGCACATTAATCACACTTGATTCTAGGAGGTCCCTCTCCTCAAGTCATCTATCATGCCTCAACTACCACAATGTCCTACGAAGAAGTATCCCAACGGACCTCCATATCGTAAAGAATCCTACGTGACCGATGGTACATTAATTGGATGTCTGGTTTGTGGCTTATATGAATTTTAGTACCAAGGGCCATGTTGGATTCAGGTTCTATCCTACCCGACCATACTTCACCTTTCTACAAAACTCTTCTATTTTATTCCAAAAGGACCGTCTCACTTCAAGGATTCCAGCATAATAGAATTTTCATCAAACTCCAACCAGGTTCACATGTTATGGAAATTTTACCGAAACTGGGCATTAAAGTGTCTATGTCTTGTTTGACTCTACCTAACCTAGTTCAAGTCAACCCGACCCTGTTCCAGTCGACCTGAACCAGTTCGGGTCTGACTCGACCCGGTTGGGCTGGGACATGGCAGGATCAGCCTGCTAGGTGCCAACTGGCCTAGCCCGCCAGCATAGTGTGGGCCGCTAGGCTCGTGTGGCCTAGCTATTGGAGGGGTGTAGACATCTTGAGTGGGGCCCAACCTAGCGATGGAGGGGGGGTTCCTCGTTTGGAGTAAGAGAAGTGCCGCCATGGGGTGTCGCTCTGCCACCCGCGGGGAATGCACGATGTGGATCCCAGCCCTCTACTGCTGCTTCTAAGCCACGGTCGGTGCTTTCCACCGCTATCTACTGCAACTATAGGTTGTGACCCTCTCTTCGGGGCGTGCGATGTTATGCGCCACTTATCCTTCCTCGGCAGGCTTGTGCCAACAAATGTTTTCATCGGACACCGCTATGGTGGTAAACCTTCTTTGCCAGATGCGTGCGACGGCGTGTCCCCATCTCATCTATGGCTGGTTGCTGCCGCCCGCCCCCATCACCTCCTCCGCTAGTGCCATTTCCGGTGGTCTTCTACATTTCTTTTTGTGTGCTATAGTATCCCATTTTATCATATGAATGTTCCAACAGATTCTCCAAGACGCCCTCTTGGTCGGTAAACCCATCGTTCCATGTTTCATCCATCCAAAATAAATCACTCCTAAAGAACTCATCAAATTTTCATCAACAAACAGAGGGTCTAGGCATTGTCCATTTGGCCCACACCCTCCGCATTAGCATGATTTCAATGGGGTAGTATAATTATTCAAAAACTCCTACAATTAAATACGAAAATAAACCCTACCTCATGATTGTTGGAGAACAACTATGTTTGAGGAAGTGTAGGTGTTCATCAGTTCGTGATTTGGTGGAACTCGTCACCACTCTCTAGAAACAGTTCTGTCCTCAAAGTCGCTAGTATTGTAGTACTATTCCAGAGCTTCATCACATGGTGAGGTCATTCCAATACTCTAACCCGATCATCATATAAATATAAGAGGGGGAGGGTGAGTAATTCCATTGGGAATTTATGAGGTTCATTTAATAATGAACAATTTTAATTCCAACAGTTCAGTTGCAAACATTGAGGAGCTAATCCAATTAATGGCTTGACATGTCATTGGTCCCACCACTACCGTTCGTCATTTGGATGAAATGAAAAGAGAGATATAAATTAACATTGTAATTTTATTATTCTTTTAAATGTTCAAAAATCTATCTTTTTCTACCAACCTACTTCGGTTGAAATGAGGCCCCCCTTAAGAGAATCATTGCATTGTGGATTCAACGGTGCTCATGGATTTTTAATCCGAGCACCGGTTCAAATGACACAAAATGATGCTCACACTTTTACTGAACATACCTCAAAAAATGATCAGATATTCATTCCGGTAACACTGGGCCTTGGAATCACGCACCATCAATTTTCACAGACTCGTAATAATTCCTTATAATTAAAAAATTTACATTGTATATATGGGTCTTTACAATCACCCCACATTAGGGATTTTCATCCACAAAAACGACAACATGTACTAAGGAAGCAAATGGGGGTACAAAGCATGAATTTGAGCCTCCCACTTTTATGTTCTTTCTTATAGGTTCCCGTGCTTCCAAAAAACACAAAGTAGAGGAATCAATAATCTAGGAAGGACCCACTCATTTTGAACCCCAATATTCAATGGAACATAAGTAAAAATCACCCCATCATCAAATTTCATTTCTCCATGGTCGATGATGTTAGATGGGTCATGAACATATCACTTTAGCTGGGATATGCGGAAGATGTCGTGCACCCTCTCTAACTGCGGTGGCAGTTCCAAGTAGTACGCTGCCTCACCAATCCTTCAAAGTTTCAGAAATGGTTCGATATACCTTGGGGAGAGTTTTCCACCTCAAAAAAATCTCTATAGTCCCCATTGAGGGGATACTCACAAGAATATGTAGTCCCCTTCCTAGAACTCCAAATATCTCTATCTCCTAGAAAAAAATGACTTTTTTATGCTTTGTGCAGTCTACATCTGCTCCCAGATGATATGCACATTTTCAGTGGTATCTCATATCAACTCTTGACCCATAATTGCTGACTCCCCTAGGTATTTCCAACACAAATGTGACCTGCACTGTCGACCGTACAATGCCCCAAATGGTACCATAATGATGGTGGAGTGATAACTATTATTGTATGTGAACTCCACCAAGGTAAAGTGATCCTCCCAACTATGGCCAAATTCTATAATGTAAATACGAAGCATGTCATCCAGTGTCTGAATGGTCTACTATGTCTTACAATCCATCTGTGGATGTAAGGAGGTGCTAAAACATATCTGAGTTCTACACTCCTCCTATAATCCCTTCCACATCAGTGATGTAAATCATGTGTCATGGTTAGAGATGATCGTCTATGCCACCCCATGAAGTCTTAGAATCCTCGGTACATAGACTCATCACATTCCCTCTACTGATTCATGTTCTATGATGGGCAGTAAGTTGGCCGACTAGGTGAGTGAGTCAATGATCACCCAGATTGAATCATGTCTCCTGGACATATGTGGAAGCCCTATCACAAATTCCATGGAGACACAATCCCACTTCCACTCTAGCTCCTCTAGTGGTTGCGCTAAGATAGATGGAACCTGATTCTTGGCCTTCGCCTGCATACAAGCGAGGCATTGTGAAACAAACTCTGCCACTGCTTTCTTCATCCATGGCCACCAGTGCTGACATCGGAGGTCCTGTTACATATTTTCCACACCCAGATGTACCGCCAGAGGGGACATAGGGAACTCCTTCAACACCTCCTCTCATCATTCCAATGGTACCATGGTGCATCATATAAAGTTGATGACATGATCTCTGGATTCATAAAATCCATCAGGTGCATGTCCTGATGTTATCTGACTACGTCAAGCATCGTAGTCAATGTACCCAAGTTGTGCCTCCCGAACAAGCTGATGAAGTGGGGGAGTGACAGTGATAGACTGGAGGTACGCATACCCATCTCTTTCCACAAAGGATATCTACAATGTGGTTAGTTTCTCTATTACCTCAGTCAATAACTATAGACTAGACCTTTTACTGGGTACTTCTGCTACTAATTTCAACTTCCCATGAGTGTAGACAATTTATAAGTGATAGTCTTTGAGGAACTCTATCCAACATCTCTGTCTCATGTTTAGGTCCTTCGAATATATACCTGATACTCTTGTGATCAGAGTAGACTGTAAAACATTCTCCCATCAAGTAGTGTTGCCCCATTTTCAAGGTAAAGGCCAGTACTACTAACTCCAGCTCATGGGTGTCATAGTTCTGCTCAGGATGTCTCAGATTCCATGAACCATATGAATTCACTGATCACTCCTATTACAAGACACATCCAGGTCTGATACTTGATGCATCGTAGTAGACTACATACCCAATGCCTTCTTCATGTAGCCTCATGATGGTGACACTCGTCAGTATCTGCCCCATATCTTGAAAACTATGCCCAAATTTCTCCATCCATATGAATGGATGTACCTTCTTTGTGAATGTTGACAAGGGTTCCCCAACACAAGAAAAGTAGGGTAGGAATCACAAGTAGTACCCAGCCAACCCCAAGAATCTTCGCACCTCGGTCACACTCCTAGGTGGCTCCCAAGAATGAACATCCTCTATCACCGCTAGATCCACTGAAACCCTAGCCTTCGAGATAACATTTTCCAAAAAGTGGAAATCTTTTATCTATAATTGGAACTTTTAGAGAATACAATAAAGATAGTGCTCTCCGAGTTTATTCAGAACTATCTGCAGATGATAGACATCCTCTTCCTCCATCGTTGAGTACACCACGATGTCTTCAATGAATACCACCACAAAGTGATCGAGGTATGGATGGAATATCTTAGTCATGTGTCCCATGATCTATTATGGGGAATTGGAAAGGCCAAATGGAATAACCAAGAAAAAATAGTGTCCATACCGACAAATGAAGTTTGTCTTCTTCACATCCTCATCTCGAACCCCGTATTGATGATGGCCTGATCTCAGGTCTATTTACAAAAAACCATTGATCTCCCATTAGGTGATCAAAAAATATAATCAATCCTCAGAAGTGGATACTTTTTCTTTACGGTCACCTGGTTCAGGTGCCGATAGTCTAGAAAGAGTCTCAAACTCCCCTCTGGCATCATGGGAAACTAAATTGGGGTTGCCCATAGAGAAACACTAGGGATTATGATCCCCTTCCACTGCAAGCCCTCTAGCTGTACCTGTTTCCCATGCACCTCTGTGGGAGCCATCATATATGAAGATGTAGATATCAGTGTCGTCCTGGGGTATTGGTAAATTTTAAATTCCACCTCTCTGTGAGGAGGTATTCATAGAACATCATTAGGAAAGACATCAGCATATTGGTCCACCACAATAGGGTATCTCACACTCTCAACATGAACTCTTCAAAGGGTATGACAAGCCAACTTATGTGTGATGAACTTCACCCACCTCTAGGAAATTCCATCCTATGCTGGAAAGGTTCCCTTATCACCATGGAAAGAAAACTTTGTCCCATCATAGCAGATACAACACACATTGCGCCTAATAAATTCAATCTGAGCATGGCTTGTGGATAACAAATATATACCCAAGATGCCATCGCAAGGCCTTGAAAACACTAATAGAATATACCAACTGAACCTCTCACCTCTTAGAGTAATATAACACACCTATAAATAGTGTTTAATCATCAAATACCCTCCTGTAAGAGTATCTAGTTGTACGAATCGTGCTAATAGCTCCATCAGAATCTACGAGATCTGAACGAGGGACGTGCTAATAAAAGAGTTACTGGAACATGTGTCTATAAGTAATTCATATATGGTGGATTAAACACATAGAATACATTAATCATCTCTGGAGAATCATGGTTATAGGCATCATCTTCCTAGATAAGAGCTCATCCATGTCCTCCTGCTCCCTATGGTCAGGGTGGTCCACCTAGAGGAGGTGGCGGTAGATCCTTGAATCGACTCCCACCACAGGATGCACGAATTGCTCCTCTACCATGTCTTCCAACCATCGTACCTCCTCATTCAAACCTCTGCCTCTTCATCAACGGTCCCCTAACAGTACACTAGTCATCTGTATGGCTGGTCGGGATTTCGTGAGCCATGTGTCCTTTCCTGCAACATGCGTAGCACTACCCACTCCACATCTATCCTCCTCTATCTCGTGTTCCATTCATGCATGACACTGTATCCTTAGGTTTTCCACCAAATGTTCTGGCCCATTTGGACCCCTGCATCATCCATCTACTGCATGTTGTGGAAGACTCTACTACCTGACCTCTGGTGGTGGCTCTCATTGTCGGTGCCTACCCAGCTAAGAAGTTTTCCACCCAAAGTACTCACTCTAGAACTCCAGCCTATGTCAGAATGATGAGCGATATCATTGATCCTCTAATATCCCATCAGAGACCCTGATCAGTGGTTTGGATCCTTACAAAAAGGTCGCATACCATGTAAATGGAGTAGTGGGGGAGATCAGTGAAACTTACTAAGTACTAGGCCAAGGTCAGGCTTCCCTACTGCAAGTGCAGAAGATCTTGTATACACACTAAGCAAAGGGTCGATGGGAAAAACTCTACCCTGAAAACACCCTCGAAGACCACCCAGGTGAGGGTCACCTAGTCATGAATATGAAGTTTCAAACCACCCCATCTCCCTGCTGCTCCCTCGAAGAGACTGGCAGCTAGGATCACCATCAGATCAGTTGGTGTCCCAACTAAGCGAAAAAATCTGACCACTACATTCGGCAAGTCCTCAGTCGCATGCACAATCTCTCCTCAGAACCTTGAAGGCCTCTGATACTGAAACTTGTGCAATGTGCTCAGTCGATGTGCACCATCTGCGGGTGGGGTTGGTAGAAAAGGATTCCCAAAGTGTAGTGGGGTTTCTGGTACCCCACCCAAAGGTGCTAACACCATAAGAGGGACCTGCACAGAGGTCTCCTTGCATGGTGGGCCATCATCAATTACTATCTCAGAAATCTTGACTGGATCTCTTCATGGAGGCATCTTGAAAGAAAACATGTGTTCCATGGTCAATATGTAATACCTTGTGATCTGACTCAATTAAATCATATGAAGTTTTTTTCCAAACACACACAAGTAGTGTTTTATTTGAGTGAGTCGGAAATCACAATTCATGGTCCTAGTGTATGTATACGTTGGTTTCGACACCATCATAGGATTCCCAAAAATGAAAATCCGACACATAAAACATAACACTATTTCCACATTGAAAATATCATAGTTCAAGTTCATTGGAAGAACTAACCCCTGTAATACCACATTGTCAAAACCCTTCCACTGGGGCTCATGACATGACTACCCCATGCCCACCTTCCATAGCCCATGGGCTAGCGACTAGAACCAAAAAGGAGTATCCTTATAAAAGGAAGGAAATTCCTTTAAATTTATACAAATCCAAGAACACAACAAGAAGAAAACTCAAAGTAAAATGATGTAGTTAAATGTGTACTTGATGTAAAGGGGCTAGAATACAAGATCAACTTGAATGTAAACGTACAGTTGAAAGAGAAAACATCTCCTAGAACATCCACCAAGGATCCTACCATAAGGTTAGGTACAACTCACGATCAGTAGTCACTCTGCCAGGTCATGTCAAATGGTTCACTTTTGAGCACCATTCAGCCAGACTCCCTTAGCCTCGATGAACACTGTCTGTCATCTACATAAGATATGGAATGCCTCATGAATATCCCATGCAGGGCTGGATATAACAATACTTAGTAGGGGCCCCGAGACCCTTGAAGGTCTCCCACAGTTCCAAAAAGGAAAAACCACAATGAAAGACCTCAATCACAAAGCACGAAGCAGTCATCAACTCTACTTAGGTATTTTCCCATACATATAACTATGTCATCATAATATACTCATCTCATACATGATGAATCATAAGGCTCCAAATTTTAAACCATTCTCACAAAAGTCCCACAAGGGAAAATTACCACAAAGGTAACACCACAATGGTAACACCACAAAGGTAAACGTACCAAAAAGGTAACACGTGATGTTGAAAGTACCACAAAGGTAACATAACAAAGGTAAATGTTCCACATAAGTAACACCATAAAGGTAAAGACACATCTCACAATAGGTTTATAACCTATGTACATAGTCAAAGATGTTTTTTCATAAAACAAGATCATCATATTATGATGACCGGCTCCACTATAACGCCCCGACCCCAGTTACCCAGAGTCGGTGCATTATTACATAACATTGGAATGATCAAAAGAAAGATCAAATCTCTAAAGACCGATTGGTTTAGTAGCCTTGGAAACACTAGATATATTCATAAGTCTTACATTACATCATAAAATGAAAAACTACTACAACAACATATTATCCCCATAATCCACACTCATATCCCCACATAATATCCCTGAAGGTCATTCAGGATTTACTTCTTCACTTCCTGGGAAAAATAAAACATAGAAAAGGGGTGACCTCAAATTCCCAGTAAGGATAACAATATAGCGGAAACTTTCATAATTAAGAATAAACATTTAAGGAAACGTATAACTAAAAAAAAAGACTTTCAAACTTGAACTTTTAACATAGTATGGCATAAATAAAAAGAAATAATGCCATTTACTTATTCACATGGTTATTCTACTAATCGATTAATCACATGCAAAATCAATATCCACTTTCATAATGATGGAATGCATAATGCCAGACTATCATAACCACATAGCCAAGGCCTCGTGCCAAGACTACAAATAAGATTTTGTCAAGGCCTTGTGCCAAGACACTAGTTTGTCTCATGAGACCTACCGATGCATCGAGGAGATTTAGCGGGCTCCACCCGTCACATATTAAGTCCAATGCATTCCCATATGAAAAGGTTTAAACATAACATAAACATTCGTATTAAAACTAGCATACGAAATGTCAATACTTTCACCATAAACTATGAATGGTATAAAAATAGCACATCCACAGTCAAACATATCACAAAACCTTCAATACAATATAGAAGTTTTGTATCATAATAAATCAACTTCAAATAATCTAAAAATCCATCAAAGGATGTTGACATAGATGAAATCAAAATTCTTTTTAAAGAAATATTTCCTTTTATTCTGAAATCATTTAAGATCCATATAAAATAAAACATTTTCTTTGAAAATATTCTTATAAGCTTGTAAGGGAAGCTTTGAAGATTTTATAACGGCGGAAAATAGCCGCACCCACCGTATAAGTTAAAAAAAACATTCTTACCTTAATTCTGTCGAAAAGGTTAAAAAAACCTTGTTTTGAAAACGATGGAAAGATTCCTTTATAAACCTCTTATAAAAAGTCAAACAAGGGTATAAATGACTTTAACCCATATTCTTGTAAATAATAAATATGTTTTGAAATACATTTCGAAAAAAATGGATGTGGATGACGAAGAAATCCCAGTAGATTATTACGTATAAACAACCTCGGATAATGAAGAGATTGTGAAATAACCCTTACCTTGTACTTTTCCTTGGTTGGGGTAGGTTAACCTCCTGTATAATAGTGAAATAATTTTTATTAAATTATACATGAATCATATATATTAATATGATATCATATATGATCTTTTAATATTGATTTGGTAATAATATCTTAGTATTATCGTTGTTTCGGGTGTTAACTTACTTGTTTTCTTTTATATGTTTTGTTACGTAAGACATGTTTGTAATGGATAGGTTGTATATTATTCATATCCATAATGATATCAAGTCCTTAAAAATCATTTTTAAATCATCAAATGATAATTATACTTGAATGGATACGATGGAGAATGAATCTCATCGCGTTCGTGGAGACGGTTGTCCGTACGTACGCACGAGCGACAATATCATTCTTTTGATATTAAAATAATATATAAATGGATGGTATATAATATATACAGAATCATTAACATGTTATATTTATTATTTAAATGAGTTACACATCATTATTATACCCATACAAATAATAATATATTGAATAACAATTACACCACGACGTGGAGACGGTAAGCCATACGTACGCATGTATGGTGACATGTTATTCAAAGGGTGGATAGAATACTGAATATGGTTGTACCATATTTATAATAACATCACAGTATATTTGAGATACTGGAGTTATTATTTAAGAATGGTAAGGAAAAAGAAAGAAGAAGTGGAATAAGAAAGGAACTTGAAAAGGGGTGGTGAAAACATTACCTCTTCTTCGGGTTCTTCCTTTTGATTTGATCAAAAGGGCTCCTTAGGTTGGCTTTATGATCAAACTAAGGCCTCTAGGTTGTAGTTAGGGATGTTGGGAGAGTATTGGGGAAGAGTTTGGCCGAACCAAAAGGCTTTGAAGGTGTGAAGAAATGAGAAGGAGGAGTTCCCTTTTATAAGAGGGGTGAGGGGCACCTTTGGAAAAGCTAGAAATATTAATTTATAATAAATTCATATTCGGTTTCTAATGGCTGAAAAGTTTATTAATCAAAGGTTAAGGTGGGGATAGGTCGAAAAACACTCATCCAATAGAATTTAGACAGGTTTGGGTACTTATATTAACCTTATCTTTAAGTATTAACTCTAAGTTAATTAGTTTCACTTTTACAATGTCTCTTTGTATTTTTATATAATATGGTTAATAAACTTACTATATACATCCAAGTGACCCCAAAGTGGTCCATTAATGATGAACCTATCATGATATAAGTCTCTTGGCCGAACCTTAGATTTTTCGGAATTTAATATCAATTAATAATATAATATTTGTTTTAAGAACTCTTTTATGTCAATTTTGACACTATTCAATAGTTGATTTTTGTGAAACTCATAACAGATTGATTACTTCGAACAAAGTCAATTAAATCAATCCTAATATATCATATTATCCTATAAAATTAGTTTAATTCATTAAAAGTTTCATATTATATTTATTTGGGTATTTATAATATCAATTATTTTAATTTTTCACTATTATAGTAATTAATTCATCATCACTGTGTCATAAATAAATTAAATTATATAATGTCTAAAAATTATAAATGAACTATACTTATCTTTCTAATGAATATTTATAATCTAAAATCCAACATATATAAACCTATGTAAAAATTGTTTTTCTGAAAGATATATGCTTGTGTCATTTTTGTATTCATTTTAAAATAATTAAAATAAAGTGTCCTTATCACCTACAAGTGGCACCATGGGGTCCCAAAATCGACCCAAAGATGTCTATGGTCGAACATGTATCAACAAATAAGGCTAGGACACGTTTTAGGGTAATTTAGTATTATTATAATATTATTTTTTAACCCTTATTTACCGGATTTACCCTTAACCATGGTAAATAAAATATTTACCGCAGTAATTATTCAAAATTTCTAAAAATAAAAGTTACCTATTTACACAATTTGAACATCCTGATTCCAAATATGGAATCCATTTTTCTAAATTCAAAACACAGAAGTGTCAGAAATTAATTTAAAATTAATTCCCGCTGTCAAAACAAAAAGCGTGTTTTTAAGAGATAATAACTATCAAAAGATTGACACTTGTTTATGCTCGGTTTAATTGTAAAATTATGTCCAATGACCAAAATTATATTAAATGGTATAAATATATTCTAAATATACTTTAAAACCACTCAAATTCATAATTTATCACTATTAATTATTTTGATTAAAAAAGTTGTTTTTAATTAAAATTTAGTAATTTTCACTATTCATCAAAATATGAAAGTTATCCGAAATGTACCAAAATTTCACCTTAGGCTAAATTCAATATTCCGAATCCAAAAATGAAGTCCATTTCGAAATATAAAATATATATAATTTCAAAAAGTAGGTATCACTATTCATAACGGCTAGTTTGATTGGTTGTGGTGTGTGTTAGAACTCGAAGTTGCATACAACACACACTACTGTATTATTCAAAGGAATGCGTACCGTGGAAGCTTGGGATGTTTCATTTTAATTTTTTTTGATGTCCCCCTTTACTCAAAAAGTTTAAAATATTGTATTTAAAATGGGTTCACTATTAAAAGTTGGTAAAAGTGTAATACTGAAAATGAATTTGTTCTTACATTATGTCTCAGAAACTCATAATATGGATTCTAAAATTATAAGGATTATATAAAGTTTAAAATTTAGTAAATACTATTCATAACCTCTTTTGAATGGCTTGTTTGGTAAGTCATGGTGTTCTTGAACTCGGTGTTGCGTGTAGTGGAATTTATTGTATTATTTTAAAGAAATAACACACTATGAAATCTTGGGGTGTTACATTCTCCCCTCCTTCAATAAATTGCGTCCTCGCAATTTGAAATTGTTCTTCGAAAATAAAAGGTTGAAAATAAAAAATATCTTTGTTGGAAAACCCACATCGGAAATTGGGTTACTAAAATGTAGTCTTAATATGAGGAAAAGAGAAATGAAAGGGTCACCACCAAAATATGATCTCGATTAGGAGAACATTGGTGGAAATTAGAGACATATAATTGGAGGAAAAACGTAAATATTTATAGGTAGTGATTGAGGTCATCAATCACAAACAAGTATAAAATTGAGGTCCTTAAACTCATCAATCTATGATGATTTGAAATACCATCAGTTCAACAAGACATAGGGTATTAGGATAACACATTTTTGACGTTTCAAAATATCTTAGTTGAAATCCCACATCGAAAAATGAATTAATGAGGCCTCTATTTAAAATAAAGAGTGTAATGTATGAAGATTACCGAAAATAACACATACTAGGGTTCCATGTAGGAAAATATGGATATGGAAGAGAAATCTAACCATCAATTATCTGATGGAGAGTGGTAGAGAACATGGCTATGAAAAGGCCAACAATCCCAAATCCATAAATTAGTGATGATTTAAGGTACCATCTAGGACAACATTTTTGTTCTAAGTTCCTTTTCTTAATGTTGAGGAATTTATTTATGAGATTGGCTAAGATCATAAGGAGATATACTTACTTTATAATTAGATTTTTGTCCATTAATAAATTTCTACCACAAACTCATCTTTCACTCGTAAAAAAAATTCAATTTATACTATTCGTACAGGGTTCCAAAATAAACGAATTTATAATTCATCTACTAGATATTTTAAAAAAAACTACATTATTTAATCTAGGACATCTCTTGGGCCAGTGGTAGGTGATACACCCTTGTCTCCCTTCGGTTGTGGGTTCAAGTCTCGCGGCCTTGCCGGACGCGACGGGTTGTCGCCCGACCTCCGGGTTGTCCTTTTATGGCAATCCAAAATTAATCTCAAACTAGAATTTATCCAAAATACTTCTGACCAACTCACAGTCCAACATTTATAAGGAAGTTAAACATAATGTAGATCCTTTTTACCACATAATAGCATATGAATACCTTCATCATGTATTCTTTTAAAACACTGAAACATCCTGAATTACCATAATCTATATTGATTACATTCATGCTCCCTTATTCCATATAGAATGCTGGATATACTTCATCAATCCAAAAATGTTTTAAACCCCAAAAATGATGGAATATACAAATCATTAATTAGTTTCAAGGTAGTCAAGAATATCCAATATAATTTATCCAAATCAATAATGTATTATTCTAAAATCACTACATCGGTATCAGAACCATATTATGGTTTATCATTCTCTCAACCATATATTTTCCAAAAATTTAACCTGCTATTGAGTCACTTTTCTTTGTTCCACACAATCTCAAGTCCTTAATGAAATTGTACTGCAGTACAATCCTTATATACTCCATAATTATTATAACAAGTAAACTGTTGATACAACACTCAATTGACATAATCAACATAAGAACTCTAATCATTCCTCTTCATCTGTGGTAGTATCATAAAATGATTATTATCCAATAACATCATTTGCGGCATATTCTGATGACTGGGACATAGGTTCGCATAGTGTCCAAACTCCTTGAAAATGAAGCATTGTACATTTGAAACCATTTTCTTACCCTTGCAGTCATGTACTTTGAGCCCTTTTCCACCACACTTATAACAAACTCCCATTCCTTTCAGACAAGTTCCGGGGTGTTTCTTCCCACAGTTATCACATATGGGAAAATTCTTCTTTTCCCTCTTCCCTTTATCCATCTTTCTCTCTTCCATCCTTTTCTTCTCTTTCTTCCCATCAATGCCACATGACTCAGTAAAATCTTTACTTATCTTATCAACACATGATATTATTTCTTCGTATGATGATAATAAATGGGAGACTATTTCTCTTATAAATTCTGGCTTAAGGCCATGAAAGATATGATCCTTCTTTCTCTTTGGATCATGTGCATTGCGGGAGTTCTCATTCCTTCTACTGGGCGCCATTTCTAAGCAATGGCATACACTAGATTAGTTTATGAATAAAAATACCTAATTCCAAACTTGTAAGACACATAACATAAATTAAATAGTTTATGGATATAATTCATAATCATATAAATTTCTCCTTTGAGGAAGTAAATCCACATAAACCCTTCATAATGGTTTGTAAAGAAAATGAGAATTATCCTAAGCATATCCCCCGGGAGTGTCGTAACCAAGAGTGCAGCAAGGCCCATTGTCGTGCACTAGTTCCCGTTCGAGTCTAGCTCAAAGCGGTGTTTTCGGGTTTTACCCCTAGGTACATCTGTGCCAGAGCCGCCTCTACCTGCTCGTATCCAGACAGGGATGTATTGCTCAGAAAACTCAAAAAATCTTTACAATACCAAAATTCTAAGAAGTTCTTCTATACTAATCCTCAAAGTTTATCTTAGGTCTATATGCTCTAATCAGAGTTTATCTAAATCTAGCTTCCAAGGTTTGTACTAAACATCCTCTGATACCAAATGTAACGCCCCGAACCCAGTTACCCAGAGTCGGTGCATTATTACATAACATTGTCATGATCACAAGAAAGATCAAATCTCGAAAGACCGATTGGTTTAGTAGCCTAGGAAACACTAGATATATTCATAAGTCTTACATTACATCATAAAATGAAAAACTACTACAACAACATATTATCCCCATAATCCACACTCATATCCCCACATAATATCCCTGCAGGTCATTCATAATTTACTTCTTCACTTCCTGGGAAAAATAAAACATAGAAAAGGGGTGAGCTCAAATGCCCAGTAAGGATAACAATATAGCGGAAACTTTCATAAATAAGAATAAACATTTAAGGAAACGTATAACTAAAACAAAAGCCTTTCAAACTTGAACTTTTAACATAGTATGGCATAAATAAAATGAAATAATTCCATTTACTTATTCACATGGTTATTCTACTAATCGAATAATCACATGCAAAATCAATAACCACTTTCATAATGATGGAATTCATAATGCCAGACTATCATAACCACATAGCCAAGGCCTCGTGCCAAGACTACAAATAAGATTTTGTCAAGGCCTTGTGCCAAGACACTAGTTTGTCTCATGAGACCTACCGATGCATCGAGGAGCTATAGCGGGCTCCACCCGTCACATATTAAGTCCAATGCATTCCCATATGAAAAGGTTTAAACATAACATAAACATTCGTATTAAAACTAGCATACGAAATGTCAATACTTTCACCATAAACTATGAATGGTATAAAAATAGCACATCCACAGTCAAACATATCACAAAACCTTCAATACAATATAGAAGTTTTGTATCATAATAAATCAACTTCAAATAATCTAAAAATCCATCAAAGGATGTTGACATAGATGAAATCAAAATTCTTTTTAAAGAAATATCTCCTTTTATTCTGAAGTCATTTAAGATCCATATAAAATAAAACATTTTCTTTGAATATATTCTTATAAGCTTGTAAGGGAATATTTGAAGATTTTATAACGGCGGAAAATAGCCGCACCCACCGTATATGTTAAAAAAAAAATTCTTACATTAATTCTGTCGAAAAGGTTAAAAAGGACCTTGTTTTGAGAACGATGGAAAGATTCCTTTATAAACCTCTTATAAAAAGTCAAACAAGGGTATAAATTACTTTAACCCATATTCTTGTAAATAATAAATATGTTTTGAAATTCATTTCGAAGAAACATGGATGTGGATGACAAAGAAATCCCAGTAGATTATTACGTATAAACAACCTTGGATAATGAAGAGATTGTGAAATAACCCTTACCTTGTACTTTTCCTTGGTTGGGGTAGGTTAACCTCCTGTATAATGGTGAAATAATTTTTATTAAATTATACAAGAATCATATATATTAATATGATATCATATATGATCTTTTAATATTGATTTGGTAATAATATCTTAGTATTATCGTTGTTTCGGGTGTTAACTTACTTGTTTTCTTTTATATGTTTTGTTACATAAGACATGTTTGTAATGGATAGTTTGTATATTATTCATATCCAGAATGATATCAAGTCCTTAAAAATCATTTTTAAATCATCAAATGATAATTATACTTCAATGGATACGATGGAGAATGAATCTCATCGTGTTCGTGGAGACGGTAGTCCGTACGTACGCACGAGCGACAATATCATTCTTTTGATATTAAAATAATATATAAATGGATGGTATATCATATATACAGAATCATTAAAATGTTATATTTATTATTTAAATTAGTTACACATCATTATTATACCCATCCAAATAATAATATATTGAATAACAATTACACAACGACGTGGAGACGGTAAGCCGTACGTACGCACGTATGGTGACATGTTATTCAAAGGGTGGATAGAATACTGAATATGGTTGTAACATATTTATAATAACATCAAAGTATATGTGAGATACTGGAGTTATTATTTTAGAATGGTAAAAACAAAGAAAGATGAAGTGGAAGAAGAAAGGAACTTGAAAAGGGGTGGTGAAAACATTACCTCTTCTTCGGGTTCTTCCTTTTGATTTGATCAAAAGGGCTCCTTAGGTTTGCTTTATGATCAAACTAAGGCCTCTAGGTTGTAGTTAGGGATGTTGGGAGAGTATTTGGGCAGAGTTTGGCCGAACCAAAAGGCTTTGAAGGTGTGAAGAAATGAGAAGGAGGAGTGCCCTTTTATAAGAGGGGTGAGGGGCACCTTTGGAAAAGTTAGAAATATTAATTTATAATAAATTCATATTCGGTTTTTAATGGCTCCAAAGTTGATTATTCAAAGGTTAAGGTGGGGATAGGTCGAAAAACACTCAACCAATAGAATTTATACAGGTTTGGGTACTTATATTAACCTTATCTTTAAGTATTAACTCTAAGTTAATTAGTTTCACTTTTACAATGTCTCTTTGTATTTTTATATAATATGGTTACTAAACTTACTATATACATCTAAGCGACCCCCAAGTGGTCCATTAATGATGAACCTATCATTATATAAGTCTCTTGGCCGAACCTTAAATTTTTAGGAATTTAATATCATTTAATAATATAATATTTGTTTTAAGAACTCTTTTATGTCAATTTTGACACTATTCAATAGTTGATTTTTGTGAAACTCATAACAGATTGATTACTTCAAACAAAGTCGATTACATCAATCCTAATATATAATATTATCCTAGAAAATTATTTTAATTCATTAAAAGTTTAATATTATATTTATTTGGGTATTTATAATATCAATTATTTTAATTTTTCACTATTATAGTAATTAATTCATCATCACTGTGTCATAAATAAATTATATTATTTAATCTCTAAAAATTATAAATGAACTATAACTATGTAGGAAATCTTTTTATCTTTCTAATGAATATTTATAATCTAATATCCAACATATATAACCCTATGTAAAATTTTGTTTTCTAAAAGATATATGCTTGTGTCATTTTTGTATTCATTTTAACATATTTAAAATAAAGTGTCCTTATCACCTACAAGTGTCACCATGGGGTCCCAAAATCTACCCAAAGATGCCTATGGTCGAACATGTATCAACCAATAAGTCTAGGACACATTTTAGGGTAATTTAGTATTATTATAATATTATTTGTTAACCCTTATTTACCGGATTTACCCTTAACCATGGTAAATAAAATATTTACCGCAGTAATTATTCAAAATGTCTAAAAATAAAAGTTACCTATTTACAAAATTTGAACATCCTGATTCCAAATATGGAATCCATTTTTCTAAATTCAAAACACAGAAGTGGCAGAAATTAATTTAAAATTAATTCCCGCTGTCAAAACAAAAACTGTGTTTTTAAGAGATAATAACTATCAAAAGATTGACACTTGTTTATGTTCGGTTTAATTGTAAAATTATGTCCAATGACCAAAATTATATTTAATGGTAAAAATATATTCTAAATATACTTTAAAACCACTCAAATTCATAATTTATCACTATTAATTATTTTGATTAAAAAAGTTGTTTTTAATTAAAATTTAGTAATTTTCACTATTCATCAAAATATGAAAGTTATCCGAAATGTACCAAAATTTCACCTTAGGCTAAATTCGATATTCTGAATCCAAAAATGAAGTCCATTTAGAAATATAAAATATATATAATTTCAAAAAGTAGGTATCACTATTCATAACGGCTAGTTTGATTGGTTGTGGTGTGTGTTAGAACTCGAAGTTGTGTACAACACACACTACTGTATTATTCAAAGGAAAGCATACCGTGGAAGCTTGGGATGTTTCATTTTAAATTTTTTTTTGAGTCCCCCTTTACTCAAAAAGTTTAAAATATTGTATTTAAAATGGGTTCACTATTAAAAGTTGGTAAAAGTGCAATACTGAAAATGAATTTGTTCTTACATTATGTCTAAGAAACTCATAATATGGATTCTAAAATTATAAGGATTATATAAAGTTTAAAATTTAGTTAATACTATTCATAACCTCTTTTGAACGGCTTGTTTGGTAAGTCATGGTGTGCTTGAACTCGGTGTTGCGTGTAGTGGAAGTTATTGTATTATTTTAAAGAAATAACACACTATGAAATCTTGGGGTGTTACATCCGCTGCTGACCCACAAAGAATTGATAGATTCTGACCCAGACAGGATCACTAGGCATTGACCAACAAATAGTCAATAGATACTAACCCATATAGTATCTCTAAATGCTGACCCAAATAGGATCAATAGATGATGACCTACATAGGATCAATTTTCTTTTTTCCCATTACAACTAGCATTGAGATTCTCATACTAAACACGCTTGATTTCGGGAGGATTCGCTCCCCAAGCCATCAGTTTTACCTCAACAAACACAATGTTTCATGAAGAAATATCCCAAAGGACAACCATGTCATAAGGGTTCCAACACATCATATAACATGTAAATCGGACGCCCTATTAGGGAAATATAAGCATTTTAGTACCGAGGGCCGGTTGGATTTGGGATCTATCAAACCCAAGCATTCTCCAATTTTCTTCAAACCCCAATTTTTGTATACAAAAAGGATAGTCTCACTTCAAGGATCTCAACATTGTAGGTATTTCATCAAATGGATGATCGATTCAAATGTTATTGTTTTTTTGCGAAACTAGGTCTGATAGGGTTCGGGTCTTGTTTGACATGGTCGGACCGAACCGGTCTAACCTGGTCTGGTCAGACATGACCTAGTTCGGGTCAACCCAACATAGCCCGACCCAAAACAACCTGGCTCGACCAGGTTAGGTTGTGCCGCAGCGGGCTTGGGCCATTGGGAAGCGGACCGACCTGGCCTTTTTGAGCGGTGTAGCCCGCTAGGCTGGCATAGCCTCACCCACAAATGGGCTAATCCCACAGGGCTCCTATGGCCCGACCCGTAAAGGGAACGACCCGTTGAGCTTCTGCGGTGAGGTCTTTTGGGCTAGTGTGTCCCGGACCACGGAGGGGTGCGGCCCGTTGGAGGTGCGGCCTACTATAGTAGCCCCCCCCCTAGCTGGCACGGGGGGGGGGGGGGGGTTCCCCATTCGGAGTCGAACCAGCGATGCCACGGGGCGCCGCCAGGTTGCCCACTAGACTAATAAAGAGAGGGTCTTGGCCCACATTTGTGGCTTCCGAGCCCCTATTGTCTTTAGCGACCTATGACAGTGTGTCGCTCACCTCTTTGTATGCTTGACCGGTGCCGACCACTACTGTCTGCCACAAAAATATGTCTTGGCCCAATTTTTGTCAGTGTGCTATTGCGCGCCGCTCCTCCTTCCATGGTTGGCCTGAGATGACCATCGTCTTCACCCTCCATGTCTATGGCAACGACCTTCTTCTCTAGTGGCCCGTAATGGCGCACCGCCATCTCCTCTATAGATGGCCAGTGTCGGCCACTGTTATCACCTCCTCCACTGGTGTTAGTTCCTAGTGGTCTTTTGTGGGTCACCAAGTGAGCTCTCAAGGCCCGTTTCTCCAACTGAAGGTGCCAATGAATTCCCTATAACACCTTATTCATCACTAAACCAACCATTCCAGGTTTCGTCGAACCAGAATAAATCAATCGCAATGAAGTTGTCAAATGCCAACAAAAGTTGGAGGGTCTGGGCTTTGTTCGTTTGGCTCATGCCGCCCGCGTTATCTTGATTGAAATCCGGTAGTATAATGATTCAAAAACACATTAAATTATCTAGGAAATTAAACCACACCTCAATATCATTGGAGAACATCTAAATTTGTGGAAGAGTTGGTGTTCGTCGGTTTGTGATTCGGGGGCCCTCATCACCATTCACTGGAACTGGTTATATCCTCCAATTGGTTGGTGTCCCTCTACATTTCCAGAGCTTCATCTCTTGATGAAGTCATTCCAATAATCTACCCATATCTCTAAATAAATATGAGAGTTGGTGGGGGAGTAACACTGTTAGTAATTTATGAGGTTTATTTAATAATGAATCTTTTCTAATTCCAATGGTATGGTTACAAACACTGAGAATTCAAGCCGATTAATGGCTTGACATGTTGTTGGTCCCGCCGCTACTGCTCATCCGTTGGTGGAAATGAAAACAGAGAAATAAAATAAATTTTTTATTTTTTTTATTTTTTAATATCCAAAAACATATCTATCTCTGTCAACCTACTACAGTTAATGTGAAGCCTCCCTTATGTGATTCCCGACACTGTGGATTCAACGGTGCGATTGGATTTTTAATCGTAGCACTAAATCAAATGTTAAAAAATGACACTCAGGGATTTTCTGAACATACCATAAAAAAGTTCCAAAATTCATTTCGGGCACAATGGGCCTCGAAATCACAATTTTTTAATTTTCACAATCTCATAAAAATTCCATATAATTAAAAAAATTCCATGGAAAATATGTTTATTTACAATCATAATAATGAAATTTAAATTAATAATATAATTACTAATAAGTGATAATAAGATGGAAAACTGACATCTTCATATTAAAATCCAACCATGAAAGGAAATGCTAAACAATAGATACGAAAATTCAACATAAAAATGATAACAAAATAAAAAGGGATAAAATAACATTGAAATATAAAATAAAAAACTCTAAATACTAATGCATGTCTATATGAATTCATATCCATTACTAGAAAGATCTCATTTATAGTTCTCAAACAAAATTAAAAATTGAATTGAAAATAGTATAGTTCCTAACCTATAATATCTATGCCCATACATGTATGAAATAATGGCCTAAATGGGGTGTTATTTAAATATAGTTTTCCACCACTAATAATTTTTAATGAAATAACATCTGTTAGTAAATTATTCATCAATGTGTTTTAATAAAAATATATATAAATAATAATAGAAATCAATTCATGATCAACTTTCTCAATGAACAGCAAGATAGCCACAGATTATTCAGCCTATGTCAGAATGACTCTAAACATGTAACCTTATATATATATATATGAATATATGTGAACAAATATATGAAAAAATATACATTAACTAGTGAGGAAATGGGGTATAAGATAGTGGAGTCCTAATAATAATAACATCACAGGGGTATCATATTTTAATAAGGGGAATAAGATAAAGAATTTGAATAGTTGATATAGGGATCAATTCCTAAAAATCCCAATCAATGATGTGAAGAACCAAGTCCAATGCCATAATAAGTGGACGAAAAAATTCATTCACAATAACCCATAATGATGTGAAACCCCATGTTGAACATAATATAGCAATGGGTTGTAAAAAATACTATCCTACAACCCAAACCAATAATATCATTAATAATTTAGTATAATGTAATCCAACAAGACCTATGAGCCTATAACTAATGAGTTTCATAAAGAGGATCCCATGTATCACTCATGATGTAGTGTACCATCATTTTTTATTATAAATTAAAATATTTAATAATAGTCTATAACAATATCCATTCCATAATATGACTCATGTGCAACGAATGGAATCCATTCCAATATCATTTTAGACAATTCAATAAGATGTATAAGGTATCATATCTGGGAAGAATTGGTTGATATAAAACATTTAATCCATAAATTATTTTCACTAGAAAGAGGAATGCTTAACCCAACCATAAGAGTGGTTTAAAAGAACCTGAATTAATTATCACTATAAAAGTACTTAGTAATAATTACTATTGTGATTGTATGGGTTATGTTCATCCCCATCCAATAATTTAAGATGTGTCAAAGGGTTTAATTTAACCTATTTAATATTCCAAAAGGAATACAATGAAGGTCTATCATGTAGCTCAGTAGGGGGTTTTATAAATAATATGATATTGAGGCAAATCAAACAGTCTATCTAGAACATGGCTATGATTCTTTAGTCATCTATTATTAAAAATTTTTAATCCATAATGATATAATACATACGAATCAACAAATTCATCTAAAATAGGGAATATTAGATTTTTTTGGAAATAAAATATGATATGAAAAATAAAATCATGAATGAAAGGATGTTTAATTATTGATCACAAATAATATTCCAAAATAATGAACAACATTTCATTCAAAGATAGTATACAAGATATCTATAAAATTAAAAGGAGGATGAATAATTGGGAGATTAAGAGGCATTCTGCCAAAGGATAAATGAGAGATAAATAATGATGAATGAACATAAATTATTTAGTGACAAAAATATTAAGTCAACCATAATAATAGTATGTATAGTTTGGCCACACTGTTAAAAAAATACTTATATAGATTTTGAGTTGATATATTCCATGAACCCCCCACATCAAATAGTCATAGTGAATGATGGGTAAAAATATACACCATCATTGTTATCCACCACTCACTTATTTTGTAAACATCATAGATTACAAGAGATTATATCATGATTTGTAAAAACTATAATCCTCAATAATAAGTCTTAATAGTTTGGGAAGTATGGTATCACCACAATGGAGGTGATAATGAACCATGTGTTGTATCTCTTAAAATTGAGCATTCAAATCCCAAAACTATCGAAGCTCATATAACCTTCAGAGACACAATTGAAACGATAATCCCTATCTGAAAACTACAAATTTATGTCAAAAAACTCTTATAATTGAGTTATGAATATTAGTTCAAAATCATTCCCATCCACTAAAAAAATAAAATTCATTTTTTATCACTATTCTATTTAAACCCTAGTGTCTTACACTGGTGAATTAATGAGGGAAAATGTATCACATCTCAATGAGAATATGGTAGTCCACACATAGACATGATAAATTCTTTTATCACCTATTCGATGGATAAGTGGTGGTAAAGTAATATAAAATTATCATAATAAAGTTAATTTATATCTATGATATTGTATTTACACTTTTATGATGGATGAAACATTATTATTTTATGTATAATTAAAAACAAAATTTGATGTTTATAATTAATTTTTATACCTTTTCATTGAGATACCTCATTTTTATTACTCTAAAAGACTTGAATTATAGTTCATCTATGAATATTCGTATAATTATGATGATGATATGTATAATAGGAATGTTTTAGTAGGTATTGGATGATCTGGATGGCTTAAATTGTGTGAATATGGTAGGAACATTGGAGGCCTTTTATAAGTGAGGGGATGAAAATTCATGGAATTTCTAAAAATATTTCAATGGAAAATGGTTACTTTATTGGGAAAGTGGATCCAAATGGAAAATTATTTATTTTTACTACACAATAATGTTGAAGATTATTTTTTAAATAATAATTGTGTTGTTTTTAATGGAAATACTACACTTATCTCTTTGTTTATCCCCTTGTAAGCACATTTTATCCTTTTCCCCGAGAATAATATTTTATTATGTTTACTATGCATTATGTAAAAATAAAAAGAACAATTAATTTATATAAAATATGATAATTCCAAATATATAATCTATTTTGTCATATTCAATTTCAAAATTTTTCAGAAATTAGTTCTAAATAATCTAGAAAACAATATAAACAAACCATTTTTGAAAAACGAGTTTTAAGTATAAAAATAACATACTTTGATTATGTTCCATTTAAAAACTATAAAATGATTATTATTATATTTTTTAATATATAATAAATAAATATCATTAAAAAGTTAATAAACTATTATTTACATAATTTATAAATTTAAAAATAATGGTTTCCTATTTACTATTTGTAGAGAAACATTTTTCTGATAACAACGAAATATACTTAAACCAAAATAATGTATAATGATGATCCCATTTTAAATAATTATATAATATATAATTAATTTTGATGTATGATACTTGATATTTAATATGATAACCAAAAATAGACAATTAGATGATAATAAATTAAATGTTTTTGAAAATCAGTATTTCCCTTTATTCACTAAAAAATATATCGTTTTAGAAAAAAATAATTTAAACATATAAAGATTTTTATTTTTGTTTAAAATTTTAATATAATTTCCTTGAATAGAATTTATAAAAATAATAATAAATGAATACAAATGATTTATGATGAAAAAATATATTTTAATGAAACATTATTTTATAAAAATTTAGTAGTAATATAATATAGCTTAATCAATACAACTTAATTATTTAATATCATTTAAATTATAATTTTAAAATATATTAATTACTATTAAAACCTATATATTTTATATTATGTTATAAAATATTATAATATAACAATTTATTAAGGCACAGGGTAGGATGTAATGCAATTCATCGAACCCTTAATATTTATTTTATAAAAAATATATATTATAAAAAATATATGGTGTTATATTCTCACCCAAAATTACATAAATTGTTCCCCCTCCTATATTACCTCATTAAAAAAGTGTTCTATATTTTAATATTTCTTTTTTTGAAAACCCAAATCATATAAAGGGATATTAAAAAATCATTTGAAAATTGAAACGAAAAACATTGATTTAACTTTAAATGAAAAATTATGTGTTTCTCAAACAAGTGGAAATGTTGAGTGAAGTGGTAAATATGGTCAAGGAGGATAATTATTTCATCTAATGAATTAATGATAATGATAGATATCATTTTCATAAAAAGTTTGATAACAGATATACTCTACATTTCTATGGGTTGAAAATGTCTGTTAATTCTGATAAAATAAATGTAAAGGGGAAACTTTTATTTTAAAATTTATTTTCTCATAGTTGAGTAGTTATATAGAAATTTAATTTATGAAAATTTACATATGTTATTTCATTAATTTCGTCAACAAAATTTCATTCTTTTTATGCTTAACAAAATTTAAAATTTTATATCAGCTCAAATTCCACAAAATAGATATTCATGATGAGTTCTCCAAGAATAATTCAATATCCTTTAAATGATATATAAAAGCGGAGGAAATATTTAAATTAAAAATTATATCATAATGTCCTTTGATACCATTGATTTGGACTTCCTCTAAATGGGTTTGCATTTTTTTTATTTTAATGATCTATTTATTAGTAAAATTATAACTATATTTAACATTTACCATGTATACATTATTATTTATGGTTCTCCTAAAGGATACCTAAAATTCACCAAAGGTCATAGAGAGGTTGTTCACCTATATGATAATCTCTTCTCCATTACTAAGGATTATATATGTAGACTTCTCACTAGTTTACTTGAGTAATATAAAATAATTCTTACTAATTCTTTTATGAATATGCTCAATTATACTCATGTACTTTTTGAGGATCACATCATCTATTAATTAAAAGAGAGTTAATAGAATACTAAATGTAATATGAATACTATATCTGATCATGAATAGATTTTTCATTAATAATTAAGTTTTAGTAAATCATTCATATTTTTTGGAAAAAGGATTCCATCCAACTGGAAATTCAATATCATTAGTGATTTTTTCTAAAAGAATCATCTTTCCCCCTTACCTAACTTGGTTTCCCCAATTTTTTGGGTAGACAAAAAAGTAGTTATTAATTTAAAAGATTGGTCCAAATTTAAAATAAACATTCTTCTTGAAAAGGAAAATCTATATATATGAATTGATGAATTCTCCCAGTAAAATTCACTATATTTTCTAAATGGTCACTCTATTTTGTTTATATTCCCTATTATTCTTCTTAAAAGAAATAACTTCATTGAAAACTGTGATGGGAGTGGATACACTCTTGATTTAAAATTAGTGATTTTCCCTTAGTATAACTTTTACTAAACATTAGATTATTGAGGAATAGGAATAAAAAATCATAGACTGATTAATGATTCCACACATTCTAGAATCACATAGAATATTCTACATAATGACTTGTGAATTGAATTTCTTAAAGATACATTCCATAATAATCTAATGCATGGAATCCTAAATTATATGGATTTCTCAATTTGGATTTCCATTTAATACAGTTTCTATAATATTATGTCCCACTCCACATGGATGGTTAATAATGAAATTTCTGTTAATTTTTGGTTGGATAACTATTCTGACTCACCACTAATATATATATTTAGTCCCAAAATTTTACCCATGCATTTCAATGTTTCTATTTTTAATTTTTTTACAACTATTGGTTTAGATATTTCTGATGACCATATCATATTATTATTTACTGTAATTTGGCCACCATTGATGATTTTGTAATTTAGGAACCATCCCATAATGCAATGGTTGAATAAAAATAATTCTATAAGAAATTTTTTCAAGGATGAAAATAATGATTTCTCGTGGTAGAAAATGTTTTGTAGACCATAGATTAATCCTTCAATATTCACCCTAGTTTATAGAATTTCCTATAACAAAGGGCCCAAATATGATTGTCTTTAATATTATTGGGATTAATTCTACACTAAATTTATACTTTAGAATCAACATATATATGAAATTAATAATATTATAAATTACTATAATACTACTACTTCACATTGTAAATATGTTTTTGATATTTCTTATCACGTACTGTTTCTTTTAGAGACAATCTGGTCCCAACAAGAGAGTTGTTATGTCTTAGATTCATCTCATAACATTAAACACCACATTTGGAAACTATATCATAACATATCCATGTGATTTGTTATGATAAAATAGCTATAACACCTCAAAATACAATTCTTAATTTTTAAGCAGGGGTGGTGAAGAGTTATAAGCCCATAAAAACTACCCATGTTGATCCATTATAGACATTTCTAAAATTCTATAAGAGACTTCATAATTTTTTGATGCATAGGGGTTGAAGGACACTATATTTTACTATAGTGTAACATCGATGTTTTTTGGAAAAACCCCCTCCCATGTTGGATTAATTTTAATGTTGATTGTTCCTCTAGAGGTAACACAGAGCCATTAGGATATGGTGATTAGTATAGGGTTCCCAATGGGTAGTTGCTTGTTTAATTATATAACACATGTGGCCTTGTATCTTCTCTGGAGGCTGAATTATAGAGAGTCCTCAACAACGTTAATTTTATAAGGTAAAAATTATTGAATAATATATTGTTAGAATGTGATTCAACCATCATCATACATTCTCCATTGAATGGTGTGGTTCATCTTGCATGGTCTCATAAAACTAGATTGATAGATTTCATACACTCTATATATAGAATCATCCACATCATCACACAAGAGTTATAGGAAGTGTACATTATTTCTTATAGGCTTCCCATCAATATAGTCATCCACGATATCACATAGTCTGAGGACCTTCATTTGGAATTGATTCTCTTTTCTGATAAAGATTTAAAAAAATTACACTCATTCAGAGGGTAGTAAATTTTATTTATATTCATAATGATTTCTTGGTTATTGACCAAGGTCCCACCTTTATAAAATCTTTTAAAAAATTAGCTTTTTACTAATGGTCAGATTCATGAAATATTTACAAGCCATTTTATCTCTAAAAATATTCCAAATACAAATTTTTTAGTGATATTTATCTAATATGGATAAATATTAAAATGATTGAATTAAAAATTAATCTCTTAAAAATCAAAAATAAAAATCCATGATCGGAATATACAATATATAAGTAGTTATCCTAAATACTACTCTAAAATATTTTTGATGAAATTAAAAATAGTAATATTAAAAAATGCCACTATACATGAATAAACATATCTTAATTTAATCCCCAAATAAAAAAAATGTAGTTATTAATTTTTCATATGAGACCTTAGAAAAAAATGATCATATATCCTCAAAAATGATTATAATACTTTCCCAAAATAACCATAATCACCAGAAACCTCAATTAAAACATATCTCTATCACAAAATTTAATGTTATCCTTATTCATTATTTAAAACTAAAAATTATTTAATTTATACAAAAAATCTAAAACTGAAATAAACATAATAAAGGATAATGAAAATCAAAATTTCCTCAATTAACTAATTATAACCCATTCTATACAATATAAAATGTCAATATACATCATTAGTTTATCTCAATAAAACATTATTATATCAACATAAATAACATTTTATGGTCTACATATCCAAAAACATCCTGTTTTAAAAAGATATAACATTACCACTAAAGGAAATTTCAATGTTATTAGAACTGTTTATAAAATGATTTAAATTACATAATTAAAAACTAGTGTAGAACAGTACCTAAATGTTACATGATACTAATAATAAGAATATTATGGGTAAAACACTGCAAAAATGTTATTCTCAAATCCATATACATAAAACAACTATCATTACACTTCAATTTTTTTCAGAAACGGTCCTTCCATTGTCTTTGTATTATCCATTGGATTAGGTAATTTTACTCAAATAGAAAAAAAACAAAAATGGAAATTATACTGAACTATAATTTTTACATTAAAATGTTCATTATTTCCTACCATGGAAATCTTAAATTTTCTCTACAAATTCACAACACAATTTTCTTATTTTTTTAAAAAAATTACAATTTTGGATAAAATTACTATGGTTTTTCCAGAATTATGGATATCAAGAAACTAATTCGTTATTCCACCATAGTTTCCATCTACTATGCTCCCATGAAACTCTATTTTTCTCTTATGGGTGTGTTGAAAAACATATCCATATTAATTTTGTTAATAATAAACTATGATAGTGGGTGAGGAATAGTCACAAGATATTCCACTCCAGATCTCACATTTATTGGTTATAAGGGTGGAAATTATTATGTTTTCCGTGTCATTCCACATCAACAGGGATACATTTATTTTTATCAATTATCTACAACCAAAATTCATTAATGAATAAATTAATAATAGGGTAAAATTATATATTCATGAAACTAGATTTATGTTTTCCAAATAATATCAATTAATTTTAAATATATGACATGTTAGGTTCAATACATTCCATACAACATCATTATCAACAAAAATATATTATAATGGATCATAAATATATATTAAAATAACCCATGAGTAACCCCTACAAGTATCAAAATTGGTGAGTAGTGGGGCCCATTCCCCATGAACCATAATGATTACTGAGAATTACCTGACCAAATATTATCATGGTTTTTACACATAGATGAATATGTTACAAAACCACATCCAATTTTATTATATCAACCTAAATTAATTTATCTAGGAATACCACACTCATTTATTTAATATAATATAGTATTTTCTCATATATATGGGAAACATTAAAAGGGATTCATAAATTGTTTCTCAATCTAGTTACCAAAAATTACCAATCCATTATCTACTAAAAAATGTGGAAACCAAAAAAGTTATATATAAATATATTGTATTAAGGAATGAATTTTTATTAATTATCATTATGGTCCATACTATAACTGTAATGGTTTAGTGTATATGGATAAATTGATAAATGAATAATTGGTCTTTAAATTATCTACACCATCTCCCACATAGTTTTTCATCAAAAATTACAATCTTAGAAATAAAAAATATAAAAATATTAATCTTATCATGGGGAAAAAATAATCATAATGGATTGTCATTCATTCTCATTAAGATTAATCATGGGAGACAAAAATAAATAACTATTAGTGATAATAATATAATCACGACTCTTTGAAAATATACATTTAACATAAAAAAATCATAACCCACAATTCACAAAACATCTTCATGAATCTTAGAATAATAAATTTTCAATAAATATTTATACAACATAATTTTACATTATTGTAAACATTCAATAATGGCCCCCAAGAAGATACCATAATACTTAAACATAAGTTTGTGTTACTAAGATAATCATAGAAATTTAATTACTCGATAATGGTTCATACCAAATACTTTTAATGTATACAATTCCTCGTTATGAAAATAACTAATTGTTCATTTACAACATTCTCATAATAGTGTATTCCATCTAGTTAACTATATCATCTTTGACGACATTATTGATTCCATATTATCAGTGGAGATTCTAAACTCAATTACTTATTAACCAATTCACTAGAGGGATATATTTTACCCCCCCAAATTATATTATAATTTAACTACACATACGTGGTTTAAAACTAAACCACTCATAAATTGTTATTAATGGAGCAATGATTACATAATCCTAATGTAATAATATAGAGAACCTGGTATCAAGAAAAAAATTATCATTACATATAATCATAACCCACTGAAAATAAAATTACATTCACCAATATTTCTCCATAAAAATCATAAACCTTTACAAGAAAGATAAAATATAGTATCATTACATCATTTCCATTGTAAATAAAAAAAATATATATTAATATGTGGTAATGGATGAAATTACCTCTAAAAAAATAACTAAATCATTTCTACAGAAGATAAAATTATAATATTTAAAGAAAATGTTTAAAATATACATAAATTAAAAATATTTTTGATAACATTTCCTTTAAAAATAAACAATGATAATTGTTATGAATTCATAAAATCATTGATAAGGAATGATTATGTGAAAATTCATTCATGTAGTGTACTTAAAAAATGATTCCATTAACATATTGAATAAAAAGTATAAATTGAAAAATTTATAAAAATAAAAGGAGATTCCAATAAAAAAATTATAGATATTAAAAAATGTGTACAAATTGATTTAATATATCATTGAATATAATTAAAATAATTAATGAATATATTATTGAAGTTTCTATGGAAATTAAATAAAATATTCATCATTGAAGATGTAAGTGAAGTGTTTTTAGTTAAAAAATAATTTAGGACTCTTGTATAGATAGTGAGAAGAAAATTAATTTGAAAAATGTAGTATATATTAATAACTATATGAGATAACTATATGTAATATTTATGAGTGATATAAATCATAAAATTACATCATCTAAAAATTTAATACAAAACAATTTTATGTTAAAGTGAAATTATAACATAATGCTATTAGATCTTTGGTAACCCATTCTTCATGAATCCTATCAAACAATTTATTCAAATGAAACATTGAATACAATTAAAATAATTGTATTCATGAAAAATAATATCAAATATTCATTAGAAGGACCATAAAATGATGATAGGTGTATAACATACCTTATTCAACAGTGAAGACAATTTGATATGGTAAAAACATAAAAATTTGTTAATATTAAAATGAAACCCCCTTGGATAAAATAAATAATATACTAACATTACAAAAATTGAAATATTATGGTATTATGATTTAAAAATTCAATGGATCTTTACATATACCCCATAAATAAAAATACAGGACTATCATAAAATATGACTCAACGAAAAAAGAATGAGATGAGAAACCCTTATATATTTAGTATTTATTTTCTAATTAAAATCCTTGTAATTTTAAAAATCATAAGATTTAGTAAATCCAAGTCATCAAATCATGGTGTATAAAAAATAAATTCATGAACATTATATAAACCATACAAATAATAAATTTGTTTATAAAATTAAAACATGCCTCAATGATGCTAAATTGAGAAAAAGCCCATAATTTTTTGCAATATATATTTAAAACCTCAATAAATAGAGAAAAATATGTCTATTGAAATTATTATAATATTAATGAATAAATTATATATTATTTTCATGTGTATTATAAACACCTAAATAAATTAATGATGTTGGGAATATTTCATTTGTCTCATTGAAACTTATGTAAGATGAGAAACCCTTACTTATATCTGATATTATTCATAAGAACTCTGAACTAATATGTAATAAATATTGGATAATAATATTATATATAACATTAAAATTAAAAAATATAATTTCATATATGATCAACTTATATATTTTTTTGATTCCTTTGTTAGGATTTTTTTATTAATATCATCCTTTCGGGAGATAACCAGTGCACTTTTCATATATGTTTTTGTTTGAAAGTTTTGGTACCTAATCCATAATCATGGTTACTTAATATCCATAATGTAAATAATTATATAAACATCATATATATATATCATATACAAATTTATTACAATTATTATTATATTCTGATTAAAAATGAATTGCATCACATTATGGTGATATTAATCGATACTTTCATAAGAGTGATGATTCTTTTTATCAATGTATGAAATTTAAAAAACATAAAAAAAAATTTAATCCTTATTAATTAATTATTATATCATAAATATAAAATATTTTCATTACATATAACCATATTACAATCCATGCATATCCTCTATGATGAAAAAATCGCTTCACATTGTAAATTTCGTAATACAAAAATATGCATGACCAGAGTTATCATTTATCAATGGGTTCTATTGTAAGAAGGTAGATATGATATTATAATTACAGAATTATATATATTTTATAAACTACTATATAAATATTATATCAATTATTATAACAACTAGTGAATTAAGGTGATGGAAAATGAATCATATTGCTATATGGATCCAATAGACCATACATATGCATATATAATAATTTAATATACCATTTGAGGGATAGGAGTTAGAAAATGGGTGTTCAATAATCGCAATAACATATTTGTATATTTGTGATTTTTAGTCCATATTTTATCACGTATGTAATATGTTAATAAGAATTAGAATAAAAACTATGATAGAAACAACTTGATTTATAATTATACCTATTATTTGATAGACATCCTTTGGTTTTAACCTTAATCCTCAAAATATTAGTCTTATGATAAGAATATAAGATCCTGAATGAAGGGACCAACTATTGTAATTTTTATCATGTTTTTTAAAATATAGAAGGAGAAAACTATGTGAATAATAGTGGATATGGTGTTTCATTTTATAATTTATGAGAGGGGCAGACATTGAAATTGTTAAAAAATTTCAATGATCGATGGTCACATTATTTGGAATTTTGAATGAAATGGCTTGTTATTATATGGTGTGATTAAAAAAATTATATATTAAAAAATATTATTTAATTTTTTATAGTGATCACACCCATATCTCTTTGTTTAACTACTGGAAATCTTGTTATAAATTATTTATAGTAATAAACTGGTACAATTTTTTTAATTCACTCTGAAAAAAAAATTAAAATTGACCCCATGAAAATATATTAATTTTTTATTATAAAAATGTAATCAATTTTTATTTATACAATTATAATATGTTTTATAATTTATTATTATATAAGCTTTCAAACCGCATAAAAAACCTATTTTTGAAAAAAATATGATATTTTAGAATAAAACATAGTTTAATTCCATTATAATACTTCTGAAAATAATAAAATAAATGTTAAAATATTAAATATAATATAAAATATATAAATTTAATTAAACTAATAAAATGGTGATTAATTTATATTTCAATTAAAAACATGTTTTTCTTATATAAAAAAGTTTTGAGATTAATGTTTGGGTTTTCGCAAAGACAAAAATAATCCAAAATTAATTATTGCAATGATTATTATATAATTAATTATATGATTTTAAAATACGGTAAAATTATTTTACATTATTATTCAATTTAAAACAAAGTGTTCTGATTACATGACCATAAATGAGATTTTATACCAAATTCGTTGTTTTTCACTATTCACTACCAAATAATTTTTTTTAGAAAAATGCTACAAATTCACTGCGTGAAATTATTAATATGATGATATAAAAATGAAATTAATTTCATAAAATAAAATTTTTATAAAATTATATAATTTAAAGATAAATTCTATTCAAAATATGTAATAAAAATATTTTTGGAGATAAGTTATTATTAAAGAAAATACCACTTTATTGACCAATTAGTAATTATTTATAATGATTTAATATATACATTAAAATTATTTAAGTCTTAGAAACATATAAATTAAGAAAATTTATTTAAATTCAAACCAAACAATTTAATAGTTTGGATAAATATTATTATTATATCATGGTTCATTTAGACTTTGGTTTATGTATAATTTATTCTATTAATCCCTTATGATTTATTTAAATAAGAAATATATATTATTTAATATTAGGTAATTACACATAATCAATTATTATTTATTTTAAAAATAATTATTGAGCATTATAAAACCACTTAATTACATATTTTAATAAAAACAATATGATAATTTTATGTAAAAGTCAATTGACACAACTATTATATACTTACGTCAAACATTTGGTCCTAGTAATTTCTTTCAATTATTGGAGATTCTTATCAAAAGAAATTCTTATAATTCATCTTATGAATGTCTTACACCATATATCACAACTCCTCATGAGGATAGTAATGTCTTGTGAAGGATTATATGAACTTCTATGTCACACTCCCTGAATAATATGATAAAATAAAGAAAAAAATATTATGTACCTACACTAACTAACAAATTATCATTCATACCAATTTGGTGATTAATTTATTAGTATACAGACTTATATAAAACTATTGCGGGTAATGGAAGATATAATATTAGGTGTTGAATCAATGTAAACTGCAGTAAATTTATATTCTCAATCAGAATGCAAAAACATTAATAAATTATATTATCCTCAATAGTGAAATGGATGATAAGGATTCATGGTTCATAACATTTATGAACTACCCAGTTTTGTTAGAAAATTCCACACTGCTATGGAAAACTATATGATAAAAATAAAAACAGCCCTTTATTTTTGAAAATTTTCATAAAATATTGAAATTAAGAAGTTAAAATAAATAATGACTCAGTAAAATTAATTTTTAATTTTAGTTTCCTAAAATGGTCAATCAGTTTGTGTAGTTTATGATCTTGATTGTTATTTTTATATCATTTAGGAATGTGATTGTTTGGAGATAATTTCTACTTTATAAATCGAATCCCATCACCTAGGTCTTCCACATTTTTTTTACTTTTATTTGGTTTTATATTCATTTTTCAATTTCAATCCCAACTGAAATAATATTCTACCTTTTTTTAGAATTTCTACTAATATTTAAAGATTTTGGATTCTCCATATTTAGGTTTGTAGTTTCATTTAAAATTTCATAATTAGTAGGTTTACTTTCCCTTAGATGTAATTTTGTAGTTCATGGTAGTTGAAAATTATCTCTGATTTTATTTCATCTAGAAAATTGAATCGTCTAAATTCTATATTTTTATTATAGGTTTGGATATATAATAATCAGAATAAAATTTTGAATTATATTTTTAAAATTTATTTTGAATCATAATTCATAATTCATAAAAATTTATTATATTTTTCAACATTTTGTGAAAAATTATGTCATTCAGAATAATTAAAATTATCTGAATGAACACCACTATATTGACTCGTGAAGGGTGACATAGAATGTTTTCATAAACTAGTGGACATCATGTTAGAACCCCCCACCCCTACATTATTCATGTAACATTTGAATGATTACTATGACCATAATTGTATGTATTTTAGAAAGGGTCTTCAAATAGTATCATCAGACTAATAACTCCTTAAAGATTGGAATTTTATTTTAGTTCTATAGACATATCAACATTTAGAAAGAATGAATCTAAATGATAAACAATCATCATATGTTTCATAGTTCTGTAAGTGCATTTTTATGATTATTATTATATTTTTTGGTATTTGAGACATCCTATTAAGGGAAATAATTGGTCTCATTCCTAATGATGGTTCTTCTCCATGAATATTTATGTTTTGAATTGTTTTATATTTATGGAAAATTTTATTAAACTACATGGTATTTAATAAAAATAATCTTCATATTTTGAATTTTCATACCAATTTTGGTGATATGGGGTGGGGATATAGTAAAAAGTTACCATAAGTAAATATAATGTTCAGCTGTGATAAGGAAACTATCTAATTATACATATACACATGTACCATATTTCATTGAACCTCTCTCCCTCAGCCAGAATTCAACCATTTTCTTATAAAAAATAATAATTTTCATTATTATTGGGTGAAATTTCATTAAAAAATAATTAATAAAATACACTGTTATAAAATATTTATTATCCAGTTATGGAATACAAGCCATAGAATTTCCCTTTTGACATAATCAAAAAATGGTATATTTCAATTCCTCCTAACGCAACATGATTAATATTAGTTTCTACAGCTAAAAATAAAAATATCATGTTAATTAAAACGTTTTTTAATGAGATAATGTAATCTATGATGGATTCATATAAAACCTTATTTATTAATCTCATAATGTTGTTCCCTATGTGTTTTCATAAATAAAAAGTGTTTATTAGACACTGTATGAACATGAAATTTCCATATGAAAATTATTTTATCAATAAAATATCAAGTTATAATACTTTTTTAAATAATCATAAAATTTATATTTTCCTCTATTCTATTGTAGAGATCATATGTGGTTCTTAATAATTGTGAAATAAGATCTATATTTTCACACGAAAACCTGGTAAACATGAACCAAATATTTTGTTTTCAAATTTTATAAAATTAAAAATAGATTATTATATACATACTTTTTTACATTGGATATTATTAAATATTTTTAGGATAATTATATAGAGGGTTGGTGGAATATATACATTTTGAAATACAATGGAAAAATTTATACCAAAAAATTGATAAATCTAAGAAAAAATAGTTTATTCAATTGTAATAAAAAGACTATTTTTGTATAACGTAATAGTAAGATCCACAATGATTGAAAATATACATGTGTGTGAAAAAAAATGATGAAAAAAAAACATTATGAAAAATTAATTAATAATGTATTAAGTTAGTATTATGAATGTATGTGTGATGTATGACCACATTTTAAATATATTGATTATGATAAATAAGTAGGAGAAATGAACAAAATAAAAAATGATTCATGATATAGGGAAATATTTTATATTGTATTGAATTATTATTATTCATTTATTCATCAAAAAAATCAAAAGACCAGAATTAATTTGGCTACTGGAAATAGTAATATTGATACTCTATGTCTGATTCAATTCAATAGTTTCTAAAAAATAACTTAATGAAAAACAAATGTATGAAATCAGTAATCAGCATTACCATTTAATTATTAATCATAATGGGATTAAATAATATTTTGTTAGTGATTGAATATAACTTTTTTATTTAATTACACTAACATACTTTTATTTATTAAGACATTTCTAAATTGTTGTAACTAATAATTAACGATAGAGAAAAAATCTTGTAACAAAATAAAGAATGAATAAATATATTTTACCATCAAAACCAATTTACCTAATTAAATTTATCTGAGTATAATAAAAAAATTAAAAAAAAAAGAACACAGATAGGATGTTTAAAAAATATAAATAAATAGAGTAAATAAATCATAATATTAATGAAAATATCAATTTACTCCAATTATTATTGACAGCTCTATAATTTGATCTTAATATTCTCTCCCAATTCCTGTAAATATTTAAAGGGAATACATACATCTTATTAATTTGATCACCAAAAACCTATAAATACCATATATTAAATTAGATGAATTCTTTTATTTTTCCTCCAAATCACCAACTTACTGTACAACACTACATTACTAAATTAATAATGATTTTATTCATATTGGTCATTCCCCACTTCAAACTTAAGTAACATCCCTTCTTAATTCAATATAAAACACAAAAAACACTTCCACGTTATCATTAAATTAAATATTCCTATTTTAACCCATGTTAGAATAATTTTAGCATATTAGAAATCCCATAAGTCAATAACTCTTGGATTTTACTCACACTGTATGCATAATCACATCATAACACCATTTCACTTATTCCACATGCTGATTCTCATCAAAATCATACATAATTAATGAAGATAATTCAATATATCATAGAAATACTAGAACCTATAATAAACTCATACACAACCATCAAATAAAAAACAAATATCACATAGCTTTTACATAATGGTGAACACAGAAAATGACCGGATTCATGAATATATCTGGATCAAATCAATGTTTTAATGGGTACTCCCTAAAAAGTGAAAATACATCACATATTTATTCTCCCTTAATTTAATTCATATTAATTTAGAGGAATAACCAATCAAAGGTAATACATTAACCTCATTAAAAAACATCTTTATTAATTTACTCATATTTAATCAGCATATATTGATAATGTTTGAATGATAATATACTACATCGACTCAAAAAAACATTCACCTACTATTATTCCCATCAGGTGTCCTTAAATAAATCATGAAGTTATTTAATTCATTGTCCAATGTTTATTTTAGTCGATTTATAGATGGATTCTTAAAAAAAACATTTTTTTAATACAACTTCACCATCTCAAATTAATTCTTTAGCACTCCCATGGTATTTTTTTGTTTTTGATGGGATTGGGGTAGGGGAAATCATATTATCAATAGTGACATATATCATATAACTATTAACTTATGGGGAACATAAAATATATCTTATTTGGGAATTAGAATGTACATCAGATCATTACATAGGAATCTATATTTGTGGGATGACTTGTAATTCAACTTTACATAAGAAAGTTGATAAAAATTATTTTATGTTTTTTTTACAAATTCCTATAAAGTGGATTAATTCCAAATTATAATACATTATTGGGCACAAAATATTCTATTATTCTCATCTATTATATTCTTTTATGTGGGAAGCTAGAAAAATATAATATGGGGGTTATGCTAATTTGCTAAATAGAAAAAAACATTAAATGAATTCAAAAACTGGCACCTATTGAAATATTTATAAAAAATATGAATTTTTAGATTTTACATTCAATATTTATGATGAATATAATAATGAAAAGCAATATTGTAAGTTATATAACATAATTTGATAAAAAAACATAAACATCACATAACGAATGTAATAATATTGTTTTTGGACTAAATTGTTTCCCAATGTAACAAAATAATAATTATCAAAATTTATTGATATTATAGTATGAGTCATTTATGTAATTTTTCAATAACAAACAACCTATATAAATAAAAAAAATATAAAAAAAATAAAATATTATCATTGTTAAAAATATAACCATAGAAATAAAATATTAAAAACAAAATCACAAAAAAATTAATTAATTAGATGTGAGAAAAAAATATAAATAGAGCCACATAGTATAGAGACTGATATAATTAAAAATATGTATATATAATCATCTATGATTTCTATTATTAATGTAGTATAATTGTTTTAATCCCATTTGGATTATTATATTTTGAATAATAATGTAATAATCATAATTCACCTTCTTCATATGGTTATATATGCACTATAGATGTAGAGGATTGGTTTTATAATATCAACATATAATTTTATTTCCATGATTATTCATTGAAATCTAAATTCATGAATAAGGATTGATTGTGATAGTATTAAATAATTTACTTGTTATTTTTGGATCTATTATAGAAGGATTAAATGAATATTTTTACCCCATAATATTCTATTTAATATAAGATATTTTTTCTTTTTTAGGAGTTTCATTAAAAAAAATCGGTAGTTAAATGGAATTGGAGTTTTCTATATGAATTATTGATATGGTATACCATTAACTAGTGGAGGTTATAAATGAAATTTTCAAATATAAGTGTTTTTAAATTAATCCCTTGTTTGATATAAATTGAACATTTTTTTAAAATGTAATCATATATGTATATAATCAATAAGTAATCAATTATATAGAATGATTTAGTTATAATTACTAGAATCATAATTTGTACTCTTAAAACTAGAACTTGTGGATGTTTAAAATTTGTAAGAAAAAATAGTGTTGTGTTTAGGTAGTGATGTAATTCATTTTTTGGGTGGCCACATATTTACAATTCAAATTATTTTTTAATTAACTTAAACAAATTATACATCTATTATATATTTTAAAATAATCTTAATCCATCTATATAGGATTATCCTCAATCAAACTATAAATGTGATTTAATGGGTTATATTTATATAACTTTCAAAATGAACTCTCCATATCAAATTAGAACCGTAACTTTTATTATATATGGATTTCAGATATAATATTATTCTTCAAATAAAATAAGGGACATTTTTGGATTTAAATAATCATAATTAATTTTTTATATTAATAGAATAATAACAGTTTATATATAATTGGCATCACTATGACACAATTTGAATATAGCTGACAATATGTGGCATATAATAAACCTTAAAAATATTAAACTAAACTAACTATTGTCCTTGATGATATTATTTTTAAATTATCTATATTTTATCACTATTTCATAAAACATATTCTCATCCATTTGTTTTTATGATTGTAATAATTTAAAATGAATCCAAAGCCTCAGGTGTTAAATTTATAAAATCCATTAACACATATAAATCAAAATATTTTTAAATTCTCTTCAATTGTGGATATAATTTTAGAAAATAAAATTCCATGAGATTTTAATATATAGTCACTGAAATCTATATCCTTGTAATTATTTTAGTTCTAGAATAGGTTATTGAATTTAAGTCATACAGTAATTCATATCATTAAAAGGTTATTTTTTCATTAATTTGGATTGTTCCTATATTTTATGGTGAATGTGATTATACATTAGGATTAGGTGGATATATCCCTTAAGATTGTGGGAAAAAATATTATAAATTGGAGTAAAGTTTTATTGAAAATTTCAAAGTCAAATTTTATAATGAACTATAACTTTCAGTTATGAATTTTCTAGATATAAATATGAATTATTTTTATATGATCCCAATATTGAGAAAATATGACATCTTTACTGATATTATAATATTAATTAATTAAATATCCTTACCTATTAATTACATAAAATTATTAAAATATAACTATTTTTTAAATAATAAGAAGATTATAAAAGTAATGGATTTGATCATTCTTTTTTATCACTATGTGTAGAAACTATGCTATTATTTATGAATGATAATTCGATTTACAACATTTTTGTTGGATATAAAAATATAAAGCATCTGTTTTAGAAAAGTAATCACCGTTAATTCAATTAGAACCCTTTTTAATTATTTAATGATGTATGTAGGTTTTCAAAAAAAACATAAATTGGGATACCATATGTTAAAAATAGTAACAAAATCTCTATTTTTCATTTCAATGATTTTGAGGGATGTTCAAAAACACAATGTTTTCATTTTAATAAATGATTATTTCTATTTTATTCCTCATAATAGTGAACTATATATTGCATTGATATTATGTAAAAATATTCAAGGATATTATGAAGATGATAATATTTAATATATTTCAATGGATAATCATGTGAATAATCTCTAATACATAGTATGACTTATTAAAGAATGTACCTTATATGAAATATACATGTATACTTATTTATTTTAGTAATTTAATGGCTTAAGGTATGTTAGTTAGAAACATGTAATATCAATTAAAAAGGAATTTTTTTGAGATTTTTTGTTAAGAAAACGTAAAAATAATACATTTTTAGATAAATATATTTATTTTATTTCAATTATGTAAAAATATATTTTAAAAATATATTTGTCTTTTTTCATCACTTTTAACCACACATACCCATAAGGCAGTAAATTTATTTGAACCTAGTTTAATCATTATGATTTTTTTGAATCAATTTAAATTATGTCTCACAATGATTGATTTATTTTCTAATTTTTTATTTTGAATTTTCATGACATGGAGAATTATATTGAGATTAAATTAATTTTAAGGGAATTTTAAAGAATTTAGCATGAAATTAAAAAAAATTACAAGACTAGTTTTACCAATACATTGATTTTATTTGGATATTTTTTTGAGTTTAAATAATAGAAATTTCTAAATAAAAAAACAAAACAAAATGACATTATTCCAAATTTTTAAATATAATTTTTGGAGAGAGGTTTCATTTATATTTTTAATATAATGGTATTCAAACTATAATGTGACCAATGAATTATAAATGAATTAATTGATTTTTGCAGTCACTCTATATTACTATAATGTGATAAGTGTTTAATTTACTTTTCAAAAAGAAGGTTGTATGATTTTAAATTTCTATAATTTGATCACTACACATATAAAAGACATGTTATTTTAATAAATAAATTATTAAATAATATTTTTTATCTTTATTCCATAAAGTATTTATCAATTTACTTTCCTAGAGTTAATGATGCTTTGTCCAATAAAGCACCGAATCAATTTTCCCACGATATTCAATGTTATACAGTGACAGAGTAACAATATTCTATAATAAAATCATTAAATACATTATTTCATGTATTCATATAAATTATTCAATGATTGATATTTACAAAATGTAATTACATTTGGCACATTATTTAAATTTATGACTCATCACTATTAAATTGTTTTAGTAAATATTATGTGTGATATAATGTATGAAAAAACTGGGTATTTTTCATGGATGTTGAATGAGGAAAATAATGTGTATATAGGGAGATAAATGGGATACAAATAAGAGTATAATACAAACATGAGGTTTATAGTTATGGAAAACAAGATAAAACATGGATGTATGTGTAAGAAATATAAATAATATATGGAATTGTATGATAAAGCTAGGTTTTTATGAATATCATCATTAATTTATGAATATAATAACGAAGAAAAACACCCTACATTCATATAGTAAACAAATTTTGTTTTAACATATTCATTTTAAGGGACATGAATATTGATATATTTTTTAATTTTCAATAAATGAATATAGGAAAATATACAATGATTAACCTTAACATTTAACAATAAATAAGACCTGAACATTGTATTAATGATAGTTAGATATTTTCATTGGCACATCGACAGAAAACTGGTCAAACATAAATGGATTTATATCTTAAATATTTGCAAATAAATATAATTATATGATTCAATTTAGGGATAATATTTTAATATTACATGGTTTTGATTATTATTAAAGATTTTAGTGGTTCATACCAACATGTTATCAAGATGTATACAATAAATGAAAAATTATCACCCCAATTCACCTCATAATAGGGTTATTTTTCAACATGAGGCTGCATCAATTTTTACTTTATCCAGAATGATTTATTTGGGAAACACATTCATATGTGTATTTTTTATATTGGGAATATATTTATTATGAATTGATTCTGATATCATGGGATTTTTAATTTTTATATTTGGATGATTGAAATGTGTGAATACCTTCGATATCATAGAATGTAAAATTTCTCTAATGTATAACATATATTCAAGAAAATAATCAAAAACAATTTTTTTAAAATAATTTCAATATGAAGATACCTAATAGAAATAAAAAAGAAGAAATGTCATTATCTATTGAATTAAATTTTCGGATATATAATGATTATAGTGTCTTATATAACCATAATTTATAATTATGAAATGTCATCTAGTATAGATGAATGGTAACGAATTTTTAAATAAGTCACTATAGAGGTTTATCATAATAAGTGTGATGATTTTAATATTTGTTCTAATGGTTAAATTTTTGTATTCTTAAATAATGTCATAGTGGTTGTGGGCTGTATATGGGGACATGTATATGAAGTATAATATTAAAAGATTTTGAAAAATAATGGCAATAATTCATCGATTTTAATATATATCTTTCAAGGATCTTGAAGACAAAAAGATGAAATAAATTTTTCTTATAATTTAAAAATTATATTAGTGGTATATAAGAGATGAATAATTAATAATTTCCATATATTTTTCATAATTTCCATAATTTAATTTTTAGATAATCTTAACCAACTAAAATCATAAAACCCAATAGTTTTCTATATATTTTTATTAAATAGAAAAATATAAAATTACAAATTATTAGATCCATGTCTCCCTATATATTCATTAAAAAATAATTCAATTCAATCCAAATCCTTTATATAATTTTCTTATTAAATGGTAAATACATGAAGAGTGTTATAAAACGATCAATAAAAGAAAATGTCAATGTTTAAAACAATTTAATTTTATAATCTTCATAAAACCCATGATTATGTATGAAAAAACTAATTAAAAATAACATGGAATAATAAGAGTTTTCCATATTAAATGATTAAAGTCCATATAAACATTTTTAATATAACAGAATTCATGGTGTAAGAGTACCAAAATATGAGAGAAATATATTGATCCATAGAGAAAAATACATTTATGTATCAAATATAGTTTGTATATCAATAATAATAGGAAATAATAGAATTATGAGAAAACCAAGTCATGAACATGAATAATGTTTTGAATAAACCCAATCATTACCATTAATAATATTATGTTAAATTATAATTATCAACACACATATTAATTAAAATAAAATCACCATGTTTAAAAATTAAATCATTAGAAAAAAAATTATGACTTCAATTAATGTTGTGAAAGATGAAAAACATGTATATAGCTATTTTTGTGAGAAACTATGACCAATCCTAAGCATATTGTTGAGAGAAAACCAAATTATGTTGATATAGAATGTTTTAAAAAAACCAAAATTTACATGCATAACATCATCATCCCATTTGATATAAAATAATTCACATTTTTTTTGTTACATAAGAACTCAGTAATCACACAATAATAATTTATACATTTTGTGATAATGTTTTGAACCTAGTGGATTTAATGAAGCCAACGATTATAGGTGGTGAATAAATGATTCATTTAAAAAATAATTTATTTAATCTTTTTTTGTATTTAGTTCATTACACCCTCAATTTAAAACCATATTCTTACTAGAATGATACAAATGTTAAGGATGTACTCAGAATACAATTTTTTTAAGATGCTTGGACTAAATGGGAGATCCATATACTTATAATAGTTTTTTATAATTCCAAGGTATATATTATCTATTGAAATTTTGTTATCAATAAATTTAGTCAGAATATTTTTTATCCTCCTACCATGATTTATAATACATGAAAAACCACATTTAGGTTTTTTTATCTCTAAATTGTAACAATAGAGAATGAATAGAACCATATGATAATGATATTATTTTGAAAATTGGTTTCTCTTGAATCAAATTTATAATCCTCCTCTTCAATCTAGAAATATTTTTTAATAAAAAAATTAATTAATAATATGCACATAGAAATATTCAAATTGAATAATCATTATAAAACTTAGTACTGTTATTTAAATAAATAAAGAATGGTTTGAGGTTGCATATATGCTTCATCTCTCAAATACATCATTGTAATCATAGGTTGAAAACATTTTTTCAAATTAACACATCAACAGATTCGAGATATAATTATTACACTCTCCTTTATATTTTATTTTGACCACACTATTTTGTACATCAACATGAGATATTTTTTCCTCCCACCTCAAGTTTTCATCATCCCCGATACCTTCCAAAATCTCACTAGTCAACATAATTAATTTTTTCCTTAGTATTATTGTATCTAAAAATGTATCGCTAAGATCTCACGTATTAATATTCTTTTATTTTTTATTTTTATACTCATTTAAGAAAACATTATATTTTATCAATATCTCTAAGACTCTAAAAACTCTATATTCATTTGATAATTCTTTGAAATAATTAATTTGTGAGTAAAAAAACTCAGAAAAAAGAACTCATATTTTCTTAAATAGGTTCATAAACAAGATTTTTTCTCTATATTTCCCATGACAGGGGAATACATTTTCTTTCACAAAAACACATGATATTAAAATATTTTTATAACTCATATAATTTGAAAAAAGTTATTGAATTATCACTTAATTGTAATGTTATTTTGAAAATGAATATTTTTAAACATTTTGAATAATAATATTTGGTATTATCGTTCACAATAATAACACCATTATATTTTATTGAGAAATCCATATTTTAGATTTTGTAAAGATGATATTGTTTTCAATTCTTTTCAGATCACCTATTTTTGTAGTGGATCCAACAAATCATTAAATGGGAAAATTTTATCATTGAACATTACAACGTCAACAAACATATTGTAAATAATTAAAAAAATCATCTTGATATCTACACTTTTTATCTATTATATATGGCTACATCAATTTAGATGGATTAGTAATAAATAAATCCATTACTTAAAAATTATTACATCACATTATTTAAAGAATATTAATTCATGGTATATTAAAAAAATGTGTATTTAATAAACACCATAATATCATTTGTGATACAATATTTGTGATCTTATTAACATAATAGGATAACATGAAATAGCAGTACAAAAAAAATTGATTAAAACATATTTATCATGCTCTTATCATTACGTCATTCTTCTAAAATTGCACGTGGTGACTTGGGAAAATACATATACATATGTGATCTATAAAGATCCATAATGGGGGAATAAAATATTGGAATTTTGAAATCCATACAAGTGAGTTAGTACATATATAAATGTAAGGGAAAATGTTTTAGAATCAAAATATAGATCATCAAAGTGTGATATAATATTATAACAGAAAATAAACATGGGATTGTGGAAACAACGCAAGACATTACATCATAAAAAATTTAAAGTATAAAAATGAAAAAATCATAGCTTATTATTCATATGATAACCTCCCATATAACATATATGTTATATCATAAGATAAAAAAATAAAAAAATTATATGGATGTCAATTTACATCCCCACCCATCATATTCATTTCATTCTTATAAATTAATTTGAAATCGATATAAAAACATAAATGGATTATTTCCTTAATTTAATACCAAAATTAAAGAGTGTGTGTTACATAAAAGAATTTCTCAAATCAAGGAATTTTAGGTACATTTAGGTGAATACCATTGTGTGTGAATGGTAATGGTTATTTAAAACACAAATCCATTGCATGAAAATTCCCATGATAATTCACGCAGTATAGTAGCCGTACATAATTGATCATGGGATTACATAATGATATTTAATGTGGTATATCATTGAATTTAAATAATTTTAGAATAAATAATGACTTGTGAAAATACAATATAACATGTAAAATTGTAACAAAAAAGGCATAATATATAGTAGGTTCATGAAAAAAGCGTTGATGGAGATAATCCATAACCTTAAGAGGAACATTAAAATGTTTTGAAGGACAATCATAATAGATTATAAGAATATTGAGAGAATATAGAGAAGTATTAGATATTTATATTCATTCTCCAATGTTTTTGTGTGATGTGGAAATAGAGGATTAGGTGATTTATATGTTAAAAAATATATGAATTCATTGTTAATCTCCAAAAATGGGTTTTGTAGTATATATAATAAGTTAATTCATACCAATTTGCATCCTATGTTTCTCTTCACTTAATCATTCCAAATTGTGTCTCATTTTATTATTTTATAATTAAAAACAACAATAATATGAAAATAATACCATTCGTGATTTAGAGGTGAGTAATATTTATAGTGAATTTTTTTAAACATTAAAATATAAAATAGATTTTGGTGTTTTCATTATGGGAGAACAAAATTAATTCAATATATAAAAGATATATTAATTTTAATGGTAATAATTTTTTTCATTTAACTCTCTATAATAATTATTACATCAAATTTTGGAATTTATAATGTCATAATAAAAATAGAATATTTATACAAAATTTATTTTTTAAGTAAAATTTATATTATGTTAGAAAAAGATGAAAAAAATCCTGAATAGGTAATTTTTAAAGGTTGATTTCAAAAATTAATATTTATTTTATTAACACTACTATCATATAAAATAATTTTCACTATTAATTATAAATTCCCTATTTATTAAAAAGCTTCAGTTTTTTCACAATAATAGTTTTCTAACGCTTATAAAAATTATGTTTTAATACATAATATTTTATTATCATTTATATTTAATGAATTTTATTCCCTAAAAAATTATAGAAACCTGTCATATTTATAAAATCAATGAATTATAAAAAATAATTTATTGATTAAAAGTATATATTTCCCAAAAAATAACAGATTAGTTCCTTTGTAACAAATTTAATTTTTTACCAAAGTCAATATTTAATCATATATAAAGTTATATTAAAAAGGAATAAATCTATTTATTATTTTATAATGATGAAAATATAAAGGCTACTTTTTGGGGTCTAGAAACATATCCCGCTATTACACCGGTGAAATTACTATGTGTATTTTGGGAAAGGGTTATATTTTTATTGGGTGGTCATCAAACATGGTTTTGGCCTTGATCTCGATGATATTGATCTTCTCACAAGAAGTGTTTCTGTAACTCACTGATATTTTCAGTGAATAAAATTATATTTCATATTTTGAATGATATTAAACACTATCTTATCTTATGTAACACACAATAATTAGTTTATTTGTTAACTTTCATTACAATTAAGACCTAGTTTAACAGAACTGAAACAACCCATGATATATTTTATAGTTATACCATAGTTGTTAAATTGGTATGTATGAATGGTATTAACTACATTATGATATATATATAATCATTCATTGATCAATGTATATTGTTATAAATATTTATAATATAATCAATCTCTTTTCTATAAGTCGATTTAATCATAAAAAATATTTTCTCTTCAAAATGTTATTATCTATATTAATGAAAAAATATTTTAGTAATTTTTTGAATATATAGAATATTTATTTGATAAAATGATCATTATTATTTGTTTTATATTATTAAAATTTTCTCTAGGTTATATTTTTAACTTTTTTGAATGGGTTTTTTCAGTGAATAGTAAAAAATAACGATTTGTTTAATAAAAGAATTTTCTTTTCAAGAAATTAATTTATTAAAGCACCCAATGTATTTTAAATATAAATTAATATAGAATTTTTATTATATATTTATATTTAATCCACATAATTAATTTTTAATCAATTTTATATTAGTTTTTTGTATATGTTTTTTTTGTTTTAAAATGTGTTTCTCTAGAAACTTTTTGAAATACAAATGTTTTCTCTATTTAAATTAATAAAAATAATACCTATTAGGGAAATTTTTAAATTGAATTTTTATTTAATATAACAATAAAAATTAATTTAGTTTCATATAATGATATTTATTATTCATCGAGTTAATATATAAAAACATTTTCTAAAAACACACTTTTTTGAAACCCTTTGTATCATTGAGTCCCAATGATTTATTTTAAATTAAAATTTTCAACTAAATTGATTTGAATTTGTAAAAATTTATTACTTGAATATAATACAAATATAATATAATGTATAATTAGTAAAATTATATTGTTTTCCATTGTTATTACTGAAAATAGTGTGATTTAATTAAGACAATATCTATAAAAATTAGTTTACCAATAGAATAGACATTAATCTAAACGTGAAATGGGACATAACAAGAACTCCAATAAATTTATCCATGAAATATTTACACCCTTATAACTTTAGGATATAATTTATATGTGTTTTAGGGACACAATTTGATGAATGTGACCTATATGATAATTTAATTGAAGGAGAAGAACAAAAAATAATTTTTTCTTTTTTACTCTCATTAAAACATTGCGATAGAGAAAAACATTGTTTAGGTAATTGATATATTTTTAAAATTTTAATTTTATATATATATATATTTTATAATAATTTCCATTTTATTTTTATAAATGAGATAATTATATATAATTATTAATAATTGAGAACAAAATATTTTTTGTTATAAATTAAATTATATTAATAGTACAAAAAAGTATTAAAAGTGAAGAAAATGGTGTGGATTATTATCATCCATTACTATTGTATATGAAAATATCATCTCAGGCCAATTATAAAAAAATAGATTCATATTCCATGACATTTTCTATTTTCTTTTTATTCATTTTAATATAATAATGTCAAAATTGATGTTAATGTTTTTTTCTAAATAATATATTTTATAAAATTATTTAATTTTACTAAAACCATTCATTCTTCCAACATATTTTTAAATGATAATAAATATAATATAATTTTCATTCATGTTTTTTAATATATTTACTATTGAATATAATCACCCCATATTAATAAAAATTGTAGTAGCACAGTTATGTTTAAGAAAGAGTCTATTCACATTACATGTGCTTCTGTGAAAAATAATTTTCATAAAATAATAATCATTTGTTTGATGAATTTGATTTTATTCATAGAATTTTTTTTTATAAATTATATAATATTTATCAATATTATTTAGTCTTAATTCTAATGTTACATAGGTTAGAAAACTAGTGACCTTTATGAACAACAAAAATAAAAAAAGAAATAAACATAAGTGTTAATGAACAAAATGATTAAATAAAATTTTTCATTTTGTTTATTTGTCGTGTCTCGAGAACATAATCCATCCAAATAGTAATTTTTGATTTTTTCGAAACATTAGGGAATTCATTCCACCCAATAGTTAATGAATTTGAGTTTTAAAAAAATCACGTCTTCCACAAATATTAGAGGGCACTAACCCACCTCACATATTAACAACTCTCAAGATATTTGGATAATCCAAAAGCTGAAAAAATCACTTTAAAAATTCCTTAAATGTGTCTTATAAACCTTGGTTTTTTCATAAATCCTACATTTCAAGGATTTATATGATACCTAAGGATGATACCAGAAGAAAATTTATATTCTTCAATTAGCATCTTAATTTTTAATATGTTATTAACCTACCTCACATATTACTATAACATGTAGATTCAATAACATAATTATATTATATTTAATGATATAATTTATATGATGGCTATAACATGAAACAAAACAAACTTCCATTAAATGTATTGCAAAAGCATCTGTCATGTGTATAGTGGACCCCCTTTGAAATGATTTCATTCCTTTTCCATTACCACCTATCATGGATCAATATAAAGATATATATAAATTTTATTTCTTATATTTACGTTATAAATAATAATATGGAGTCATTAAAAATTATAAACATTTTTTTCTATTCTAGAAGGAATATGATAATGTTTCTCATGTGTACAGAGGACCGCATCTTCATGAAGTAGTATGAAGTGTTTTTAACTAATGTGTTCCCTGAAATGTAAAAAGAATAAATTTAATAAGAATATATCTCATAAATTTAATATTTAGGATATTAATTTAATAATTATATTTTTTGGAAATATAATATATCATTTTAATTATTATGTTTTCACACACTGAAAATGTTATAACGTTGTTGATGTATGTGTGGACAACAGAATCCTCAAATTAAAGTGATTCATTATACACAATAAGAATGATATATATATATAAGTATACATATTGATTTATCGTCATATTTATTATATAATTATCATTTTCAAAATACATAATATTACTTTCTTTCTTTACATAACGATCTTTGGAAAATGCTAAAATTTCTTATGTAAACGTATGGCCTACTGTATTCATGATAAGAACATTAATAAATCACTCATTACATAGAATCATGATTGGTTTTAAAAGAATAAATTTTTTTATGAATTTGATAATTATATCTGGATTATTATTCTAGAGATATTTAGAGAATTTCTTTTTTATCACATTCAACCTACCAATATTATTTTTGAAAAATATTATGAATATGGTCAAAACAAATGACTTAAACCTAAATGATAATGTAATTATATATAAATTATTTACAAGAGAAATAAAAAAAATTATACTATTGTAATAAACATAAATAATTAAACTAAATTTATTATTCATGGGGATAAATTAAATATGTGATTAATGAGACTAAATGTGAGGTTTTTTCTAATATCACTTTTATTTCTATGATATATATTCCATATTTACAATTATTTTTTGTTATATATTAAATATATATCCAATAAATATATTTTATTATTCATGAATTAAATTTAATGGGATATAAATATCAATTTTAGAATATTTATATCATGGGATTTACATTTTGAAATTTGACAAAACGGTTGTATATTTTTTATCACAATTTTTCTTCTTCGAGAGTAATGTCAAGTTATTATTCTATATTATTTTATGAGGTGTATACACATCCGTATTTACATTTTATATCATGAATACAATTATTTTTATTATGTTTTATGTTTTATATAGTGATATTATTTCATTGGGACTATTCTTCAATGTAAATAAATTTGTATGGTCATATAACACAATCTCTTCATTTATCAGGATAGTTTATGGATATCCTTCCAATGATGAAGTATTATGTTATATTGATCACCTCATCATTGAGAATGGAACAAAATTATTTATTTTTATAATATACTATAAAAATAATATAGAGTATGAATATTGTATCCACACATATGACTTAATGAAATATGCGGCCAAAACCAAAATTTAAATTAATTAGAAAAGAAAAATAGATATTATGATGATATTTTGAAATAGATACCAGAGGAATGAGATAGAGGGTGAGATTGAGATAGATTTATATTATATGAATTTAATGGAATTGGGATATTGTTAATTAATGAAAAATTATTTTATTTATTTAATTTTGGAAAGCAAAACCATTCCAGATAATATAAAGGTGTGTCGAGGAACATTTAATTATTCTAAAAAATTCATTGAGGATTAAAAAAATATGATCTTAAATAAAATTTAATATTAATAACTTCCATTACAAAAAATGATAGAACTAATACCTTTACAAATTTCTGTATATAAAATGATGCTAAAAATCAACTAATTTTCTATCTTCTTCATGAAAGTAAATTTTCTGTCATAAAAAACACAACAGAAACAAAAATAAATTCACTGAATTAAAAATTATTGGAAAAGATTATTAAAATTAAAATAAAAATATTGGAAAATTATAATTCCATTAAATTTTGAATCGCTACTTTTTTCCATTGATGATTAGAGGTAAAAACAAATAATATATTCCTCAAATTCACCACTAGAGTAGTAGAATGATGAAAGAATGAAATAAATGAAGAAATATTATCTTCCCATGTCAGTTTCACCTCTGTATACTTGTTTTTCATTATCTTGTAATCATTATTATGCTATTGATATACTTCCACTCTCAACTCCAATATGTATCATATAATACTGAATATGTTTTATTTTTCATTATGTGTGAGACTGTACACATTTTAAATTCAGGAATATGTATTTAATTTTTTTATATGGGTCAGAAGCTCCACTTCAAGACCTTTTTTGGTGACCAATAAACAAAATTATTTCATTCTCACATAATTTCTTAGAACATTTGACTTTAATAATTTAATCATTAATAAAATATAACATTTTTAGTAGTAATTTCACCACTGATAGAACATTCACCTTTATTACATCTACATAATTTCAAATAATTATTTAGATCTGATAATGTTATTCAACTTATTCTTATCACTTCTACCAATTAATATTAATTTAGTGAACCCCACCATGAATTATTAACATTCATAATTTCCCCCAATGATTATATATGAACATGCCGAGCTCCCAATCAGTAGAAATAAATAAAATAAAATCTTTAAATATGGTGAGCTTCTTCAATGCAGGATTCTATCACTTCAATAATGGATCTCGAATGACATTAATCGGTCTTCAATTCTAGATGCTCACGATCTATACCAGTAATCTATAAAATTGATATTCTGTCACATGGAATTAATAGAATGGTAATCATCTGAAAAAATATTCTTATCTCATATTATTTAAAATTTTCTAGGTTGCTAAAATAAACACTTTTGAGCTTCTATGACAAGAAAATGTCATTTTCTTTTTCATTTGGGATTTTCAAATCTCCCTTACTAGTAATTCTCATGTGGTATGATGACATCGATCCATCACTCCAATAAAAAATAATATAATTGAATTGAATAGTCCAAAAAATTAAAATTAAAACCTCAAAACCACATATCTGAGTTCAATAGGATCCAACAAGAAACCTTTCATTATACAGGTTCATTTAAGGAATGTTCATCAGCGGCCTTAATCTTCATTAAAAAACATGTTCTCCTCTAATAAAAATAAATTTTTTTCACTCTATTAATCCTCTAATTCATCAATGAATATCCAAAAGTCCATATTTTATAGTAAATGTGTCACAAATTGATTTATTAATGAACTATTTAAATGATTGTTAAAAATTACGAAAAAGATGAATATCAAAAAATGGTACAAATTATTATATAAATATTTTATTGATAATAATTAAATTATAAACAATATGTTATATAATGAACATGTAAATTATATAAACATTAAATGACTTAAATACATATACAAAGAGAATAATATTAAATAAAAATCGACAATTAACTGAAAAATAAAAATGAAGCATACCGATAAATAAAATATTGATTAAAAAAAATGAAAATAATAATAAATTGAATGATTTAAGAAATTAAAATTAATTATTATATAAAATTAATTAATTTACTGAAATCACTAAAATTTATATGTTATTATTAAATATATTACATCAATTTTGTTATTACAAACATTAAATATGTAGAAAACTACCAAGAGGATGCATCAAAATGTAATGAATAAAATTAACATCATCTGTCTCTCATTAACATGAAAAATTTTATTCTCATATGGTTATGTCATTGTAGGGTCCTGAAAAATCCGAAAAGGAGAACGATGATCCCCTTTAACTCAAGGGAGATTCTTCCCAATTTCCCCTCAAATGGGAAGGGAAAATGTGGGCAATACTCAAGGATGGCGAAGGAGGATCCGGTCCGTAGACCGATCTAATGTTAGCGACACATGACCGGTTCCGCGAAGCATCCCTACTCTATGGACTATTGTCATTCGTGGAATGGAGGCGGAGATCCTCCGCGGGCGCAAATAGGGCGGGCGCCAATCTGATTCACTAACATGACCTGCCCCAACCGCGAGCCGTGTCAGCCAGCCCGAACCGCCACAGCTGTCTTTTGTGAAATGGTAGAGGAACCCTCCGCAGCCGTGAAGAACTCCCCTCGTTCGGTTCTTGGGGGGGCAGTGCTCAATACACACGGCGAATTACAGAATGACCAAGTCAGCCGTAAACCAGGTATTCGATCATGGGCCTCCGCAAAAGGTGTCGCGTGACAAAAAATACATATCATTATCCACTCTATAAAAGAAGACCGAGGGGGAAAGGTATAGTGGATTCAGATTCGGAGGAAGAGGATTCAGAGGAGATCGATCAGATTCGGGTGGAATGATTTTGAAGGAATTTATAGGATTTTGAAAGCTACAGTTCGCGAACCAGAGTAGGTATGAACCTGGGAACGAAATAATAAGGAACTGAAAACGCATAATAATTTGTTGAACCGCGGACTTAAAATAACATAAAAGAGATGACCGTGAATCATTGCCCCTCCACGGATGCACTCCCTGCAGAACAGGGAGTTTATGCCTCTTTTCCTATCAGTCGCGCCACGTAGCACCCCCCTACAGTGGCAGTGCCTGGAACAACGAACCACCAAATGACGCCAACTTTTCTTGCTGCTGCTCACGTGGAACCCTTCACATACCAACCTTGTACGCGGGAAGAACCCGGAGCCGCGAACCCTACCAGTTCGCGGGATGCCAATCAATCCATGGACCCTCCTGGTTCGCGAATGGACTCTCAGTCTGCGGACCACCCTGGTTCACAGACGCCCTCTATGTCCACGAACCACCCTGGTTTGTGGACAACTTCTCAATATGTGGACCCTCCTGGTTCAAAGATAGCCTCTTCATCCGCGTAGCACATCCCTATGTGAAGGGCGCCACCACCCGTACCCCTGGGTGGTTCGCTGAATCCTTCGAATTTTCCTATTCCCCGAGCCACATAAGATCCTCCCGATCCAGTCTGATCCTTCGTGACTCCTTCACTAGCCTACTCATTGTCCCCGAGCTGAGGCCTCTACTAGAGCCACTAAATCCGTGTGTTGTAACCCTCAGGTGCATCAACGTGCTGTTTTATGTTCACATACCCACAGTAAATAGAGGAAAAGGGGTTTCCCTGACCCTTGAGCAGATTCCCAGAGCATTCCTGGGTTCACATTCCCATGGTAATGTGGAGTCTGTGCTCGGGAGTCCCCTTTCTACCCCTCCACATGTTATGGGCTCCTCGGGGGTAGTAAAATACCCATCAGAATGAATCCCTCAAGCACTGCAATAGAGGAGAGGGGTACAGGAGCACCCACTTTCCCTCTACCACTATGCTTAGTCGCTATAGGCCGCCCTCATGCGTAAGCCCCACTCCAGTTCTCACAGACGCACCTTTCACGATGTGATCCTCTGGTCCCTACTTCCTCTTGTTTCTCACACCGAGCATGACTCACGTGGGCTTAGAGTAAGCATCGACCATGAAATCCTCTTATGGGCCTCCTCAGAGTGTAATCCCCAATCCATCTTCCTCTTATGAGCCTCCTTAGAGTGTAAGCCTCAATCCATCGTCCTGGGCCTCCTCTGAGTGTATGCCCCAATCCATCACCCTCGGCCTTCTCAGAGTGTAAGCCCCAATCCATCATTATGGGCTGCCTCAGAGTGTAAGTCCCATGACATTTTGAACTACGTGGACTTTGATCCCTGTACCCTAGTCATGGTACGTAGGAATCCTCCATGAGGTTCAAGCCCAACATACATTTTTTTGCGAACTACGAGGACTTTGATTCTACACCACATGGATACATAGGAATCCTCCATGAGGTTCAAGCTCGATCACCAATAGACCCCCCCGGTCCACCTTCACGTTGGTTCTCCGACGCTCCCCTTTCGAACTATGTGGACTTTGATCCATGTCCCCTAGGAAGGGTATGTAGAAAGCCTCCATGAGGTTCAACCCCAACAACCGGTCGATTATACTATCATCACATAAGTTCACCGCACCACTCCTAGTGCCCCTCAATGAGTTCCAACTCCACAGGGTCATTAATCCAATGAGGGATGGTAAACCTTAGGCAAAAATATTTCCGAACCCCCTGCATCCAGTTGACCATTGCCTACCAGGCTTAAATTCATGGATACTATGTTTGGGTATAAACCAAAGATTCGTGAACATATGAATACATCTTAAATCTATAAGAGTGTCCTGGAATAGGAAATAATTTCCCCCAAATGGGTGCGATGAGCCCAACTTCCCATCCACTCGACCAATGGAGTTCTTAAGAGTTGATGTTCAGACCATCCCGCGAACGCCAGCCTTTGGAAAGCAGGTCCATGCGTCATCGGATACGGAACCGTTGGTAATTTCGAGACCAAAACCCGAAACAAAAATGGTGTACCCGACGTGAATCATTAACCAAGCCGGATGGATTTAGATTAATCCTACCCTATTCCCCCTTTTAATCTTAAGGAGGTCCAAGCAAGGTTATTAATTACGCATGGGATCAGGAGATTCTGCTTTGACGGGTTTGCTTCTTGTATTTGCTAAAATGTTTTGCAGGTACTACCTTCAGAACTCCCTTCAATCCATTAAAATCTCGATGGAACTCACAAGTGCGTTCTTCCAACTACACAATGATAGGACATCCCCACCTATGGAGGACCCCATCACCCACCCAGCATCTTTAATGATGGTTCTCAGACGTGCCGATCTGATAGTACCACGTGAATGGTACTCTCCCAACGGTGGAGGCGGCCATGCACGCCCTCCAATCTGCCAGAACTCGTCAGGCGCCATCCCAGTAGCGGCCGCAAATAAAGATCCAGACATCCCCTATTTCTACCTACAACCATTTTAGGAGTCTATCCCGAAATGGGACAATGCGTACCTCCATTATCATAAGGAGTTAGATGTGGTCGACATTGAGGACTTCATCCCCATCGAACGAGGGTTCTTCTCCAAGGACCCCGCCGGAAGCATCATCGTGGTCACACCACGATTCAACATCCTCACGCTGAGTAGGATGTCTTTATGAGTGTTCAGGCCTACACTCCCCGAGCTCTGGCCCCTCAGACCACCCGACGAGGGCGACAGATGTACAATCAGGGACAGGTCATCACCTTGGTCCCTGAGGAGGAGCACTGCTACCCAGCCACTGAGATGTACCACAAACAGGCGCATACACCTGTTCGCTCCTCTCGAGCCCACCATCCAGACATAGAGGCATCATTATAGCTAGAACTCATCCCCACCGAGCTCTATCAAGCCCATCTCTCACACAAGATGAAACATACTTGGCAGGCACCTCTCCCTGCCCAATGTCGTGAAGCCCACCAACCTGACGTGGTAGCGACCTGGTGCCTGCAGGACCAGCTCCTAGCAGTTGCTTCTGACACCCGCCATCCTAATATGGCGGCGATCAACAAATCCCGCCACCCAGATGTGGCAGCAATTCATAGGCTGGCATGTCTCCCCACCAACAAAGTCCACCAACTCATTATGGTGGGAAACCAATATATGGAGGGCAAGCTCCCTATGGATGCAAGTAAAGTCTGTAATCCCGATGTGGAGGCAAACAGAGAGATAAACCGGAATATCCTGTTACAGCGGAAGATTCGTTCACCTGCCCCAACATAGGAGAATTATCAGTACCCCCTGACCAATGGAGGACTGGAGTAGGATATTTGTACTACTGTTTCGTGCGGAATCCGGGGATGACCTCCTTGACGGGAGATTCAAACGTTCTGATCGGTTTCTAACGGGTTTGTTCGTAGAACCGGAAACATCCAATGATTCCACATCCGTTTGGACCTACTTTCCAAAGGCAGGCGCTCATTAGCTTGTGGGATAATGAGGCTTAGGAATTTGCATTGGTCGAGAGGATGGGAGGTCGGACTCATCACACCTTTTTGAGGGGAATTATTGTCTACTCCGGGACTCTCTTTATAGATTTAAGTTAAGTTCATGAATCCTTATTACATTACCAAGTATAAAATGAGCTTTCCTTTAGTTTTAACAATCAATGATTAAATATGCAAGAAATTTAGAGAATCTTTTATATGTATTCGAGGTTCTTCATCAATATAGAATCATCTATATTTGTTTAGAGATTCTTGGTCAATGGTATCCTTCAAAACATTTCTATAAAAGTCTCTTTGTCATTTTGATGACCAGGCTGGTTTTAAAGCCACTCAGTGGGGCACTTGAAGTTTATCGTCATTCAGAAGGACAGAGATTATTTCAATGTTGGGATCGAACCCATGAATGGGCTACCTACGTATCCTTTGTTTTAAAAAAAGGAATCAGAACCCACGTAGTTCGAGGAATGGATGATGTTTATGATTGATGGCTCAAAGATGAATGTCATAATTACTTTTACACTCTAAGCTCACGTGAGTCATGCTCGGTGTGAGAAACAAAAGGTATTGGTAAAAATTAGACAATTATGCCATGAAGTATGCAATCATAAGAATTTGTTTTGGGGCTTATGTATAGACGACTGCCCAGATAGGCGAAGGTTTAGGATTTACTTTTAGGGAGAAAATCCAAGAACAGGGTCCACAAAGTTATATGTGCTTCATGGAGATTTGAATACTCTAATCTTGGGGCTTACTCCTAAGGAGGATGCCCAAGTTAGGAGGGGACTTATGATTGGGTTTTATTCCTGAAAAGGAAACCCAAATCAAAGGTAATTTATGACTGGTTAAGAGAAATTTTAAGAGACTTGGGGCTTACTCCTAAGAAGGATGCCCAAGATTTATGACTAGGACTTATTCCTGAGAAGAAAGCCTAGGTTAGGGGACTTGGGGCTTACTCCTGAAAAGGACGCCCAAGGTTATGACTGAGTCTTATTCCTGAAAAGGAGACCCAGGTTAGGGATTAAGGTTTGGGGCTTACTCCTGAGGAGGATGCCCAAGTTTGGGAACTTGATTGGGGCTTATTCTTAAGAAAGATGCCCAAGATTTATGACTAGGACTTATTCCTGAGAAGGAAGCCTAGGTTAGGGGACTTGGGGCTTACTCCTGAAAAGGAAGCCCAAGGTTATGACTGAGTCTTATTCCTGAAAAGGAGACCCAGGTTAGGGATTAAGGTTTGGGGCTTACTCCTGAGGAGGATGCCCAAGTTTTGGAACTTGATTGGGGCTTATTCTTAAGAAAGATGCCCAAGATTTATGACTATGACTTATTCCTGAGAAGGAAGCCTAGGTTAGGGGACTTGGGGCTTACTCCTGAAAAGGAAGCCCAAGGTTATGACTGAGTCTTATTCCTGAAAAGGAGACCCAGGTTAGGGATTAAGGTTTGGGGCTTACTCCTGAGGAGGATGCCCAAGTTTTATGACTAGGACTTATTCCTGAGAAGGAAGCCTAGGCTAGGGGACTTGGGGCTTACTCCTGAAAAGGAAGCCCAAGGTTATGACTGAGTCTTATTCCTGAAAAGTAGACCCAGGTTAGGATTCTCTCATCTTAAAGGATGAGGTTGAAATGAATGAACTCTCAATCTTTGGTGACATGAAGATTTTTAAATCACTAGGTTTTGAGAGATATTTCACAGAATTCCTTTCAGATAAGGATGTCAAATCAAGAAATCATGCCATAAATGGCTTTGAAGAGTATCTTGAAGACTGAATCTTGAATAGGAAGGGTGAAATGGCTTAAGAGGGGTAAAAATGGGCAAGATGGGCACCCAAAAAGCTAGGGGCGCGCAAGTCTTGAAGGTCGCGCAAGTCCTGCGTCGGCGCGCAAGTGTTGGTCACGCAAGTATACTTGCGCGACATGAGGGATACTTGCGCGATTTTCAACCAGAGTTGAATTACTTGAGCGACTTTTTATTAAACCCTTTCCCATCCTCTTGAGGTTCTTCCAGAGAAGGGACGCGCAAGTTATATTGAAGGAATTAAGTTGGCGCGCAAGTGTTTGATAAGTTTCAACACTTGGGCCTTCCTTCTTCTCTTTAGATCTTCCGTTCTAGGTAAGAGATTACCTTAGAAGTGTTCCGGAAGCTTTGAGAAGAGACTTGGGCGTCGGGAGCTTTGATCCGAGTTTCTGGAAAGAGATCCTCCCGAATGGGGGGCCCACAGGGTCTATTTATAGGCCAAAGAAGACCCCGGGCGGTTACTGAGCGGTTACCGAGCGGTTACCACTTAGGTCGTGCAAGTCACTTGCACAACCATAAGGCGTCGCGCAAGTTCTTGCACGACCACTAGGCGGCGCGCAAGTGTACTTGCGCGACCATAAGGGAACTTGTCAAGACAGGGACTTACTCCTAAGGAGGAGGCCCAGGTTGAGGGAATTGAAAAGTATTTTGGAGACTTGGGACTTACTCCTGAAAAGGAGGCCCAGAGCATTTAAGGAATTATGGATTAGGGCTTAATCCTGAGGAGGAGGCCTAGATTAAAAGATTCTCTCATCCTTTGAATGATGAGGTTGAATAAAACCTTCCACATAATTCCTTTTAGAGAAGGAAGTCAATCAAGAAAACATGCCAACGATGGCTTTGAAGAATGTCTTGAAGACTGGATCTTTGAAAAGGAGAGGTGAAATGGTATTAAGGAGATGACTTGGATAAGGAGGGCACCCAAAAAAACATAAGGGCGCACAAGTCCTTAAGCGGCGCGCAAGTCCTTAAGGCTACGACCTCATTCTTGCACAAACTTAAGGCTACGACCTCTTCTTAAATTGCACACACACAATGAGTGTAGTATTCACTTGGTGCACACACAAGCTGTGGGTATGTTCTTCATTTGGTACACAAGTGAGCTTGGGCCTTGGCATTTTACTTCTTCTTGCATACAATTCTTTTACTTTTTGCACAAAAGTGAGCTTGGCCTCTTCCACTTGCTTATCACACACAAACTCAAAGTGTGCTCTTCACTTTTTACCCACACAAGATATGGCCTCGGGTTCTCCTTCAAAATGTGCACTCCTTATGCACACACTTGGTTCACCATTTTGCACACATAGGGGAATACGGCCTTCACTTCTTCTTGTATACACAAGGGCCTCTCGGCCTTCACCCTTTGCACACCTTCTTTCACTCTTGCACACACACTGCCGTGTAGGGTCACAAGCAAGGGCCGCACAAGTGGTGCTTCTGCCTTGGGCACAAGAAGGGCGCGCATGGTGTTACAAGACCTCGGGTACGCGCACGGTGCAAGGGCACAAGGCAGCGCGCTGGTGCAACCGCCGCACAAGGGTGCGGGCTCATCTTCCTTTCTTCAATCGTGCAAGTCCAATAGACAAGGCAACCGCTAATCATCAAGTGTGCAAGGCACCGCGGGCGCGCAAGGTGATGCTTGGAGTGCGGCCTTCTTCTTCTTGTCGCGCAAGGGGTAGCATGCAGGGGGTCTTCTCCATTTCTTCTTTCGTGCATGGAGTCTGCAAATGGAACAAAACGAATCCAAAAGGAGGCTTCGGGATTCTTCTACGCAAGTGGTGTGCACAGGGGTATTCTTCGCGAGGCATGTATTCTCTCACGAGACTTTAAGTTTTCGGCCAAAACTTCAGCCCTCTTCTCCATCCCCACGGCCTCATTTTATAGGCAAGGTAGGGTTAGATCATCCGCGTGAGAGAACAAAAAAAACTGAACCACCGCGATTTTCGGATCTTAACGGTTTCCTCCAAATTTTGAAATATCCTCTGTTGTTGAACGTGGGTTCCTTTTATTATTTTTCCTCCTTCACGTGCATGCGACTTAGAACGCATGCACGAACTTCCTTTGGCCCAAACCATGCAAAACACAAACCTTCATGGCCTCGGCACTTTGTTTGCCTCGGCCAACCTCGAAATTCTCCAAACATTGCATGCAAACTTATTTTTATGCATGGTTGTGTTCCTTAGGTCCAGACGAAACGGATGGAGGTCTTAGTTTGTTCGGAAGTGGCTGGATGCTCGAATACCGGCTTCGGGAGGCGCCTGGTACACGGCGAGGCCGTGGGTGGCACGGGGTGTCCTCGGCTTGAGCTCGAGGTTGAAGACATTCGGGGAGCCGTCGGATTGGCCATTTAATGAAGGCGGACGGCTGCGATTAGATCATCTCGCGCGAGATGGATCGTGCGGCCTGGATCGACGCGGGATGAAGCGGACGGCCGAGATTAGATCCCGGCTGAAAATCCCGCGTCCCACATCGAAGCGGCTCTCAGTTTTTTCGCGGTTTATCAAAGTAGCGCTACCCGCTACACCTCGATTGAACTCCCAACCTCCACGGTGCCGCCCCGCACCGTGTTCTTCTGCGGGCGCGCTCTGCGCCCACCCCTGCCTCTGCGGGCGCGCTCCAAGCGCCAACTATGCTCCTCGGGCGCGCTATGCGCCCACCATGTGCGCTCCTCCGGGGGCGCGCTGCCTTAGGGTGTCGCCTTGGCCTTGAGGACACCCCTTGAGCGCGGTTGACCCTCGTGTCCCGCATGAGCTCTAGGTGGTTGTCCTTGGCTGGCCTCCTTGATGGCTTAAACTTTTTGCAAAGTAAGTCTTAGGGCTTTAATCTTAAGGCTTTGTATAAAACAAAGTAACCAAGTTTCCAATGCCAAATTCCATTTCCACTTCATAAGCTTGAATCACTTTGACTTCAAATCTTTCCCAATTTTCTTCCCCAATTTCCTTGTTTTAGACTCTATGACGAAAGGAGCGTCAACAAAAGTCCCCCCTCAGAGTTGGATCCGGAGAGAAAAGAGGATTTGACTCTGAGGAAATCAAACTTTGAATCATATAATTGCTCAATATTACCTAAATCATACAAAAAATGTATATTTAGTGAGCTGGAACTTGACTTTTATTCAGAGTTCCTTTGTCTTTTGTGTGGGCAGTTTAAAGTCATGCATGCTGGACATAAAGGGGCTAATGTTTAAGGTCGAAATAGCTTTGACCGAAAATGGATTAAGGTGGATTCAATTCCTTGATAATTTATCTGAAAATAAATTACCATACTCAAATATGAGAGAAAATATGTAAACTATGGCTTAAGAATATTTGAATCTGAGGAATGATATGAAAAAGAGCTAAATAGCATTAGAAGAAGTAGTTTCCAAGAATGAAGATACTATTATTTAACAAAACCCGTTAGGGGGTTGAAATATGCAGGGCCACCTATGGGCATTGGCTGCATAGTCAAATAAAATAGCATCTTTTGGATGACAAGTCTGTTATGTGGACTGTTTATGCAAGGCCACCTATGGGCACGTGCTGCATAGTTAGGCAAAAGAACTCTCAGAAATTTACTTTCCTAGTGCTAAAAGCCAGTGAAAGTTTATGGAGATTCAAATTTTCTAAAGCATAGAGTTTGTTGTATGGAAAGAGGTACTTGAATATGGAGAAGATATTTCCAAACAAGAATATCGAAGAACTGGATGAATATCACTCCTACGAAGGTCTGACCCAAACGTAGGGAAGAAGAATAAACCATAGACTTGAATACTTTCAGATCATGAAAAAGGATATGGGACAAATATGTTAAGGATGGCTATTTTTGCGGATCCCTACATACTGTCGTTTAAGACAAATAAGGACAAAAGAGGCATTCTTCCCAAGAATGAAGTTACTATTATTTAACAAACCCGTTAGGGGGTTGAAAACATGCAGGGCCACCTATGGGCATTGGCTGCATGGTCAAATAAATAGCATCTCTTTGCTGACAAGTCTGTTATGTGGACTGTTTATGCAAGGCCACCTATGGGCACGTGCTGCATAGTCAGGCAAAAGAATTCTCAGAAGTTTGACATTTTTGTGACTATAAGTCATGAAAAGGGTTATGAAGATCTGAAAATATTTAAGGTTAGGATTATAATACATAAAGATGGGTATTTTCCAATGTATATAGAGATACATAGGTCAATGAAAACCATAATCATGTTGTGGCTGGGTCCTGAATTGAAACTTGGACTTCACTACGTATCTCATAAGAATGAGAATCAAGCCATACGTAGTTCTTGAAATGCAGTTTAACGTCGTGCAGGACGAAAGGATGAGTGATCTTAGTTTTTGGGGTCATAGAATTCGGACCATAATAATGAATACACAGTGTGTGTTTTCATGAGGACTTTTCAGCCAAGGGACTGAAAGTGAAATTTGGGGTTAGGCCCAAAAGACTTGGGACTGGATTCGAGGGACACTCGAATGTTCCTACGTATCCCATAAAGATGGGAATCAAGTCCACGTAGTTCTAGAAACTACCCTTTGTACAAATTTGGTTCGTACATGTGAAGGGTGAAAAGGGACTTTAGTGCAATGATGGTTTTAACCTAAGATAAAAAGTTTAGGCATTACCATGTATGTACGTAGTCTTTTTGAAAATGAAAACCATGATTGAAAAAGAATCAATGTTAATAATGGTTCCTTCTCAAATGAGGAAATCAAAGAATATTGTAGTTTATTGTCGTACTGGACAAAAGTGTTGTATAGTTTAACGTCATATAACAAGGACGAAAGTGAATCAATGTAAAGATATTGATTCCAGGGGTGGTTTCACAAATCATCATCATATGAGATTGTGGTGAACCAATGTGAAGAGATTGTTTTTGGGCTTGAACCTTTGGGAGGTTGCCTACATACCCAGCCTGGAGGGCAAGGATCAAAGTCTGTGTAGTTCAATTAAAGAATGAATTAATGATCAAGTTGTTCCTGTGGACAATGATCTAAAAAAATGTTGTTGGGACTTACACATGGTTAGTGGCCCAAAGGGAGTGTTATGGTTGATGTTCGCTCTAAGCTCACGTGAGTCATACTCGGTGTGAGAAACAAGAGGTAATAACAACCTTAACGATGCACAGTTTAATGTCATGTAGGACATATCAAGGACTTTCTGTACAGTTTAGCGTCATGTAGTTAGGACGATGGGGACAATACAGTTTAACGTCATATTGGACGAAAGGGGGATTGTGCAGTTTTAATGTCATGTTGGACTTTTGATGATAATATAGTTTAACGTCTTTCCGGACGTGAGAGACTTTTATACAGTTTAGCGTCATGTAGTTAGGACGTCACAATTTAACGTCTTGCTGGACATATTTGCAAATAGTTTATGGTCGTATACATGGACCAGGAATGATGCAGTTTTAAGGTCATGCTGGACTGTTTATGGAACTTTTTCACAGTTTAATGTCGTGTGGGATGAAGTTGCAGTTTAAAGTCATACTGGACCATTGCTGTATAGTTTTAGCGTCATATAGCAAGGACGAACTGATGCTGTACAGTTTAAAGTCATGTAGCTAAGACTAAGGTGAATCAATATGAGGATATCAGTTCTGATCTTTTTACAGTTTATCGTCATGCTGGACGTTGGAAGTGCCACACAGTTTAATGTCATGTTGCTAGGACACAATATAGTTTAATGTCATCTCGGACAGAATACAGTTTAGTGTCATGTAGGACAATAAGGGACTTAACACAGTTTAACGTCATGCTGGACGACGAAAGTGCCACACAGTTTAATGTCATGTTGCTAGGACAAAATATAGTTTAATGTCATCTCGGACAAAATATAGGAACTTCTATACAGTTTATTGTCATGTAGGACAAAATCAGGGACTATGCAGTTTAAAGTCTTGCAGTTAGGACTATTGGTGCTGCACAGTTTAATGTCATGTTGCAGGGACAAAATTTAGTTTAATGTCATCTCGGACATTGAAGGTGACACAGTTTAACGTCATGTTGGACGAAGTTGTAGTTTAAGGTCATACTGGACCATGGTGTAGTTTAAGGTCATACCGGACCTTGGTGTAGTTTAAGGTCATACCGGACCTTGGTGTAGTTTAAGGTCATACCGGACCTTGGTGTAGTTTAAGGTCATACCGGACCTTGGTGTAGTTTAAGGTCATACCGGACCTTGGTGTAGTTTAAGGTCATACCGGACCTTGGTGTAGTTTAAGGTCATACCAGACCTTGGTGTAGTTTAAGGTCATACCGGACCTTGGTGTAGTTTAAGGTCATACCGGACCTTGGTGTAGTTTAAAGTCATACCGGACCCTGGTGTAGTTTAAGGTCATACCGGACCTTGGTGTAGTTTAAGGTCATACCAGACCTTTTCTGTATGAACCAATTGTAAGTCTTGGTTCTGGGAACAATATTTTGTGTTTATACAAAATAATTCTTCAGAAATCTGGCATTAGTTGGAGTCGTGATGTGTTCTCCATCCATTGAGATTAGACAGAACCAAAGATTAACTCTTCGTCTGATAAAGACTCTGCCTGATTAGCCTGTTTAGGCTGTGCCGTTTGATGGGGCGGTGCCCGTTGCTTTGAAGTAGATGGCATGAAATCTGCCAGAGTCAAAGACAATTTAGGCTTTGATACATACTCATCTTCTTCTGATTCCTCTTTCTTCTTTGAATTGCTCTGCCCTTTTGAGGATTTGTCTTTTGATGGAGGCTTTACTGCAGCTTTTGTAGGAGACACAATTGGCTTCTTCAATTGTGTTCGCAAAATGGAATGGGTCCGATTGATTGTCTTTCTGACCATCCAATCATCATATTTTTTCGCAGTTTTGCTTTTGACTTCCTGCCACTCGCCTCCTTCCTCTGGATCTGTAGCGGTAATACACGCTACATGAGCTGAAGAACCCTTCAATTTGACTTGTCCCAAGTCGACCATCTTTTGTAGGAGGTCTTTAAAGACAAAACACTCCTGGATGGGATGTCCCAACATTTGATGAAAGGGACAATAATTGGGACGGTCTTCATCTCCTTCCTTGTTTGGTCTCTTCGGCACTGGTAATTGAACCAAATTATTTTCCAGAGCTGAAATGAAGTAACCAGGAACTTGCTCACTTCGGAAAGAGTATGTTTTACTCTTCATATCCTCAAATTGTTTTCGTCGTTGATCTTTTTGATCATTTGGACGAAACAGCTTTTGTTGTTGGCGTTCATGAGGTGGAGCCCTTCGAGAAGATGAAGGTTTTGATGTAGAAATAGGTACAGGTGCCTGTTTAAGCATAACTGTAGCAGTTTCTGCTTTACCCATTCTTCTTCCTGGAGCTGATGGAATTACACGAGATTTAGCCTTAGCCTGTATAAGGGAATCTTCAATCTGTTGAGCGATTGAAGTAAGGTCTCGAAACCCTCCTGTGTATTTCACAGGGATCAATGGCGTGCGTAATTCGTCACGCAAATTTGCCACACAGATTGGCAACAATTCCTCCTGAGGGAGTGATAAACTCAAGGAATACGTTAATCCCTTCCAACGAGCAATGAAATCAGAGACTCTTTCATTCTCCCTTTGCTTGCAGTTTGTAAGATCGAAAACTGTCGTTTTTGGCAAAGTTGAGCTGAACTGAAGAAGGAATTTTTGACAAAGATCCTCCCATCCGATGACTGACTGGGATTTCAAGCTTGTATACCAGACAAAAGCTGGTCCTTGCAAGGTTCGCACGAAGCATCTGAGTTTCACTGCTTCTTGTTGTTCTGGAGTTCCCATCATAGGATCACAACAAGACACGTAATGCGTCAAATGTTGTTCAGGGTCGCCTGATCCATTGAAAGTAGGGAATATAGGGTTTCCAAAACTGGATGGAGGAGAAATTGAATCTACCCATTCAGGGTAAACTTTCTTTTCAGGTTGAACTTGCGCCCGTTTCCCTTCCATAGTTTCTAACCGAGCTGTTAATGACTCAATAGTAGTTATTAACTTTTGAGAAACGTCAGGTTGAACTTGGTTTTGGGTAGGTGCAATAAATGGAGCTTGGACAGCCGTGGAGGTTGGTGCTGCAACTAATGGTAGTGCTGCCAACCGTTGTTGCGTTTGACCCGTAGGATTAGACCTCTGTGGGTGTACTGATAAAGGAGGATATTCCTGATCCATCTCAGTAGTTACAAAAAATTCCTTCGGCTGTCGGACTTCAGCATTCTTAAGAAGAAGACTACTCTGAAGTAGTTCTGCATTTAACCTTCTTAATTCTTTCATTTCTTCCTCCTGTTGTGCAAGCCTTTGCTCTAATGAGAGCGATTGACCTCCTTCAGAGGAAGGGTGAGAAGTAACCTGATTCTTTCCTTTCCCCTTATTGGATCCTTTTCGGAGAGGGGGAAGTGGGTTACTTGAAGGAATACCTAGATTTTGGGTAAGCCTTTGATTACGTGTGCGCACACCTTCTTCATTTACGTCTGTGTGCGCAACTTCTTGAGCAGGAACCTCTTCGTCTGATCCCTCTGATTGAGCCTCATCTGGTGAATCAGCAGCAACGGCAGTGATGACATTAATGGATGCATATTTCATGGAATCCTTTCTATCAGCATTTCTGTGATATTGTCTCCTTTTATGTCCATGATAAGACATGGCATTCCGTTGACTTGATCCCTCAGGAATTTCTTGGAGAACCGTAACTTGGAGAGAATCTCCTGACATCTTGGCTCCTCGTTCCTCTTGAGGCTTATTCCCTAATCGAGAGAATACTGACTTTCTCTGAGGGAGGGATTGAAGATTTGAAAAAGTCCCCAGTCCGGTGGACTGGGGGTGTTCCTGTTGCTTCCGCTCAACTCCTCGAATCCCATTCGTTGATTCTGAGGGTTGGGTTAGAGAAGTCCCCAGTCTGGCAAGCTGGGGTGTCTCTTGACATGCTATGTCTGAGATCTTTTTAAAATCTCTCTTGATCTTGCGAATCTTAGTTCGGAAATTAGCTGGATGCATTAACCTGTATCCACTTTTATCACCTGGTTCAACAGACCGTTGGATGATTTCCGAAACTTCTGTCATTTGATGACGTGTTTGCTCCAGACGAGAGGCTTGTGCAATATTCTCGCCTGCTTGGTGTAGGAGCAATTCAACAACCTGTTCTCTATATACTTGATTTTGAGAGGAACTAGTTGAAGCTTGATCTCGAGCAAGATTTTGATTATGAACAAAGCCCATTGACTGTGGCCGGCCATGGGCAATAACATTGCATGAGACCATTTTCGGCGGGCTTTGCTGACCGGAAAGCACTGTGAAATGTAGTGCTCCGTGAATACCCCATCCTCTGATATGAACATTATATGGAGCATTGGAAATTAACTGACGCAATCTTCTTAGTGCGCCAAGGCATGAACGTTGAAGGGTTCTCTGTTGCTTTTCAGCCTTCGGATACCGAGAGACTGATAGAGATGCCAAATCAATCTGGCGTTGTAACCCTTCTATTATCTTAAGATGATTTTCATATTCATCATAAGATAATACCTTCTTCTTTAATTGACAAAGAGTTTTCCATATGTTAAGACGAATATCATGGATTCCATCATCCGTCAACATCTTTGGAATGTCATACTGTGAATCAGCCAAAGGCCAAAACATGACTGGTACTTCACCTTTTGCCAGTTTTTTCCTCATGTTCAGCATTTCCTCTTTATCATTAAATGAAGATTCTTCTACCTGTTTGGACCAGAGTTGGTGTTTCCTTGTTGCTTCATCGGATTCAACAAGATTGGTAGAGGAATCACTATTCATGCTGGAAGATGAATGACCCAGGGAAGGTTCGGAGAATAACCTGAACCCCAAGATATCTTCTGATGGAGAAAGAGTTTCACCTGCCGATAGTAAAACTTCAGACATGACTGGTTTTACGTTTTCAAGTGCCTCGAGATAGGAGGGCTTTCTCGTCACTACATTGCCTTCTGAAGAATTTTCGAGACAATGTGAATCACTACTGCGGAGAGGACTTTCGCAGCGATGTTCATCACCATGAGGAGGACCTTCATGATGGGTTACAGCAAAAGATGAGATCTCTTGCTCCTTGGTCTTCTGACCACACAGAGGGTTCCTGTGGTTCTCATCTAAAGAAGAAACTTCAAGATTGACCGAATTTTCATGAAGCAAGTCTTCATGAGGAAGTGTCTGTTGAAGACCTTCAGGATTAATGTTCCTGTTATTGGGAACTGAGGGAGTAGAATCTTGAATTCCGACAGATAAATGTCTGAGGGCTTCAAGAACTCCAGCATCGAGCAAGGCCTTATTGTAGATTGGCCTTTGATCTCCTGACTGTGCTGGGCGGATCTTTTTCTTAGATGCCTTCTTACTCGCTTTAGAAATCACTTGATGACGAAAGTGGTTGCTCTGAGCAGGTGTATGTGCCTGATCAGGAAAGATGGTCAGGTTAGGCTGACGATCATCGCTCAAATCAGGTGTATGTGCCTGACTTGGTTGTCCATATGATATGGGGGAGTAGGCCCCACAACCCTCTTGGACTGGAACAGATGTGTGTGTCTGTTCCGGAGTGAATTGTTGATGTGTCACTCCACTGCTAGGGATAGATTTATGTGTCTGTCCCTGAGATGATGCTGAAGCTGTTATGATATCCTGGCAAGCATCCAGAATATGAGCAGGAATTTGCTTCTGCTCTTTCACCATTGACAAAATATGTTTGGTGACTTCAGCCGCCGGAACGGGGATATACGTCCATTCCGGGCTTGGAGTAGGTGTATGTGCCTACTCCTGTCCTCCTTTTCCTGTCAGTGAATCCTGACAGTACTCAAGTGTGGAGGCAGAGAGTTTAGTCTGCCTCCTGTTTGTCGTCGGGGCTTTCCGACTGACTTCTCCGTGCGCTACCAAACGAGACTGTTGGTAGGCATGATTAGTATTAGCAGGTGTATGTGCCTGCTGATTACACTTCGCCAAACGCTATTGACGAGATCCATCATATGTAGTCAGACGAGCCTGCTGACTAACTGCTGATGTATAAGCAGGTGTATGTTCCTGCCTATGGTACTCCGCCGGAATTGCCTGGCGGGATCGGCTTGATGCTGCCAGACGAGTCTGCTGGACAGCGGGATTAAAACGGGCAGGTGTATATGCCTGCTCGTTGTTTGCCACCAAGTTAGGTTGGTGGACTTCTCCGGAGATGGCAGGGATGACAACCTGCCTATTGTTAACCGGATTCCGTCTCTGGTGATTCATCTTGCCTACTCGGGTTCGAGGAACCTGAGCTGAATGCCTGGAGACGGTACCCTCATCATGTTGAGGGCGCACTACCGCACGAGTCTGGCGGCGATTGTTGATGGGAGCCCTTGAGAAGGAATCCTGTCTTTTTGAATTAAGGTCCTGCGGGACCTGCTCATTCACTTCCTCGGAATAAGGGAGTGAATGGAAATTGCGTTCCGGGGATAACGACCCGAAACGGTTGGAGACGGTAGTCAGCACCGTCTGCTTCTTGATTGCTGGTCGCCGTTGTCCGGACGACCAGGTAGAATTGTTAACTTGGAGGGCTTGACGAGCGGCCTCCAGAGTTGGGATAGTACCGTTGCGACGGTACTCCTTAACCAGTGCATTAGAAACACAGCGTTGAAGACGCTGAGTTGGTGACGTCATCCTCAGAGCGGATGACGTTCCAGCAGGAGTAGCAGCATTGGTTTTCACAGCAGCAGACCTCACAGTAGAGGTGTTCCCAGCAGCAGTATTCACAGGGGTGAATTTAAGGAAAGCCATTTTTGTAGAAGATCTTGAAAAAAAAGAGTGCTTGTTCCATGTAACAGACATAATCAAGATGAATCCGGATACTGCATCTTTTGGATGATCATATGTCAATGATTGCCTTGTTGGCACAAGGGGCCTAACAGATAAGAAGAATATCACTTTAACTTGGTTAAGGATTCACGTCGGGTTCACCATTTTTGTTTCGCGCGGAATCCGGGGATGACCTCCTTGGCGGGAGATTCAAACGTTCCGATCGGTTTCTAACGGGTTTGTTCGTAGAACCGGAAACATCCAATGATTCCACATCCGTTTGGACCTACTTTCCAAAGGCAGGCGCTCATTAGCTTGTGGGCTAATGAGGCTTAGGAATTTGCATTGGTCGAGAGGATGGGAGGTCGGACTCATCACACCTTTTTGAGGGGAATTATTGTCTACTCCGGGACTCTCTTTATAGATTTAAGTTAAGTTCGTGAATCCTTATTACATTACCAAGTATAAAATGAGCTTTCCTTTAGTTTTGACAATCAATGATTAAATATGCAAGAAATTTAGAGAATCTTTTATATGTATTCGAGGTTCTTCATCAATATAGAATCATCTATATTTGTTTAGAGATTCTTGGTCAATGGTATCCTTCAAAACATTTATATAAAAGTCTCTTGGTCATTTTGATGGCCAGGCTGGTTTTAAAGCCACTCAGTGGGGCACTTGAAGTTTATCGTCATTCAGAAGGACAGAGATTATTTCAATGTTGGGATCGAACCCATGAATGGGCTACCTACGTATCCTTTGTTTTAAAAAAAGGAATCAGAACCCACGTAGTTCGAGGAATGGATGATGTTTATGATTGATGTCTCAAAGATGATTGTCATAATTACTTTTACACTCTAAGCTCACGTGAGTCATGCTCGGTGTGAGAAACAAGAGGTATTGGTAAAAATTAGACAATTATGCCATGAAGTATGCAATCATAAGAATTTGTTTTGGGGCTTATGTATAGATGACTGCCCAGATAGGCGAAGGTTTAGGATTTACTTTTAGGGAGAAAATCCAAGAACAGGGTCCACAAAGTTATATGTGCTTCATGGAGATTTGAATACTCTAATCTTGGGGCTTACTCCTAAGGAGGATGCCCAAGTTAGGAGGGGACTTATGATTGGGTTTTATTCCTGAAAAGAAAACCCAAATCAAAGGTAATTTATGACTGGTTAAGAGAAATTTTAAGAGACTTGGGGCTTACTCCTAAGAAGGATGCCCAAGATTTATGACTAGGACTTATTCCTGAGAAGAAATCCTAGGTTAGGGGACTTGGGGCTTACTCCTGAAAAGGAAGCCCAAGGTTATGACTGAGTCTTATTCCTAAAAAGGAGACCCAGGTTAGGGATTAAGGTTTGGGGCTTACTCCTGAGGAGGATGCCCAAGTTTGGGAACTTGATTGGGGCTTATTCTTAAGAAAGATGCCCAAGATTTATGACTAGGACTTATTCCTGAGAAGGAAGCCTAGGTTAGGGGACTTGGGGCTTACTCCTGAAAAGGAAGCCCAAGGTTATGACTGAGTCTTATTCCTGAAAAGGAGAACCAGGTTAGGGATTAAGGTTTGGGGCTTACTCCTGAGGAGGATGCCCAAGTTTGGGAACTTGATTGGGGCTTATTCTTAAGAAAGATGCCCAAGATTTATGACTAGGACTTATTCCTGAGAAGGAAGCCTAGGTTAGGGGACTTGGGGCTTACTCCTGAAAAGGAAGCCCAAGGTTATGACTGAGTCTTATTCCTGAAAAGGAGACCCAGGTTAGGGATTAAGGTTTGGGGCTTACTCCTGAGGAGGATGCCCAAGTTTTATGACTAGGACTTATTCCTGAGAAGGAAGCCTAGGCTAGGGGACTTGGGGCTTACTCCTGAAAAGGAAGCCCAAGGTTATGACTGAGTCTTATTCCTGAAAAGGAGACCCAGGTTAGGATTCTCTCATCTTAAAGGATGAGGTTGAAATGAATGAACTCTCAATCTTTGGTGACATGAAGATGTTTAAATCACTAGGTTTTGAGAGATATTTCACAGAATTCCTTTCAGATAAGGATGTCAAATCAAGAAATCATGCCATAAATGGCTTTGAAGAGTATCTTGAAGACTGAATCTTGAATAGGAAGGGTGAAATGGCTTAAGAGGGGTAAAAATGGGCAAGATGGGCACCCAAAAAGCTAGGGGCGCGCAAGTCTTGAAGGTCGCGCAAGTCCTGCGTCGGCGCGCAAGTGTTGGTCGCGCAAGTATACTTGCGTGACATGAGGGATACTTGCGCGATTTTCAACCAGAGTTGAATTACTTGAGAGACTCTTTATTAAACCCTTTCCCATCCTCTTGAGGTTCTTCCAGAGAAGGGACGCGCAAGTTATATTGAAGGAATTAAGTTGGCGCGCAAGTGTTTGATAAGTTTCAACACTTGGGCCTTCCTTCTTCTCTTTAGATCTTCCGTTCTAGGTAAGAGATTACCTTAGAAGTGTTCCGGAAGCTTTGAGAAGAGACTTGGGCGTCGGGAGCTTTGATCCGAGTTTCTGGAAAGAGATCCTCCCGAATGGGGGGCCCACAGGGTCTATTTATAGGCCAAAGAAGACCCCGGGCGGTTACTGAGCGGTTACCGAGCGGTTACCACTTAGGTCGTGCAAGTCACTTGCACAACCATAAGGCGTCGCGCAAGTACTTGCACGACCACTAGGCGGCGCGCAAGTGTACTTGCGCGACCATAAGGGAACTTGTCAAGACAGGGACTTAATCCTAAGGAGGAGGCCCAGGTTGAGGGAATTGAAAAGTATTTTGGAGACTTGGGACTTACTCCTGAAAAGGAGGCCCAGAGCATTTAAGGAATTATGGATTAGGGCTTAATCCTGAGGAGGAGGCCTAGATTAAAAGATTCTCTCATCCTTTGAATGATGAGGTTGAATAAAACCTTCCACATAATTCCTTTTAGAGAAGGAAGTCAATCAAGAAAACATTCCAAAGATGGCTTTGAAGAATGTCTTGAAGACTGGATCTTTGAAAAGGAGAGGTGAAATGGTATTAAGGAGATGACTTGGACAAGGAGGGCACCCAAAAAAACATAAGGGCGCGCAAGTCCTTAAGCGGCGCGCAAGTCCTTAAGGCTACGACCTCATTCTTGCACAAACTTAAGGCTACGACCTCTTCTTAAATTGCACACACACAATGAGTGTAGTATTCACTTGGTGCACACACAAGCTGTGGGTATGTTCTTCATTTGGTACACAAGTGAGCTTGGGCCTCGGCATTTTACTTCTTCTTGCATACAATTCTTTTACTTTTTGCACAAAAGTGAGCTTGGCCTCTTCCACTTGCTTATCACACACAAACTCAAAGTGTGCTCTTCACTTTTTACCCACACAAGATATGGCCTCGGGTTCTCCTTCAAAATGTGCACTCCTTATGCACACACTTGGTTCACCATTTTGCACACATAGGGGAAGGGGCCTTCACTTCTTCTTGTATACACAAGGGCCTCTCGGCCTTCACCCTTTGCACACCTTCTTCCACTCTTGCACACACACTGCCGTGTAGGGTCACAAGCAAGGGCCGCACAAGTGGTGCTTCTGCCTTGGGCACAAGAAGGGCGCGCATGGTGTTACAAGACCTCGGGTACGCGCAGGGTGCAAGGGCACAAGGCAGCGCGCTGGTGCAACCGCCGCGCAAGGGTGCGGGCTCATCTTCCTTTCTTCAATCGTGCAAGTCCAATAGACAAGGCAGCCGCTAATCATCAAGTGTGCAAGGCACCGCGGGCGCGCAAGGTGATGATTGGAGTGCGGCCTTCTTCTTCTTTTCGCGCAAGGGGTAGCATGCAGGGGGTCTTCTCCATTTCTTCTTTCGTGCATGGAGTCTGCAAATGGAACAAAACGAATCCAAAAGGAGGCTTCGGGATTCTGCTACGCAAGTGGTGTGCACAGGGGTATTCTTCGCGAGGCATGTATTCTCTCACGAGACTTTAAGTTTTCGGCCAAAACTTCAGCCCTCTTCTACATCCCCACGGCCTCATTTTAAAGGCAAGGTAGGGTTAGATCATCCGCGTGAGAGAACAAAAAAAACTGAACCACCGCGATTTTCGGATCTTAACGGTTTCCTCCAAATTTTGAAATATCCTCTGTTGTTGAACGTGGGTTCCTTTTATTATTTTTCCTCCTTCACGTGCATGCGACTTAGAACGCATGCACGAACTTCCTTTGGCCCAAACCATGCAAAACACAAACCTTCATGGCCTCGGCACTTTGTTTGCCTCGTCCAACCTCGAAATTCTCCAAACATTGCATGCAAACTTATTTTTATGCATGGTTGTGTTCCTTAGGTCCAGACGAACCGGATGGAGGTCTTAGTTTGTTCGGAAGTGGCCGGATGCTCGAATACCGGCTTCGGGAGGCGCCTGGTACACGGCGAGGCCGTGGGTGGCACGGGGTGTCCTCGGCTTGAGCTCGAGGTTGAAGACATTCGGGGAGCCGTCGGATTGGCCATTTAATGAAGGCGGACGGCTGCGATTAGATCATCTCGCGCGAGATGGATCGTGCGGCCTGGATCGACGCGGGATGAAGCGGACGGCCGAGATTAGATCCCGGCTGAAAATCCCGCGTCCCACATCGAAGCGGCTCTCAGTTTTTTCGCGGTTTATCAAAGTAGCGCTGCCTGCTACACCTCGATTGAACTCCCAACCTCCACGGTGCCGCCCCGCACCGTGTTCTTCTGCGGGCGCGCTCTGCGCCCACCCCTGCCTCTGCGGGCGCGCTCCAAGCGCCAACTATGCTCCTCGAGCGCGCTATGCGCCCACCATGTGCGCTCCTCCGGGGGCGCGCTGCCTCAGGGTGTCGCATTGGCCTTGAGGACACCCCTTGAGCGCGGTTGACCCTCGTGTCCCGCATGAGCTCTAGGTGGTTGTCCTCGGCTGGCCTCCTTGATGGCTTAAAATTTTTTCAAAGTAAGTCTTAGGGCTTTAATCTTAAGGCTTTGTATAAAACAAAGTAACCAAGTTTCCAATGCCAAATTCCATTTCCACTTCATAAGCTTGAATCACTTTGACTTCAAATCTTTCCCAATTTTCTTCCCCAATTTCCTTGTTTTAGACTCTGTGACGAAAGGAGCGTCAACAAAAGTCCCCCCTCAGAGTTGGATCCGGAGAGAAAAGAGGATTTGACTCTGAGGAAATCAAACTTTGAATCATATAATTGCTCAATATTACCTAAATCATACAAAAAATGTATATTTAGTGAGCTGGAACTTGACTTTTATTCAGAGTTCCTTTGTCTTTTGTGTGGGCAGTTTAAAGTCATGCATGATGGACATAAAGGGGCTAATGTTTAAGGTCGAAATAGCTTTGACCGAAAATGGATTAAGGTGGATTCAATTCCTTGATAATTTATCTGAAAATAAATTACCATACTCAAATATGAGAGAAAATATGTAAACTATGGATTAAGAATATTTGAATCTGAGGAATGATATGAAAAAGAGCTAAATAGCATTAGAAGAAGTAGTTTCCAAGAATGAAGTTACTATTATTTAACAAAACCCGTTAGGGGGTTGAAATATGCAGGGCCACCTATGGGCATTGGCTGCATAGTCAAATAAAATAGCATCTTTTGGCTGACAAGTCTGTTATGTGGACTGTTTATGCAAGGCCACCTATGGGCACGTGCTGCATAGTTAGGCAAAAGAACTCTCAGAAATTTACTTTCCTAGTGCTAAAAGCCAGTGAAAGTTTATGGAGATTCAAATTTTCTAAAGCATAGAGTTTGTTGTATGGAAAGAGGTACTTGAATATGGAGAAGATATTTCCAAACAAGAATATCGAAGAACTGGATGAATATCACTCCTACGAAGGTCTGACCCAAACGTAGGGAAGAAGAATAAACCATAGACTTGAATACTTTCAGATCATGAAAAAGGATATGGGACAAATATGTTAAGGATGGCTATTTTTGCGGATCCCTACATACTGTCGTTTAAGACAAATAAGGACAAAAGAGGCATTCTTCCCAAGAATGAAGTTACTATTATTTAACAAACCCGTTAGGGGGTTGAAAACATGCAGGGCCACCTATGGGCATTGGCTGCATGGTCAAATAAATAGCATCTCTTTGCTGACAAGTCTGTTATGTGGACTGTTTATGCAAGGCCACCTATGGGCACGTGCTGCATAGTCAGGCAAAAGAATTCTCAGAAGTTTGACATTTTTGTGACTATAAGTCATGAAAAGGGTTATGAAGATCTGAAAATATTTAAGGTTAGGATTATAATACATAAAGATGGGTATTTTCCGATGTATATAGAGATACATAGGTCAATGAAAACCATAATCATGTTGTGGCTGGGTCCTGAATTGAAACTTGGACTTCACTACGTATCTCATAAGAATGAGAATCAAGCCATACGTAGTTCTTGAAATGCAGTTTAACGTCGTGCAGGACGAAAGGATGAGTGATCTTAGTTTTTGGGGTCATAGAATTCGGACCATAATAATGAATACACAGTGTGTGTTTTCATGAGGACTTTTCAGCCAAGGGACTGAAAGTGAAATTTGGGGTTAGGCCCAAAAGACTTGGGACTGGATTCGAGGGACACTCGAATGTTCCTACGTATCCCATAAAGATGGGAATCAAGTCCACGTAGTTCTAGAAACTACCCTTTGTACAAATTTGGTTCGTACATGTGAAGGGTGAAAAGGGACTTTAGTGCAATGATGGTTTTAACCTAAGATAAAAAGTTTAGGCATTACCATGTATGTACGTAGTCTTTTTGAAAATGAAAACCATGATTGAAAAAGAATCAATGTTAATAATGGTTCCTTCTCAAATGAGGAAATCAAAGAATATTGTAGTTTATTGTCGTACTGGACAAAAGTGTTGTATAGTTTAACGTCATATAACAAGGACGAAAGTGAATCAATGTAAAGATATTGATTCCAGGGGTGGTTTCACAAATCATCATCATATGAGATTGTGGTGAACCAATGTGAAGATATTGTTTTTGGGCTTGAACCTTTGGGAGGTTGCCTACATACCCAGCCTGGAGGGCAAGGATCAAAGTCTGTGTAGTTCAATTAAAGAATGAATTAATGATCAAGTTGTTCTTGTGGACAATGATCTAAAAAAATGTTGTTGGCACTTACACATGGTTAGTGGCCCAAAGGGAGTGTTATGGTTGATGTTCGCTCTAAGCTCACGTGAGTCATACTCGGTGTGAGAAACAAGAGGTAATAACAACCTTAACGATGCACAGTTTAATGTCATGTAGGACATATCAAGGACTTTCTGTACAGTTTAGCGTCATGTAGTTAGGACGATGGGGACAATACAGTTTAACGTCATATTGGACGAAAGGGGGATTGTGCAGTTTTAATGTCATGCTGGACTTTTGATGATTATATAGTTTAACGTCTTTCCATACATGAGAGACTTTTATACAGTTTAGCGTCATGTAGTTAGGACGTCACAATTTAACGTCTTGCTGGACATATTTGCAAATAGTTTATGGTCGTATACATGGACCAGGAATGATGCAGTTTTAAGGTCATGCTGGACTGTTTATGGAACTTTTTCACAGTTTAATGTCGTGTGGGATGAAGTTGCAGTTTAAAGTCATACTGGACCATTGCTGTATAGTTTTAGCGTCATATAGCAAGGACGAACTGATGCTGTACAGTTTAAAGTCATGTAGCTAAGACTAAGGTGAATCAATATGAGGATATCAGTTCTGATCTTTTTACAGTTTATCGTCATGCTGGACGTTGGAAGTGCCACACAGTTTAATGTCATGTTGCTAGGACACAATATAGTTTAATGTCATCTCGGACAGAATACAGTTTAGTGTCATGTAGGACAATAAGGGACTTAACACAGTTTAACGTCATGCTGGACGATGAAAGTGCCACACAGTTTAATGTCATGTCGCTAGGACAAAATATAGTTTAATGTCATCTCGGACAAAATATAGGAACTTCTATACAGTTTATTGTCATGTAGGACAAAATCAGGGACTATGCAGTTTAAAGTCTTGCAGTTAGGACTATTGGTGCTGCACAGTTTAATGTCATGTTGCAGGGACAAAATTTAGTTTAATGTCATCTCGGACATTGAAGGTGACACAGTTTAACGTCATGTTGGACGAAGTTGTAGTTTAAGGTCATACTGGACCATGGTGTAGTTTAAGGTCATACCGGACCTTGGTGTAGTTTAAGGTCATACCGGACCTTGGTGTAGTTTAAGGTCACACCGGACCTTGGTGTAGTTTAAGGTCATACCGGACCTTGGTGTAGTTTAAGGTCATACCGGACCTTGGTGTAGTTTAAGGTCATACCGGACCTTGGTGTAGTTTAAGGTCATACCGGACCTTGGTGTAGTTTAAGGTCATACCGGACCTTGGTGTAGTTTAAGGTCATACCGGACCTTGGTGTAGTTTAAGGTCATACCGGACCTTTGTGTAGTTTAAGGTCATACCGGACCTTGGTGTAGTTTAAGGTCATACCGGACCTTTTCTGTATGAACCAATTGTAAGTCTTGGTTCTGGGAACAATATTTTGTGTTTATACAAAATAATTCTTCAGAAATCTGGCATTAGTTGGAGTCGTGATGTGTTCTCCATCCATTGAGATTAGACAGAACCAAAGATTAACTCTTTGTCTGATAAAGACTCTGCCTGATTAGCCTGTTTAGGCTGTGCCGTTTGATGGGGCGGTGCCCGTTGCTTTGAAGTAGATGGCATGAAATCTGCCAGAGTCAAAGACAATTTAGGCTTTGATACATACTCATCTTCTTCTGATTCCTCTTTCTTCTTTGAATTGCTCTGCCCTTTTGAGGATTTGTCTTTTGATGGAGGCTTTACTGTAGCTTTTGTAGGAGACACAATTGGCTTCTTCAATTGTGTTCGCAAAATGGAATGGGTCCGATTGATTGTCTTTCTGACCATCCAATCATCATATTTTTTCGCAGTTTTGCTTTTGACTTCCTGCCACTCGCCTCCTTCCTCTGGATCTGTAGCGGTAATACACGCTAAATGAGCTGAAGAACCCTTCAATTTGACTTGTCCCAAGTCGACCATCTTTTGTAGGAGGTCTTTAAAGACAAAACACTCCTGGATGGGATGTCCCAACATTTGATGAAAGGGACAATAATTGGGACGGTCTTCATCTCCTTCCTTGTTTGGTCTCTTCGGCACTGGTAATTGAACCAAATTATTTTCCAGAGCTGAAATGAAGTAACCAGGAACTTGCTCACTTCGGAAAGAGTATGTTTTACTCTTCATATCCTCAAATTGTTTTCGTCGTTGATCTTTTTGATCATTTGGACGAAACAGCCTTTGTTGTTGGCGTTCAGGAGGTGGAGCCCTTCGAGAAGATGAAGGTTTTGAAGTAGAAATAGGTACAGGTGCCTGTTTAAGCATAACTGTAGCAGTTTCTGCTTTACCCATTCTTCTTCCTGGAGCTGATGGAATTACACGAGATTTAGCCTTAGCCTGTATAAGGGAATCTTCAATCTGTTGAGCGATTGAAGTAAGGTCTCGAAACCCTCCTGTGTATTTCACAGGGATCAATGGCGTGCGTAATTCGTCACGCAAATTTGCCACACAGATTGGCAAAAATTCCTCCTGAGGGAGTGATAAACTCAAGGAATACGTTAATCCCTTCCAACGAGCAATGAAATCAGAGACTCTTTCATTCTCCCTTTGCTTGCAGTTTGTAAGATCGAAAACTGTCGTTTTTGGCAAAGTTGAGCTGAACTGAAGAAGGAATTTTTGACAAAGATCCTCCCATCCGATGACTGACCGGGATTTCAAGCTTGTATACCAGACAAAAGCTGGTCCTTGCAAGGTTCGCACGAAGCATCTGAGTTTCACTGCTTCTTGTTGTTCTGGAGTTCCCATCATAGGATCACAACAAGACACGTAATGCGTCAAATGTTGTTCAGGGTCGCCTGATCCATTGAAAGTAGGGAATATAGGGTTTCCAAAACTGGATGGAGGAGAAATTGAATCTACCCATTCAGGGTAAACTTTCTTTTCAGGTTGAACTTGCGCCTGTTTCCCTTCCATAGTTTCTAACCGAGCTGTTAATGACTCAATAGTAGTTATTAACTTTTGAGAAACGTCAGGTTGAACTTGGTTTTGGGTAGGTGCAATGAATGGAGCTTGGACAGCCGTGGAGGTTGGTGCTGCAACTAATGGTAGTACTGCTAACCGTTGTTGCGTTTGACCCATAGGATTAGACCTCTGTGGGTGTACTGATAAAGGAGGATATTCCTGATCCATCTCAGTAGTTACAAAAAATTCCTTCGGCTGTCGGACTTCAGCATTCTTAAGAAGAAGACTACTCTGAAGTAGTTCTGCATTTAACCTTCTTAATTCTTTCATTTCTTCCTCCTGTTGTGCAAGCCTTTGCTCTAATGAGAGCGATTGACCTCATTCAGAGGAAGGGTGAGAAGTAACCTGATTCTTTCCTTTCCCCTTATTGGATCCTTTTCGGAGAGGGGGAAGTGGGTTACTTGAAGGAATACCTAGATTTTGGGTAAGCCTTTGATTACGTGTGCGCACACCTTCTTCATTTACGTCTGTGTGCGCAACTTCTTGAGCAGGAACCTCTTCGTCTGATCCCTCTGATTGAGCCTCATCTGGTGAATCAGCAGCAACGGCAGTGATGACATTAATGGATGCATATTTCATGGAATCCTTTCTATCAGCATTTCTGTGATATTGTCTCCTTTTATGTCCATGATAAGACATGGCATTCCGTTGACTTGATCCCTCAGGAATTTCTTGGAGAACCGTCACTTGGAGAGAATCTCCTGACATCTTGGCTCCTCGTTCCTCTTGAGGCTTATTCCCTAATCGAGAGAATACTGACTTTCTCTGAGGGAGGGATTGAAGATTTGAAAAAGTCCCCAGTCCGGTGGACTGGAGGTGTTCCTGTTGCTTCCGCTCAACTCCTCGAATCCCATTCGTTGATTCTGAGGGTTGGGTTAGAGAAGTCCCCAGTCTGGCAAGCTGGGGTGTCTCTTGACATGCTATGTCTGAGATCTTTTTAAAATCTCTCTTGATCTTGCGAATCTTAGTTCGGAAATTAGCTGGATGCATTAACCTGTATCCACTTTTATCACCTGGTTCAACAGACCGTTGGATGATTTCAGAAACTTCTGTCATTTGATGACGTGTTTGCTCCAGACGAGAGGCTTGTGCAATATTCTCGCCTGCTTGGTGTAGGAGCAATTCAACAACCTGTTCTCTATATACTTGATTTTGAGAGGAACTAGTTGAAGCTTGATCTCGAGCAAGATTTTGATTATGAACAAAGCCCATTGACTGTGGCCGGCCATGGGCAATAACATTGCATGAGACCATTTTCGGCGGGCTTTGCTGACCGGAAAGCACTGTGAAATGTAGTGCTCCGTGAATACCCCATCCTCTGATATGAACATTATATGGAGCATTGGAAATTAACTGACGCAATCTTCTTAGTGCGCCAAGGCATGAACGTTGAAGGGTTCTCTGTTGCTTTTCAGTCTTCGGATACCGAGAGACTAATAGAGGTGCCAAATCAATCTGGCGTTGTAACCCTTCTATTATCTTAAGATGATTTTCATATTCATCATAAGATAATACCTTCTTCTTTAATTGACAAAGAGTTTTCCATATGTTAAGACGAATATCATGGATTCCATCATCCGTCAACATCTTTGGAATGTCATACTGTGAATCAGCCAAAGGCCAAAACATGACTGGTACTTCACCTTTTGCCAGTTTTTTCCTCATGTTCAGCATTTCCTCTTTATCATTAAATGAAGATTCTTCTACCTGTTTGGACCAGAGTTGGTGTTTCCTTGTTGCTTCATCGGATTCAACAAGATTGGTAGAGGAATCACTATTCATGCTGGAAGATGAATGACCCAGGGAAGGTTCGGAGAATAACCTGAACCCCAAGCTATCTTCTGATGGAGAAAGAGTTTCACCTGCCGATAGTAAAACTTCAGACATGACTGGTTTTACGTTTGCAAGTGCCTCGAGATAGGAGGGCTTTCTCGTCACTACATTGCCTTCTGAAGAATTTTCGAGACAATGTGAATCACTATTGCGGAGAGGACTTTCGCAGCGAAGTTCATCACCATGAGGAGGACCTTCATGATGGGTTACAGCAAAAGATGAGATCTCTTGCTCCTTGGTCTTCTGACCACACAGAGGGTTCCTGTGGTTCTCATCTAAAGAAGAAACTTCAAGATTTACCGAATTTTCATGAAGCAAGTCTTCATGAGGAAGTGTCTGTTGAAGACCTTCAGGATTAATGTTCCTGTTATTGGGAACTGAGGGAGTAGAATCTTGAATTCCGACAGATAAATGTCTGAGGGCTTCAAGAACTCCAGCATCGAGCAAGGCCTTATTGCAGACTGGCCTTTGATCTCCTGACTGTGCTGGGCGGATCTTTTTCTTAGATGCCTTCTTACTCGCTTTAGAAATCACTTGATGACGAAAGTGATTGCTCTGAGCAGGTGTATGTGCCTGATCAGGAAAGATGGTCAGGTTAGGCTGACGATCATCGCTCAAATCAGGTGTATGTGCCTGACTTGGTTGTCCATATGATATGGGGGAGTAGGCCCCACAACCCTCTTGGACTGGAACAGATGTGTGTGTCTGTTTCGGAGTGAATTGTTGATGTGTCACTCCACTGCTAGGGATAGATTTATGTGTCTGTCCCTGAGATGATGCTGAAGCTGTTATGATATCCTGGCAAGCATCCAGAATATGAGCAGGAATTTGCTTCTGCTCTTTCACCATTGACAAAATATGTTTGGTGACTTCAGCCGCCGGAACGGGGATATACGTCCATTCCGGGCTTGGAGTAGGTGTATGTGCCTACTCCTGTCCTCCTTTTCCTGTCAGTGAATCCTGACAGTACTCAAGTGTGGAGGCAGAGAGTTTAGTCTGCCTCCTGTTTGTCGTCGGGGCTTTCCGACTGACTTCTCCGTGCGCTACCAAACGAGACTGTTGGTAGGCATGATTAGTATTAGCAGGTGTATGTGCCTGCTGATTACACTTCGCCAAACGCTGTTGACGAGATCCATCATATGTAGTCAGACGAGCATGCTGACTAACTGCTGATGTATAAGCAGGTGTATGTTCCTGCCTATGGTACTCAGCCGGAATTGCCTGGCGGGATCGGCTTGATGCTGCCAGACGAGTCTGCTGGACAGCGGGATTAAAACGGGAAGGTGTATATGCATGCTTGTTGTTTGCCACCAAGTTAGGTTGGTGGACTTCTCCGGAGATGGAAGGGATGACAACCTGCCTATTGTTAACCGGATTCCGTCTCTGGTGATTCATCTTGCCTACTCGGGTTCGAGGAACCTGAGCTGAATGCCTGGAGACGGTACCCTCATCATGTTGAGGGCGCACTACCGCACGAGTCTGGCGGCGATTGTTGATGGGAGCCCTTGAGAAGGAATCCTGTCTTTTTGAATTAAGGTCCTGCGGGACCTGCTAATTCACTTCCTCGGAATAAGGGAGTGAATGGAAATTGCGTTCCGGGGATAACGACCCGAAACGGTTGGAGACGGTAGTCAGCACCGTCTGCTTCTTGATTGCTGGTCGCCGTTGTCCGGACGACCAGGTAGAATTGTTAACTTGGAGGGCTTGAAGAGCGGCCTCCAGAGTTGGGATAGTACCGTTGCGACGGTACTCCTTAACCAGTGCATTAGAAACACAGCGTTGAAGACGCTGAGTTGGTGATGTCATCCTCAGAGCGGATGACGTTCCAGTAGGAGTAGCAGCATTGGTTTTCACAGCAGCAGACCTCACAGTAGAGGTGTTCCCAGCAGCAGTATTCACAGGGGTGAATTTAAGGAAAGCCATTTTTGTAGAAGATCTTGAAAAAAAAGAGTGCATGTTCCATGTAACAGACATAATCAAGATGAATCCGGATACTGCATCTTTTGGATGATCATATGTCAATGATTGCCTTGTTGGCACAAGGGGCCTAACAGATAAGAAGAATATCACTTTAACTTGGTTAAGGATTCACGTCGGGTTCACCATTTTTGTTTCACGCGGAATCCGGGGATGACCTCCTTGACGGGAGATTCAAACGTTCCGATCGGTTTCTAACGGGTTTGTTCGTAGAACCGGAAACATCCAATGATTCCACATCCGTTTGGACCTACTTTACAAAGGCAGGCGCTCATTAGCTTGTGGGCTAATGAGGCTTAGGAATTTGCATTGGTCGAGAGGATGGGAGGTCGGACTCATCACACCTTTTTGAGGGGAATTATTGTCTACTCCGGGACTCTCTTTATAGATTTAAGTTAAGTTCGTGAATCCTTATTACATTACCAAGTATAAAATGAGCTTTCCTTTAGTTTTAACAATCAATGATTAAATATGCAAGAAATTTAGAGAATCTTTTATATGTATTCGAGGTTCTTCATCAATATAGAATCATCTATATTTGTTTAGAGATTCTTGGTCAATGGTATCCTTCAAAACATTTATATAAAAGTCTCTTGGTCATTTTGATGACCAGGCTGGTTTTAAAGCCACTCAGTGGGGCACTTGAAGTTTATCGTCATTCAGAAGGACAGAGATTATTTCAATGTTGGGATCGAACCCATGAATGGGCTACCTACGTATCCTTTGTTTTAAAAAAAGGAATCAGAACCCACGTAGTTCGAGGAATGGATGATGTTTATGATTGATGTCTCAAAGATGAATGTCATAATTACTTTTACACTCTAAGCTCACGTGAGTCATGCTCGGTGTGAGAAACAAGAGGTATTGGTAAAAATTAGACAATTATGCCATGAAGTATGCAATCATAAGAATTTGTTTTGGGGCTTATGTATAGATGACTGCCCAGATAGGCGAAGGTTTAGGATTTACTTTTAGGGAGAAAATCCAAGAACAGGGTCCACAAAGTTATATGTGCTTCATGGAGATTTGAATACTCTAATCTTGGGGCTTACTCCTAAGGAGGATGCCCAAGTTAGGAGGGGACTTATGATTGGGTTTTATTCCTGAAAAGAAAACCCAAATCAAAGGTAATTTATGACTGGTTAAGAGAAATTTTAAGAGACTTGGGGCTTACTCCTAAGAAGGATGCCCAAGATTTATGACTAGGACTTATTCCTGAGAAGAAATCCTAGGTTAGGGGACTTGGGGCTTACTCCTGAAAAGGAAGCCCAAGGTTATGACTGAGTCTTATTCCTAAAAAGGAGACCCAGGTTAGGGATTAAGGTTTGGGGCTTACTCCTGAGGAGGATGCCCAAGTTTGGGAACTTGATTGGGGCTTATTCTTAAGAAAGATGCCCAAGATTTATGACTAGGACTTATTCCTGAGAAGGAAGCCTAGGTTAGGGGACTTGGGGCTTACTCCTGAAAAGGAAGCCCAAGGTTATGACTGAGTCTTATTCCTGAAAAGGAGACCCAGGTTAGGGATTAAGGTTTGGGGCTTACTCCTGAGGAGGATGCCCAAGTTTGGGAACTTGATTGGGGCTTATTCTTAAGAAAGATGCCCAAGATTTATGACTAGGACTTATTCCTGAGAAGGAAGCCTAGGTTAGGGGACTTGGGGATTACTCCTGAAAAGGAAGCCCAAGGTTATGACTGAGTCTTATTCCTGAAAAGGAGACCCAGGTTAGGGATTAAGGTTTGGGGCTTACTCCTGAGGAGGATGCCCAAGTTTTATGACTAGGACTTATTCCTGAGAAGGAAGCCTAGGCTAGGGGACTTGGGGCTTACTCCTGAAAAGGAAGCCCAAGGTTATGACTGAGTCTTATTCCTGAAAAGGAGACCCAGGTTAGGATTCTCTCATCTTAAAGGATGAGGTTGAAATGAATGAACTCTCAATCTTTGGTGACATGAAGATGTTTAAATCACTAGGTTTTGAGAGATATTTCACAGAATTCCTTTCAGATAAGGATGTCAAATCAAGAAATCATGCCATAAATGGCTTTGAAGAGTATCTTGAAGACTGAATCTTGAATAGGAAGGGTGAAATGGCTTAAGAGGGGTAAAAATGGGCAAGATGGGCACCCAAAAAGCTAGGGGCGCGCAAGTCTTGAAGGTCGCGCAAGTCCTGCGTCGGCGCGCAAGTGTTGGTCGCGCAAGTATACTTGCGTGACATGAGGGATACTTGCGCGATTTTCAACCAGAGTTGAATTACTTGAGCGACTCTTTATTAAACCCTTTCCCATCCTCTTGAGGTTCTTCCAGAGAAGGGACGCGCAAGTTATATTGAAGGAATTAAGTTGGCGCGCAAGTGTTTGATAAGTTTCAACACTTGGGCCTTCCTTCTTCTCTTTAGATCTTCCGTTCTAGGTAAGAGATTACCTTAGAAGTGTTCCGGAAGCTTTGAGAAGAGACTTGGGCGTCGGGAGCTTTGATCCGAGTTTCTGGAAAGAGATCCTCCCGAATGGGGGGCCCACAGGGTCTATTTATAGGCCAAAGAAGACCCCGGGCGGTTACTGAGCGGTTACCGAGCGGTTACCACTTAGGTCGTGCAAGTCACTTGCACAACCATAAGGCGTCGCGCAAGTACTTGCACGACCACTAGGCGGCGCGCAAGTGTACTTGCGCGACCATAAGGGAACTTTTCAAGACAGGGACTTACTCCTAAGGAGGAGGCCCAGGTTGAGGGAATTGAAAAGTATTTTGGAGACTTGGGACTTACTCCTGAAAAGGAGGCCCAGAGCATTTAAGGAATTATGGATTAGGTCTTAATCCTGAGGAGGAGGCCTAGATTAAAAGATTCTCTCATCCTTTGAATGATGAGGTTGAATAAAACCTTCCACATAATTCCTTTTAGAGAAGGATGTCAATCAAGAAAACATGCCAAAGATGGCTTTGAAGAATGTCTTGAAGACTGGATCTTTGAAAAGGAGAGGTGAAATGGTATTAAGGAGATGACTTGGACAAGGAGGGCACCCAAAAAAACATAAGGGCGCGCAAGTCCTTAAGCGGCGCGCAAGTCCTTAAGGCTACGACCTCATTCTTGCACAAACTTAAGGCTATGACCTCTTCTTAAATTGCACACACACAATGAGTGTAGTATTCACTTGGTGCACACACAAGCTGTGGGTATGTTCTTCATTTGGTACACAAGTGTGCTTGGGCCTCGGCATTTTACTTCTTCTTGCATACAATTCTTTTACTTTTTGCACAAAAGTGAGCTTGGCCTCTTCCACTTGCTTATCACACACAAACTCAAAGTGTGCTCTTCACTTTTTACCCACACAAGATATGGCCTCGGGTTCTCCTTCAAAATGTGCACTCCTTATGCACACACTTGGTTCACCATTTTGCACACATAGGGGAAGGGGCCTTCACTTCTTCTTGTATACACAAGGGCCTCTCGGCCTTCACCCTTTGCACACCTTCTTTCACTCTTGCACACACACTGCCGTGTAGGGTCACAAGCAAGGGCCGCACAAGTGGTGCTTCTGCCTTGGGCACAAGAAGGGCGCGCATGGTGTTACAAGACCTCGGGTACGCGCAGGGTGCAAGGGCACAAGGCAGCGCGCTGGTGCAACCGCCGCGCAAGGGTGCGGGCTCATCTTCCTTTCTTCAATCGTGCAAGTCCAATAGACAAGGCAGCCGCTAATCATCAAGTGTGCAAGGCACCGCGGGCGCGCAAGGTGATGATTGGAGTGCGGCCTTCTTCTTCTTTTCGCGCAAGGGGTAGCATGAAGGGGGTCTTCTCCATTTCTTCTTTCGTGCATGGAGTCTGCAAATGGAACAAAACGAATCCAAAAGGAGGCTTCGGGATTCTGCTACGCAAGTGGTGTGCACAGGGGTATTCTTCGCGAGGCATGTATTCTCTCACGAGACTTTAAGTTTTCGGCCAAAACTTCAGCCCTCTTCTCCATCCCCACGGCCTCATTTTATAGGCAAGGTAGGGTTAGATCATCCGCGTGAGAGAACAAAAAAAACTGAACCACCGCGATTTTCGGATCTTAACGGTTTCCTCCAAATTTTGAAATATCCTCTGTTGTTGAACGTGGGTTCCTTTTATTATTTTTCCTCCTTCACGTGCATGCGACTTAGAACGCATGCACGAACTTCCTTTGGCCCAAACCATGCAAAACACAAACCTTCATGGCCTCGGCACTTTGTTTGCCTCGTCCAACCTCGAAATTCTCCAAACATTGCATGCAAACTTATTTTTATGCATGGTTGTGTTCCTTAGGTCCAGACGAACCGGATGGAGGTCTTAGTTTGTTCGGAAGTGGCCGGATGCTCGAATACCGGCTTCGGGAGGCGCCTGGTACACGGCGAGGCCGTGGGTGGCACGGGGTGTCCTCGGCTTGAGCTCGAGGTTGAAGACATTCGGGGAGCCGTCGGATTGGCCATTTAATGAAGGCGGACGGCTGCGATTAGATCATCTCGCGCGAGATGGATCGTGCGGCCTGGATCGACGTGGGATGAAGCGGACGGCCGAGATTAGATCCCGGCTGAAAATCCCGCGTCCCACATCGAAGCGGCTCTCAGTTTTTTCGCGGTTTATCAAAGTAGCGATGCCCGCTACACCTCGATTGAACTCCCAACCTCCACAGTGCCGCCCCGCACCGTGTTCTTCTGCGGGCGCGCTCTGCGCCCACCCCTGCCTCTGCAGGCGCGCTCCAAGCGCCAACTATGATCCTCGGGCGCGCTATGCACCCACCATGTGCGCTCCTCCGGGGGCGCGCTGCCTCAGGGTGTCGCCTTGGCCTTGAGGACACCCCTTGAGCGCGGTTGACCCTCGTGTCCCGCATGAGCTCTAGGTGGTTGTCCTCGGCTGGCCTCCTTGATGGCTTAAATTTTTTGCAAAGTAAGTCTTAGGGATTTAATCTTAAGGCTTTGTATAAAACAAAGTAACCAAGTTTCCAATGCCAAATTCCATTTCCACTTCATAAGCTTGAATCACTTTGACTTCAAATCTTTCCCAATTTTCTTCCCCAATTTCCTTGTTTTAGACTCTGTGACGAAAGGAGCGTCAACAACTACGATACCGGAATGGGTCTTCATACCCGTTGCAGCCAAAGATGTCTCTCTACATATCCTGGCAATGATGGAGGAATAGGTATCGATCCCAGATAATATCTTTCATACTTTCCAGAATGTAATAACATCAGCGGCAACAGCAAGGACTTGGGACCATGAGACCATATCCCCAATTGAGGCGACTCATATGAGAGATGAGATATCCGCCTCGGAGCAGATCTACATCCCTACTTCTACCGAGGAGGGTCGCCGACCATATTCCGCGACTCAAGGGAAACCAGATCAAGCAGATTCACTCATTCCAACTGGGGGGCACTCATCCATCACAGTGGATGCTACAGAGCAGGCATATATCCCGACTAAAAATCAAGATGTTCGTCAGTGTATCCTGGAAACATCATGGGACCCAATTAGATAGGGACCTGAAGGTGAAGGTCGTTGTCAATAATAGACAGTCCCCACTGCCCGTAAAAGAGTGCCCAGAATGAGCCGAAAGAATCCCGAAAAAAAGACGGAGTTCATGACTCTGCTTGTAACACCCGAGATTTTTATGAGTAATATTTTGTTTTTATATACCATCAAAGGAATCTTTCACTACACACTTGCTTGGCTTACTTTACACGCAATCACGACCTTCCTCGATAGCTTGTGTCGTACGCAATACTGAGTTTCACTAAACAATGATATGCTATTAAAATATTATTAAAACTAGCCGTTATGAATAGTAATAACCAATTTTTGAAATTTTATTTTATTTTTCAAAATGGACTTCATTTTTTGATTCGGAATACCGAAATTAGCCTAGGGTGAAATTTTGGTATTTTTCTGAAAACTTTCAATTTTTGATGAATACTGAAACCACTAAGTGGTAGGTTAAAAACTAAATTTTGCATAAAACTTAATTTTACCGCTTCTGTGAATTTAATTTCGAAAATCAGAGAGACACGGTTAATATCAAGGACTAAAATGTGGTTCAATGAGATGAAAATAATTTTTTGGTGAATAGTAACTTTTTACTTTTTTTACCGCAGTTAATAGTAAATAGGGTAACTAAGGGTAAATATGATATTAATATTACCCTAACACATGTCCTAATTCTATTGGATAAGTGTAATCCGACCAAAAACAACCTTATGAATAAAATATGACCATTCAAGCCCACTTGAGTTAGATTAGGACATTTATTATTAATTTATTTAAAGAAGGGTTAAAATAGTTAAAATCAAAGTTTAATAAGTAAATCATTTTTAATATGGGGTTATACATAAGATAAATTCGACAATAAATATTAGAAATCTAAAAAGATTTCCTACATAATGGTATTTTATTTATAATTTTTAGACATTAAATAATTTAATTTAATTATGACACAACGATGATGCAGTAATTATCTTATTTATGAAATATTGACATAATTGATGTTATAAACACCAAAATAAATGTAATTTGAGACTTTTTATGAATTAAACTAATTTTCTATGTTACTATGATATATTAGTGTTGATTTAATCAACTTGGTTCGAACATATAATTCTGTTATGACTTTCACAAAAATCATATATCAAATAGTGTCAAAATTGACACAAAATAGTTTTTAAATCAAATATTATATTATTAATTGTTATTTTATTCCTAAAAATCTAAGGTTCGGCCAAATGACTTAGATAAGTATATATATATTAATAATAAACAATTTGGGGTTCGTTTGGCATGTTATAGTAAGTGTATTAACCATATAGTGAAAGAAAACAAAAATACATGGTAAAAGTTAAATTATTTAACTTAGAGTTAAATCTAATTGATAATGTTAAAATAATACCCTAAACTTGTCTAAATACTATTGGTTGATAGGATTTCGACTCATCCCCACTTTAGCTTTGAAATAAGACCCTTTGGAACCATTATAAATCGATTTTGACTTTAATATAAAATAATATTTTGAGATATTCCTAAGGTGCCCCTCTCCTCCCTTATAAAAGGGCACCTCCTCCCCCTCCTCCTCACACCAATTTGAGCACTCAAGCTCGGCCAACCCCGGCCATGTTCTCCTCTCCACTTCCGTAGAATAATCCTAGAGGTCCTGGTCTTCTTGAAAGACCAATATTAGTTCCCTAAGTGGAGGATTCAAAAAGGCGTTCCAAAGAAGAGGTAATATCCATTACCGATCTTTTCAATTTCGTTCTTCTTCAAATTCTTCTTCTTTAGTTGTTTCATGATAAAGTAATAACATCAGTATTAATTAAATACTGATATGTTATTATAAATATTAAACAACCCTAATTCACCTTCTATCCATCCTACGGAAAAATTAAATCACCGCGCGTGCGTACGTACGGAATACCGTCTCCACGCCGTGGTGTAATCTATTTTCCACCATCACCTTACAAGGATGGGTATAATGGTGTAATGAGAAACTATTTATGATTATTATAAAGTAATATTGATAATGAAATAATATATATATACTCCAATACAGTTCCACGATCATAAGAACGATATCATCACTCGTGCGTACGTACGGAATACCGTCTCCACGATGTGATGCGACTCGTTCTACATGATCATCATTACATAGTAATTATATAAATGAATTGAATGAATAAATATGATATATGTTACACTAATACCATTCTGGATATAAGTTATCTATAAACTTAAAAGAAGAATAAGAATTTATTCGGCAAAACACGCATAAGAACAAAAGGCAATAAGGACCCGAGTAACAAGTAACAATGAAATATTACTAACCAGAAGCTAAGAATATGACCATATATGATATCATATCAATATGTATGATTCTGAAATAAGTCAATAACATTATTTAAACCATTATACAGGAGCTTTGGACACATACGAAGCAAATCGGACCTAAGGTAAGGGAAATATCACAATCTCATTTTTTATCCGAGATTGTTTATTCGTAAGTATTTACTGGGGTGTATTTTATCATCCACATCTATGTTCCCTCAATATGTAATATTATTTCCATCCACCTACAATTGTTTAAATCCAATTTTACCCTTTGGTGAATTTTTAGTAAACGATAAGAAAGGAATCTTTTTTCATTTTTCGTACGAGTTACTTTTTGACTTTTCTGACAAAAGTACGAAGAATGTTTTTTTAACTTATACGGAAAGAATGGATTTTTAAAAAATTATTTCCAAGAATCTTCCTTTATCAGTTTTCAAGTTTATTTTTAATCAACTTCTTTTATTTTAAAGTCGTATGACATGTTATGAAAGGAAAAATGTTTTTGAAGTAGAAAGGATATTTTCCTCAAGAATGGATTTCAAGTATTTTATCAAAACTATTTTCCATCTAAGATAATAAAAGGGTTCTGTTTTTATTCCTATTATTACATGGATTTGATTATGTTGTGATGGAAATATTTTTATGAATTCCATTATCTTATATGAATTGTTTTATGATGTCATGTTGTTTAAGAATTCCATTTTTATTACATGGGTTACGCTATGATGTATGGTTTATGATTATGTGGCACACATAAGAAAGGATTCATTATAAGATGGGTGGGACCTATATATCCCTCCAATGCATTGGGTAAAGATTTTATATCTCATGAGATAGACATGGCTGGAACGGTAGGTTATACCGGTTCAGTGAAACAGGACTGGAACGAGGGTGACTCGGTTCAGAAAGGGACTTTGTCCACTAAGATAGTCTTGGCAATGAGTCAGGACTAACAAGAAATGATTTTACATGATTATGTGTGCATGCCACAAAGTTTCAAGTTTCATGTTATGATTATGGGGATCTCGTTTTCACTTCTATGATTTGTTCCATGTTAAGATATTATGATCTCTTTTGCAGGTTATGATTTTCCAAAAGATATGATATGGTTTTTATTTCCTTTATTTGCCCTTGCTGAGCATTTGAGCTCACCCTTTTATGTTTTCTTTTCCCCAGGTCAGGAAGATGGATATTAAGTAGAATATGCTAAAAGGGACCCTAGATATGATGAAATAAATGGGAGACACTATCGAAGATTTATGAAGCAGTTGTTTATGTTTCCCAGTTTCTAAAGACACTATACCTATACGGTCCTTTGTGGTTTTTTCATATGTTGTAATAAGTGTGCTTCAATTTTGAAGTATTAACAATGTATGTAAAGTATGGGTCGTTATAGTTGGAATTAGAGGAAAGGTATAGTCAACCTTTGGAAACTAGGATGTGAAAGCCTTAGTAAGAACCCTAAGGATAAGTCTAAGCATAGAACACAATCTTAGTGTTTTAGAAATGGCCATGAATACCCTAGGATAAGACCTTAAGTGTGAAATTTTATCCTTGATTATGTGGTTTTCCTATTATAATTAGTGTTCCTCACACTATTCTTCTTGGTTTTAGTCAATGGATGGAACCCGAAGGAATCGTGTTAATGCGGAATAGGATGGGCAATGCAATGATTTTCCCCCTGAGCAACCAAACGATATGGGAGTTGGAATGAAAAATCTTGTAGCCATGCTCACACAACTTTCTCAAGCTATGAATCATGAAGGACTTCCAAATGAGAAAAGGAAGGAGCAACATTCTGTTGAATCCTTCATGAGGCAGCGTCCACCTTCTTTCAGCGGGTCTACTGATCCATTAGTTGCTGAACAATGGATTAGTACTACTGAAAAGATATTTTCAGTTCTTCAATGTTCTGAACATGATAAAGTCATCCTAGCAGTGTATCGTTTGGAAGGAGATGCTGATCAATGGTGGAATCTTATTAAGAATACGAGGCAAAGGGATGAAATTGAGTCTATGGAATGGGACGAGTTAAAGAACTTATTTTTCAATAAGTACTTCCCTCGTATTCTCCGAACAAAGATGGAGAAAGAGTTTCTTGAACTGAAGCAAAGGGATGACGAATCTGTTGGTACCTATGAATCAAATTTTACAATACTTGCTAGGTACGCTTCTGGTATTATTATCCAACCTGAGAGTAAGATCGATCGATTCTTTAGTGGCTTAAAACCAAGTCTTCGAAGGGCGTTTTCCATAAGGGACTTCAATAGCTACGAGGAAATCGTTCGATGTGCTCTCAAAGTCGAGATGGAGATTGGAGTAACCCATCAGTCACATGGGTTTGATATGAAGAGGAAGATGGAATTCAAAGGAAAATCTAAAGAGCACACTGAAAAGAAGATGTGCTTTCCCTTATGCTCAAAGTGTGGAAAGAAACATGGATGGAGTTGTCTTAAAGGGACAAGTAAATGTTTCAAATGTGGAAAGGAAGGTCATCGTGCATTTGAATGCCACGATAATGGGAAGAAGATGTCTAATGATGCAAACAAAGGAAGGGATACACAGAATGAACCTACTACACTTCAATGTTTCAAGTTCAAGGAGATGGGGCATTATGCCAATCAATGCCCAAATCCAAGGGTTGATGATGATGGTCGACGTCAACAAAATCTTAAGGCTAAAGACAAAGGAAAGTCACATGTAATTTCTATCAGCGATGTGGACTACGATAACGAAGTGGTGAAAGGTACACTTACTGTCCACTCTAAAGTAGCAAATGTTTTATATGATTCTGGATCCACCCACTATTTTATTTCTGAAAAATTTTCTAAGGGTATCACCGTATTACCTCTACAATTAGATGTTGAGTTATCTGTGACAACTCCTAATGGCACAACAGTCGCATCAAAAGTTTATAATTCTTCTCCGATCGAAGTTTGTGGGAAAGTGCTTCCTGCAAATCTTGTGATCCTTCCTTTAGTGGAATTTGATGTGATTCTTGCCATGGATTGGCTTTCTCTACATGGAGCTCATATCAATTGCCAAAGAAGGGAAGTCACAATTCATATTCCAGATCAATCTACGATCGTCTATCGATGCAAGGATGAATATAACCTTCCAGTGGAAATTCATTCCATCTTATGGGTCTTGATTCCACTAAATGAAGGTTATTTATCTCAAATGGTTGGTGAGAAACTTACGATTAAGAATATTCCCATCGTACGGGAGTTTGATGATGTCTTTCCGGAGGAATTACCGGGTCTTCCACCAAATCGTGAAGTTGAGTTTTCAATAGAACTCGTACCGGGGGCTTTGCCTATTTCAAATACACCTTATAGAATGGCCCCAATTGAGTTGCAGGAATTGAAGAAGCAACTTTAAGAGAATATTTATAAGGGATTCATACGCCCTAGTGCGTCACCTTGGGGAGCACCTGTTCTATTTGTTAAGAAGAAAGATGGATCAATGAGACTCTGCATTGATTATCGAGAACTTAACAAGATCACTATCAAGAAAAAATATCCTCTCCCACGCATTGATGATTTATTTGACCAACTACGCGGAGCTCAATACTTTTCCAAGATTGATCTTCGTTCAGGGTATCATCAATTAAGGGTCAAAAGGGAGGATATACCAAAGACGGCTTTCCGTACAAGGTATGGGCACTATGAATTTATAGTGATGCCATTTGGTCTTACTAATGCCCCTGCTATCTTCATGGATCTAATGAATAGAGTCTTTAGAGACTATCTTGATCAATTTGTGGTAGTCTTTATAGATGATATTCTTGTCTATTCAAAGAGAAAGGAAGAGCATGAAGATCACTTGAGAATTATATTGAAGACCCTGAGAAAGGAGAAGCTTTATGCCAAATTTACCAAGTGTGAATTTTGGCTTCAAAAAGTTGCATTTTTGGGTCACATAATCTCAAAAGAGGGGATATCTGTGGATCCGGCAAAAACAGAGGTTATCGAAAGATGGTCAAGACCAACAACAGTAACTGAGATCCGAAGTTTTCTTGGTTTGTCTGGATATTATCAACGTTTTGTGAAAGATTTTTTACGATTGTCTAATCCACTCACCAAGTTGACTCGGAAAGGAGTTAAGTTTGTCTGGACGGAAGAATGTGAAGAGAATTTCAAGGAGTTGAAAAGAAGGTTATCCAGTGCACCTGTGCTCACACTGCCTTGTAGTGGAGAAAGGTTTGTGATCTACAGTGATGCATCCAAGAAGGGATTGGGGTGTGTTCTTATGCAAAATGATATGGTGATAGCTTATGCATCACGACAGTTGAAAATCCATGAGCAAAATTACCCAACACATGATTTGGAGTTGGCTGCGGTAATCTTTGCATTAAAGATTTGGTGGCATTACCTTTATGGTGAAAGGTGTGATATTTATATTGATCATAAAATTTTAAAGTATATTTTCACACAAAAGGAGTTGAATATGAGTCAAAGAAGATGGTTGGAGCTGATTAAGTATTACGACTGCTCAATCCATTACCACCCTGGGAAAGCAAACAAGGTGGCAGATGCATTAAGTCGACAAGACCATGCTAGCTTATCCATAATGAGGATCACAAAAGATCCAATATTTATGGATTTACAAAGGCTGGATCTTGGAATTATAATGGAAGGGGAAAAATCTTATCTTTCTCAAATGAATGTTCAGCCATCTATACATGCGAAGATTAAGGAGGCACAAAAAGAAGATGTCGAGTTACAAAAGAAGGTGAGAAATGTTCCGGAATTTAACCTTGATTGTGATGGGATAATAAAGTTCAGGAATCGGGTTTGTGTTCCTCCCATCCCCGAATTAAAGAAGGGGCTGCTGGATGAGGCTCATAGTTCTTCATTCTCTATTCATCCTGGAAGCACGAAGATGTATAGGGACCTGAAAGAGTACTTCTAGTGGGATGGCATGAAAAGAGATGTTGCTGAATATGTCTCTCGATGCATGGTTTGTCAACAAGTTAAAGCTAAGAGACAGAAGTCTAAGGGGATGTTACAACCATTACCCATACCCGAATGGAAATGGGAAAACATCACTATGGACTTTGTCACAGGACTTCCTAAAACATCCAAAGGCAGTAATGTTATTTGGGTCATAGTTGATCGTCTTACAAAGTCTGCACACTTCATTGCTATTAGAGAGGATTTCTCTCTAGATCAGCTTGCCAGGATATATGTAAAGGAAGTGGTAAGATTTCATGGAGTACCACTTTCTATTATATCTGATCGGGATCCGAGATTTACCTCGAAGTTCTGGCGAAGTCTTCAGCATACTTTGGATACAGAGTTGAGTTTCAGCACTGCTTATCATCCCCAGACAGACGGTCAGTCTGAGAGAACAATTCAAACCCTAGAAGATATGTTGAGAGCTTGCTCTATGGATTTCAAAGGAGGTTGGGATAAACACCTACCTTTGGTGGAATTTTCTTATAATAATATCTTTCACTCCAGTATTCAGATGGCTCCTTATGAAGCTCTCTATGGAAAGAAATGCAGGACTCCAACTTGCTGGGATAAAGTTGGGGAAAGAAAGCTGTTAGGACCTGATCTCGTTGATGAAATGGAAGAAAAGGTCAGATCTATTCAACAACACATAAGAGTAGCTCAGAGTCGACAGAAAAGTTATGCCGAAAACCGAAGAAAAGACCTAGAGTTTGAAGTAGGTGATAAAGTGTTCTTACGAATATCTCCCTGGAAGAGGGTTATGAGATTTGGAAAGAAAGGGAAGTTGAGCCCTAGATATATCGGTCCTTTCGAAATACTGGATCGTGTTGGGAAGGTAGCTTACCGATTGGCACTTCCACCGAATCTCTCTCAAGTTCATGATGTATTCCATGTATCTCTCCTGAGAAAGTACATACCTAATCCTTCACATGTACTCACCTCAGAAGTTGTACCGCTGGAGCAAGATCTTTCTTATGAAGAACAGCCGATAGAGATTCTGGATCGTAGCGAAAAATTCCTACGAAACAAGACCACTCGCTTGGTGAAAGTTTTATGGAGGAACCACCAACTTGAAGAAGCTACATGGGATCTTGAGGATATGATGAGGGAGAAGTATCCTCATCTGTTTGTTATAAAGTGACGAATTTCGAGGGTGAAATTCTTTTTAAGGGGGGTAGAATGTAACAACTGATATTTTTATGAGTAATATTGTGTTTTTATATATCATCAAAGGAATCTTTCACTACACACTTGCTTGGCTTACTTTACACGCAATCACGACCTTCCTCGATAGCTTGTGTCGTACGCAATACTGAGTTTCACTAAACAATGATATGCTATTAAAATATTATTAAAACTAGCCGTTATGAATAGTAATAACCACTTTTTGAAATTTTATTTTATTTTTCAAAATGGACTTCATTTTTTGATTCGGAATACCGAAATTAGCCTAGGGTGAAATTTTGGTATTTTTCTGAAAACTTTCAATTTTTGATGAATAGTGAAACCACTAAGTGGTAGGTTAAAAACTAAATTTTGAATAAAACTTATTTTTACCGCTTCTGTGAATGGAATTTCGAAAATCTGAGAGACACGATTAATATCAAGGACTAAAATGTGGTTCAATGAGATGAAAATAATTTTTTGGTGAATAGTAACTTTTTACTTTTTTTTACCACGGTTAATAGTAAATAGGGTAACTAAAGGTAAATATGATATTACTATTACCCTAACACATGTCCTAATTCTATTGGATAAGTGTAATTCGACCAAAAACAACCTTATGAATAAAATATGACTATTTAGGCCCACTTGAGTTAGATGAGGACATTTATTATTAATTTATTTAAAGAAGGGTTAAAATAGTTAAAATCAAAGTTTAATAAGTAAATCATTTTTAATATGGGGTTATACATAAGATAAATTCGACAATAAATATTAGAAAGCTAAAAATATTTCCTACATAATGGTATTTTATTTATAATTTTTAGACATTAAATAATTTAATTTAATTATGACACAACGATGATGCAGTAATTATCTTATTTATGAAATATTGACATAATTGATGTTATAAACACCAAAATAAATGTAATTTGAGACTTTTTATGAATTAAACTAATTTTCTAGGTTACTATGATATATTAGTGTTGATTTAATCAACTTGGTTCGAACATATAATTCTGTTATGACTTTCACAAAAATCATATATCAAATAGTGTCAAAATTGACACAAAATAGTTTTTAAATCAAATATTATATTATTAATTGTTATTTTATTCCTAAAAATCTAAGGTTCGGCCAAATGACTTAGATAAGGATATATATATTAATAATAAACAATTTTGGGTTCGTTTGGCATGTTATAGTAAGTGTATTAACCATATAGTGAAATAAAACAAAAAGACATGGTAAAAGTTAAATTATTTAACTTAGAGTTAAATCTAATTGATAAGGTTAACATAATACCCTAAACTTGTCTAAATCCTATTGGTTGATAGGATTTCGACCCATCCCCACTTTAGCTTTGAAATAAGACCCTTTGGAACCATTATAAACTGATTTTGACTTTAATATAAAATAATATTTTGAAATATTCCTAAGGTGCCCCTCTCTCCCCTTATAAAAGGGCACCTCCTCCCCCTCCTCTTCACCCCAATTTGAGCACTCAAGCTCGGCCAACCCCTGCCATTTTCTCCTCTCCACTTCCCTTGAATAATCCTAGAGGTCCTGGTCTTCTTCAAAGACCAATATTAGTTCCCAAAGTGGAGGATTCAAAGAGGCGTTCCAAAGAAGAGGTAATATCCATTACCGATCTTTTCAATTTCGTTCTTCTTCAACTTCTTCTTCTTTAGTTGTTTCATGATAAAGTAATATCATCAGTATTACTTACATACTGATATGTTATTATAAATATGAAACAACCCTAATTCACCTTCTATCCATCCTACGGAAAAATGAAATCACCGCGCGTGCGTACGTACGGAATACCGTCTCCACGCCGTGGTGTAATCTATTTTCCACCATCACCTTACAAGGATGGGTATAATGGTGTAATGAGAAACTATTTATGATTATTATAAAGTAATATTGATACTGAAATAATATATATATACTCCAATACAGTTCCACGATCATAAGAACGATATCATCACTCGTGCATACGTACGGAATACCGTCTCCACGATGTGATGCGACTCGTTCTACATGATCATCATTACATAGTAATTATATAAATGAATTGAATGAATAAATATGATATATGTTACACTAATACCATTCTGGATATAAGGTATCTATAACCTTAAAAGAAGAATAAGAATTTATTCGGCAAAACACGCATAAGAACAAAAGGCAATAAGGACCCGAGTAACAAGTAACAATGAAATATTACTAACAAGAAGCTAAGAATATGACCATATATGATATCATATCAATATGTATGATTCTGAAATAAGTCAATAACATTATTTAAACCATTATACAGGAGCTTCGGACACATACAAATCAAATCGGACCTAAGGTACGGGAAATATCACAATCTCATTTTTTATCCGAGATTGTTTATTCGTAAGTATTTACTGGGGTGTATTTTATCATCCACATCCATGTTACCTCAATATGTAATATTATTTCCATCCACCTACAATTGTTTAAATCCAATTTTACCCTTTGTTGAATTTTTAGTAAAAGATAAGAAAGGAATCTTTTGTCATTTTTCGTACGAGGTACTTTTTGACTTTTCCGACAAAAGTACGAAGAATGTTTTTTTAACTTATACGGCAAGAATGGATTTTTAAAACATTATTTCCAAGAATCTTCCTTTATAAGTTTTCAAGTTTATTTTTAATCAACTTCTTTTATTTTAAAGTCGTATGACATGTTATGAAAGGAAAAATGTTTTTGAAGTAGAAAGGATATTTTCCTCAAGAATGGAGTTCAAGTATTTTATCAAAACTATTTTCCATCTAAGATAATAAAAGGGTTCTGTTTTTATCCCTATTATTACATGGATTTGTTTATGTTGGGATGGAAATATTTTTATGAATTCCTTTATCTTATATGAATTGTTTTATGATGTCATGTTGTTTAAGAATTCCATTTTTATTACATGGGTTACGCTATGATGTATGGTTTATGATTATGTGGCACACATAAGAAAGGATTCATTATAAGATGGGTGGGACCTATATCTCCCTCCAATGCATTGGGTAAAGAATTTATATCTCATGAGATAGACATGGTTGGAATGGTAGGTTATACCGGTTCAGTGAAACAGGACTGGAACGAGGGTGACTCAGTTCAGAAAGGGACTTTGTCCACTAAGATAGTCTTGGAAATGAGTCATGACTAACAAGAAATGATTTTCCATGATTATGTGTGCATGCCACAAAGTTTCAAGTTTCATGTTTTGATTATGGGGATCTCATTTTCACTTCTATGATTTGTTCCATGTAAAGATATTATGATCTCTTTTTCAGGTTAGGATTTTCAAAAAGATATGATATGGTTTTTATTTCCTTTATTTTCCCTTGCTGAGCATTTGAGCTCACCCTTTTATGTTTTCTTTTCCCCAGGTCAGGAAGATGGATATTAAGTAGAATATGCTAAAAGGGACCCTAGATATGATGAAATAAATGGGAGACACTGTAGAAGATTTATGAAGCAGTTGTTTATGTTTCCCAGTTTCTAAAGACACTATACCTATACGGTCCTTTGTGGTTTTGTCATATGTTGTAATAAGTGTGCTTCAATTTTGAAGTATTAACAATGTATATAAAGTATGGGTCGTTATACTGCTCTACTAGAAGCTGTGGTTCCCAATGCCGCTAAGCATATATCAAAGGATCAGAACCCTTCCCACCCATTACCATATTATGGGAGTGGCAGTAAAAACTGCGAAGCTCCTCCCAGCAATGTTTTTACCAGCAGCTCTGAAGGTCCTCCCCAGAGCTCACATGGGGGCCTCCCATGTAGGAATATAACGATCGATCAAGAGAGATCCTCTTTTGATGTGAGTCACAGAAACCCTCCACATGACCATAATATTGAGCAGCAATAAGGTCCTCCACTTAATGTCGTCCACCCTGAAGGTCCTCCCCGGGGAATACACTACAATCACTCTCCTTGCAGTGGGACCACAGATTATGACAATAGTCCTCACTATCATATTCGCAACTGCTGAGGCCATCACTATAGTGACCTCTATAATGAAAAGAAGGTCCTCCCCTTGTCGTAGCATGCCCTGAAGGTCCTCCCCAGGGGTTACGCTGCAACAGAACTCCACGCAACTACGCATCATATCATGGTTGTAGTCCTCTCCACCCTGATAACAGATGTCCTCCCCGTAGAGACGTCAAGAAACGAGAAGGCCCTCCCCTCGTTGCGGTACATTCTGGAGGCCCTCCCCATGATGTATCACAAATATATTCTCCCTGCGGTAGCGGTAATTGTAGTCCTCACCATTTCCATAGATGTGATGGTATTCCTCGCCACCACGACCACCATTTCGAAGGTCCTCTATGCATTGGCCCCAGGCAACAAGAAGGTCCTCCCCTTGTAGCAGTGTGTCCTGAAAGTCCTCCCCAAGATGCACATCAATCATCAACCCATGATGGTCATCCTCACCATGATGGTAGTTGTTGCGAACATCCTCCCCGTAATGATGCTACGCAGCCAGAAGGTCCTCCCCTTGCTGCAACACACCTTAGAGGTCCTCCACAGGCTGTGCACTGCAAAAGTCCACTGTGCGGTGATGCATCAAGAAGTAATTATAGTCCTCCCCATTATGGCTGCCATTGCAGAGGTCCTCCCCATGATAAATATCATATCGATAGAAAGGTCCTACCCCTACCGAATCAAGCGCCGAAATTCCCTCGTATGCCAAGACACTCAGAAGCACGAGATCAAGCATGTAATATTCCCAGTTAGTCACCGACGACATCCTTCTGCAATCAAGAGACCGTCCAGGGCCGCGTTCATCCTCTCAACCACCTCAGAATCACTCACATAATGATTCATCACCTTCCAGCCCCACTACCTCTGACTACACTAACAACAAGCATCTCAGTTGGGCTAACCAGGTAGAGGATTCACTAGTTGGGCCGAAGTGGCGACACATCACCTGGGACTTCCAGAAGACCACCGGGGATATAAACAGGCCACCAGAAGGACGGATCCCTCACATGCCGCCAAAATAGAGGCTGAAGTCGATAAGCTCATTAAAGCCGGCTTCATTCAGGAGGTCCAGTACCCCATTTGGTTGGCCAACATCGTACCTGTCAAGAAAAAGAACGGACAAATCCGTGCCTGTATTGACTTCAGAGATCTCAATCGGCATTGTCTAAAAGATGATTTCTTTTTCCCAATCACCAACTTATTAATCGATGTGACGGCTGGGTAGGAGGCTCTATCCATCATGGATGGATATTATAGATATAATCAAATCATGATGGCCCGAGAAGACGAGGAATCCACTACCTTCAGGTCCCCTCAAGGGGTATTCTCTTATAGGGTCATGCCCTTTGGTCTTAAGAATGCCGGAGCGACATATCAGCGTGTCATGCATCAGATCTTTAAACCGTTCCTAGGGAAATTCTTTGAATGTTACAAGGATGACCTGGTGGTCAAGTCCATATAGTGCTCGGATCACCTGTCAGACCTTGATACCATCTTCAAAAAAATCTGGCAGCATAGCTTGATGATGGACCCCTTGAAACGTGCCTATGGGGTTACCTCAGGAAAATTCATTAGCTTCATCGTATGCCATCGTGGCATCAAAATCGACCCTAAGAAGAAAAAGGCTATCCTTGGATTACCACCCCCATAAAATCTCACCGTGTTGAGGGGATTCCAAGGACACCTAGCCTATTTTGGCGATTCATGGCCAACCTGGAAGGAAAATGTTTGCCCTTCACCAGGTTAATGAAGAAGCGGGTCACGTACCAATGGACAGATGACTGCCAAGAGGCATTCTCCAACTCGAAGAATTACCTCTTAAGACCATCGGTGCCCATGCCCTTGATTGATGGAAGACCTCATATCTTGTATGTGACTGCCTTAGAGAGATCAGTGGGAGCCTTTCTCGCACAAAAGAATGACGCGGGAAGTGAAAAAAATCTCTATTACGTCAGTCGAACCATGATTGATACTGAGACTCAATAATCAAATATCAAGAAGAGTTATTTGTCCTTAGTCTTCGCGGTTCAAAAGTTGTGACATTATCTGCAGCATCATGAGGTCCATTTGATCTCGCAGAGTATCCCACTCAAGTACATCCCCAGCCGCACAATGCAAACTGGGTGCCTATCTCGATGGGCAGTCATCCTGCAACAGTTTGACATCCGGTTTGCGCCTCAGAAAGCCATCAAGGGTCTGGAATTAGTAGACTATCTGGCAGAGCACCCTTCGACAGGGACCATAGCATCGGGCATCGAGCTACCTGATGAAGACATCTTCTTGGTTTAAGAGGAGTTCCCGCCATGGGAAATGTACTTCGACGGCGCATCCCGAAGCCCAACAGGGAAGAGGATGGAGGATCCCAGATTCAACAATGTGGGTTTGGGGATAATACTCGTGTCCCCAGAAAAGGAAGCCTTGCCATATTCCTTCCTTTTATCAGAAGGATGTACGAATAATGAAGCATAATATCAAGCTCTCATTACAGGCCTGTAACTCGCACTCCAGGCACAAGTACGGCACCTTAAGGTAAAAGGTGACTCGGAGCTAGTCATCAAGAAAGTCAATGGTGACTAGGCTATTAAAAAGGATGATATGATCCCCTTGTTTGACCATATACGAGGGTTAATGGCGGAATTATATATAGAACCAACATTGACCTATATTCCCTAATCCTAGAATTCTCAGGCTGATACATTAGCCAACACGGCCACAGCCCTAGCAAACCCAGGCCAGGATGAAACAGTTATCAGTATTGCTCAACATCGAATATTATTGCCATTTTTTCAGACCAAGATGGAATAAATCCACGAAGTCAGCCCTATCCCTGAGCCATATGCTCCTGCCACCGGCTGGATGACCCCCATTAAAACCTACCATTAATGACGAGAACTTCCATTAGACAGGGCAGAACGAGAGCAAATATGGAGAAGGGCAATCAACATTGTCCTATATGGCAGCGCGGGTCAGCAAGAGGTCCTTTACAAATGAGGCCCCATTGGAGTGCTCCTCAAATGCATTGATGGAGAAGAAACCACTGTTGTAATGAATGAAGTACATGCTGGAGTGTGTGGAGCACATCAGTTAGGCACCAAGATTTCCCATCAATTTCGAAGGCTTGGTTACTACTGGCCCACAATGGCACGATATTTTGAGCACTTTATTGTGAAATTCCACTCATGCCTAATTTATTCCAACTTCATACACCAACCCCCAGAGTTACTTCATCAAGCCATGTACTCTTGGACATTTGCCGTCTGAGGAATGGACGTCGTGGGACCATATCCTCCCGCCACGGCCAAATAGCTGAAGTATATCCTCACGGCAACCGAATTCTTTTCCAAATGGGCAGATTCCATACCCCTCAATGATTTGGGGCATGAAATATTGTCAGCATTTTGAAGACCAATATCATCACCAGATTTGGTGTCCCTCATACCATACTAACGGACAACGACACCAACTTCTGCTCTGCTGAATTGGAGAAACTATACCATGAGTATGGTATCATGGCTAACCACTCATCCTGCTATTATGCAGTGGCCAACAAACAGATAGCGGCTTTCAATAAGACCTCTTCCATCATTCTCCAGAAAATGGTCAATAATGACAAGATGTCATGGATGGATAAACTCCTCCATGCATTGTGGGATTATCAAACCACAATCTGCACCTCTACTCGGGCCACCCCGTACTCATTGGTGTACTGCACAAAGGCAATCCTTCCAATTGAACTCCAACTTCCCTCACACCGTGTTGCCATCTGTGATCAATTGTTCGATGATGAGCTGTTAGAAAAGTGTCTAGTTTAATTAGAATAGCTAGATGGGAAGCGGTTGCACACTTTTCACCATCTGGAGGTATACCAGAACTAGATCGCATGAACCTTCAACAAAAAGGTTCGTATTTAGTATTTCTTGGAAGGAGAATTAGTATTGGTCATCCAGACCCGAATGATACCTAGAAATAAGCCTCTAAAGCTAGAGCCCAAATGATAGGGACCATACGTTGTACACAAGGTCTAGTCCAACAGAGCATATACCCTAATCTCCATGGATGGACAATTTACAACCGCTCCTACAAATGCGAGATTCCTGAAGAAGTATTTCACATAATAAATAAAAGAAGTTATCGTCTGAGCTGCTTGAAATTAAACTACCAAGCAGCCAATGGTCCAAACTCTATGACCCTAAACTAAGAGTATCTCGTCCTCACTGCATGATATTAAACTGCACTGAGTTCGTCCTCCCTACCTGATGTTAAACTGCACAAAATCTAATAATACTCCTCGTCCTTTCCACACGACGTTAAACTACATAGATTTTAGATAACTACGTATGGATTTATTCCTGCCCTCACAGGATACGTAGTGACGCCAGGTTCCCCTATCCTAGCCCAGCCACTCCCAAATAAATGTTAAAAATGCCTTCTCCCCCATGTATGGACTAGACCTGCATGAGGTGTACTTCTTTCAGAGAACTATGTATGGCTTGAATCCTTCCCTCACAGGATACATAGTGACACCAGGGTTCCCCATCCTAGCCCATCCACATACAAATGAAATAAAATAGAAGTTAGAAAATGTCCCCTCCCCCCATGTATGGACCAGCCCTGCACGAGGTGTACTTCTTCCAAAGAACTATGTGTGGCTTGATTCCTACCCTCGTAGAATACATTGTGACACCAGGTTTCCCAGTCCTGGACCAACCCCCTGAATAAATGATTAAAAGGGCCTTTCCCCCTGTGTACGGACCAGACCGGCATGAGGTGTACTTCTCGTCCTTACCACATGATGTAAATCTGCATGGATAGAAAGATTAAAAAATTCTCCCTTTTCACCATGTATGGGCTAGACCTGCATGGGGTGTATTTTTGTGTCCTTGTCATACGATGTTAAACTGCACAGACAATAATGTAAAAAATTCCCCCTTCCCCCGTGTACGGACCAGACCTACACTGGGTGTATACTTTTTCCTCACCACGTGACGATAAACAGAAGGGACTTCATCCTCACCGCATGATGTTAAAATGCATGTACTTAATCGCAACCCACCCAACAATCATGGGGATACGAGATGGAGATACTTCTTACACATTTGGATGCATCATCTCCATACATCAGACTCCACGACCCGAATAATTGTGGATCTTCATAACCACTAATGGCCATCGTAAGGGGAAATTCATCGACCCATGGACACGTTTTCATAACTATGCATACAATGCCCTCAGCAGATCTTCATATTGATAGCCCCAGGCCCATCTACCAAAGGCAAGATTTTCTCAGGAGACAGTCACTACTGGGAAGCTGGGTTTTTCCAATGCTTGTATGCCAACGGTTCAACAGAATTGTTGGTATAGGGGTATAAAACAAGTATTTCCCAATGGTTTGAAGAAACCGTTGGGAAATCTAAATTTTTTTCTCCGTTTCCAAACGGTTTTTACAAACCATTGGTAAAGGCCATGACTTAGGAAGGCTTTCCCAACGGTTTGTGTAAACCATTGGTAAAGCTCACCTTTACCAACAGTTTTATAAAACTGTTGGGAATGTTTTCCCCTAAAATACCTGACAACCCGATATCCCAATCCACGCTATTGAACTGCTAAAGTGGAGACCTACGATCTCCCTCTCTTGGAAAATCATTCCACCAGATCCATATTAAATCACAGAGTTTTTTTGTTCTACACTTCAAATCTGTAAGTAGTACGTTATGTTTAATGTTTTGCATTTAATTTTTTTCTTTTCTGCTTTCATTTTGCTTAAACCTAAGGTTCGTGTAGTATGGTATATCCAAAAACTTCAATTAGATTTTTTATTTGTTTTCTGTTTTTGTTATGGTGTCATGTGTGAATAAATTTTTATTCTGTTTTTGTTTTCTATTTTTGTTATGGTGGGAGGTGCTGGGGGTGAGGGAGTTGGGGGGAGGGGGTGTGCTGGTCGTGTGTTTAGGTTGGGGGAGGGGGTGTGCTGGTGGGGTGTTGATGTGGGGGGTTGTACAGGTGGGGGTGGGGGTGGGTTGGGCAGGTGGGGGTGGGGGGAGGGGTGGGTTGTGCAGGTGGGGGTGCAAGTGGTGGGGGGTTGTTGTGCAAGTGGGTGGGGGGAGGGGAGTGTGCAGGTTGGGGGTGGGCTAGGTAGGTCAGTGTTGGGGGGTGAGGTGGGGGTTGTATAGGTGTGGGTGGGTTGTGTAGGTGGGGGTGGGGGGGGGGGGGCTGTTCAAGTGGGGGGTCAAAGTGGAGGGGGTTGCTGTGCATGTAGGTGGGGGAGGGGAGTGTGCAGGGTGGGGGTGGGCTGGGTAGGTGGGAGTCTTTTGGGGGTGAGGTGGGGGTGGGGTGTACAGGTGGTTGTGGGGGGAGGGGGGCTGTGTAGGTGGGGGATGGGGGGAGGGTGGTAGTGCATGTGGGGGTGTAGGTGGGGGTGGTTGTGCAAGTGGGTGGGGGAGGGGAGTGTGTAGGTTGGGGGTGGGCTGGGAAGGGGGGAGTATGTTGGGGGCGATGTGGGGGTGTACAGGTGGGGTGGGGGAGGGGGGTTATCCAGGTGGGGGTGCAGGTGGGGGGGGGAGTGTGCAGTGGGTGGATGGGAGGGGCTGTGCAGGTGGGGGTGGGGGAGGGGGGTTGTGCAAGTGGGGGTGCATGTGGCGGGGGGGGGGGGGTGCAGTCGGTGGATGGGAGGTGGGTTGTGCAGGGGGAGTCTATTTGGGGTGATTCTGGAATGGGGGGTTGTATAGGTGGGAAGTCATAACTTCCATAGTTCACCAATAAGTATAGGGAATTCATCACTTCTAGAGATTTGGATAGTTTTGAGGCCTCTTTGGTTTTGGTTCTTGTCTAGTCATCTTGATGATTAAGGCATCGCATGATCTAAAAGTGACATCAACAATATAGGATGAATTCCTTCTCCACAACATATTTTTCTAGAAATAATATATCCTTAGAAGGTTATGTGAGCCTTTTAGAATCAAATGCCCCAACATTCTCCCAATTGTAAACATGATACCATCATGTTATCAAGTCACTAATCCAAACAAATTGGATTTTCACTAAAAAATAATATTCTAATCCTTAACACCCATCTTTTGTTTTTCATAACATGAATGACAACCCAGTTAAATCTCATAGCACTCTGTCACACCCCTATGGATAGCTCTCCCACCCCCTTAAACACCCCCTACCCCCTGGACAACCCTGCCACCCTCGTGGACTATCCGCCCACCCCTGGACAAAACCCACCACCCCCGTGGAAAGCCTGCCCACCCCCTAGACACCCCCTACTCCCTGGACATCCCCCCAACCCCGTGGATAGCCCTCCCACCCCTGGACACCCCCCCAGACACCACCAGCCCCTGGACACCTTATAACCCGTGGAAAGCCCCCCCCCCCCCCACCCGTGGATTGCCCGGCCACCCCCTGGACAACCCCTCCCCCCTAGACAGCCCCGCCACCCTCATGGACAGGCCGTCCACCCCCCTGGACACCCCGTACCCCCTGGACAACCCCACACCCGTGTGGACAGCCCGCCCCCGATTACACAGAAGCAAATAACTCTTCATTTCCCCCGATTTCAGAATCCCCCGCGATGGTGAACCCTAACCTGAGGTCTTCCATGTTATCAGCTGCAACTCCCCTATCCAGGTTAGACTCCTTCAACCTCTTCCCAAATACAGACATAGAATCCCTCATTGAGGTAATTGACATGGTTGGCGTAGTGTGGTAGGTGGTTTCCCTTTTTTAGTGGGGTGATATGGGTACTTTCTGTGGACTTTAGTTTGGGGTTTTATGAAATGTACTAACATTTCACAATATTTCCATTTATAGGATTAATAAATTATTTAAAAAACTCTCTTTACACATTCTACATCTTTCAGGAAGAGAATTCACTTTCTAATATCTTGAACAATGTTTTATCAGGTCTATGGTGTCTTCATGGTATGTCATAAATGAAAAATTACAAAACACATCTCACCTCAAATCTAGGCACACATAACTGAATTAATTAGTATATCTTTACATTGTTGTAATATTTCACTACATCAACTAGAAACTCCTTCCTTTATCATTTACTTAAATTTATTTTCTATTGAAGTTCAATCCTATTGAATTGTTTAGGACAAATGACTTATATAAATTATTTTTATAGAATGGACAGAAGTTGGATGTATGAAACTGATCGGATGCCAAGCAATTTTCAAAACAATTTGTAGAGATTTATAGATTTTTCATTTCACAATGCTTCAGATTGTGGTCGCATACACTGCCCATGTTCCAATTGTGTTGGTGGTCCTTGTTTGAACTGTGAAGAAGTCACCTACCACATTAACAAAAATGGTTTTCAACAAAACGACTTTGTGTGGTATCACAATGGGGAGAAAATGAAATCTCAAAATGGTGATGATCGAAATGAAAGGAATGGAATGGAGAATTTTTCAGATGATCAGTTTCCGTTTATTCGTCATCAAGAAAAAGAAAGGATTTCGACTCAAGAAGACTTTGATATGAGGACAGCTGATGCATCTAGTGAAGATGATGATATTGATAGGGTGAAAAAATTGAATGATGTTACCATGACTCCAGTATATCGACAATGAGATAAAATGAAAAACCTGGTATTTTTAATCCGATTGTTTCATGGGAAAACAGTGTATGGATTTC
>CAUJRU010000882.1:0-25000 GCA_963277665.1 Viscum album
GACGCTCGTGTATCTTGCAGAAACAGTAGATACACATTCTCAAGCCACCCTTATGAACATCATCACCCAAGGCATGGCTGAGGAGGAAGGCACCCCAACTTGTCCAATAATGAACCATGGAAATCGTCACCCTGTTGGTGAGAGTTTCTTAGGACCCAAATAACTCGCACGTGGCCCCGACAATGCGTTGAGCAAAGCACTCCCACCAATCATTGCCCAAGGCAGCTTGCTATGGTTCGCATGAAATATCGCTGAATGAGAAATTTAGGAGCACGCTCTCGCATCCTGGTGATACCGACAGTTTCGCGCTTGAACCACTACCAAAATTCCACAACGCTCCAGAGAAGGTGAGGAAAAGGCGGTACAGCAAGGGACGACAAAGGAACCCAATCCCACCATGCCTCCCACATCCCAACATCTGCAAGAACTCAACCACACTCGGTGGCTTTTAAGCATAACCCGACCCGCAACGCTCCATGAAAGGTGAGGAAAAAGGTGGGTACGACAGGACGGGGAAACAACCCAATCCCGCCCATACCCCCCACATCCCAACAGTGAGGAAAAAGGTAGGAACGTCAGGGGATGAGGAGGGAAACCCCCATCCCGCCGTGCCTCCCACATCTCACATTCCGTAGGAACTCAACCGCCATGAGGCAGCTTTTAAGCAGACGAACCAGCAACGCTCAAGAGACGTCAAGGAAAAGGAGTCAGGGTAGGTACGGGGGTCCTATGTCCCGCCGCGCCGCCCACATCCCACCATCCACAGGATCCCACAAACCGTGAGGCGGTATTTAAGCACCCAGCCCGCAATGCTCCACAGACGGGGAGGAAAAGGCAGGCACGTCAGGGGACGGGGCAAAAACCCAATCCCGCCGCGCCTCCCACATCCCACCATCCGCAGCAACTCAACCACCCTGAGGCCAAGCCAAGCCGCACTGCTCTAGAGAAGGCGAGGGAAGGGCAGGAGCGTCGAGGGACGACAAAGGAACACCAACCCACCATGCCTCCCACATCCCACCATCCAAGGAACTCCGCCACCGACAGGTGGCCTTTTAAGCAAGCCCGAACCGCAACGCTCCATGAAAGGTGAGGAAAAAGGCGGGCACGGCATGAGACTGGGCAAAAACCCATTCTTTCCAATGCCCCCCACATCCCACCGGTGAGGAAAAGGAATTACAGCGTCCCACCGCCATACCTCCCACATCCCACCTTCCGAAGGAACTCAACCGCCATGAGGCAGATTTTAAGCAGACGAACCCACAACGCTCCAGGGACGTTGAGGAAAAGGAGTCATGACAGGAACGGAGGCCCTATGTCCCGCCGCACCCCCCACATCCCACCATTCAAAAGAACTCAACCACCGTTGCGAAACTTTTAACCAAGAACCAGGACACCAACCATGCTCATCTATCATCATCCCATCCAAGTTATATCTGTCTAGTATCGCATCGTATTTTTAGCAAGCCCTTGGAAGACGGAACCGCAATTGTGCGAGAGAATTCAACCCAAGCATATAGACGGGGCCCCTACATCAGCACCAAAAAAATTCCACTACCAACAGGGAGAACTCCAAAGGGACAAGTGAGGGTCTTCTAGGTGGAGCTCACCCACCTGGGGATTCTTCGCTTGAGATATAACCGAGGAGAAAGTCACCCCTGGCACTGATTTAATGAGACCCGTCACAGTATCACCATCTTTCGATTAGTTTGTCCTTTACATGCGGGACCTGATCTTTGAGACAGGCATATGACTAGTGGAAGGATCAGCCATGTAGCATCACCAACAACATCTGCATTGTTTGGGGTATGACTGAGCTGACCACTCAGACCCCAACACAAGCCCAAACCGTCGTCCCGAACATTCAATTCTGTTCGATTAGTTTGTCCTTTGTACATGCACAACCTGATCTTTGAGACAAGCATATGACTAATGGAAGGATCAGCCAGGTAGCATCACCAACCACATCTGCAATGTTTGAGGTATGACTGAGCAGACCACTCAGACCCCAACACAAGCCCCAACCATCTTCCCAAATCGACAGGATTCCCCTTAATGAGTCATCACCTCCGCATGACGCTCGTGTATCTTGCAGAAACAGTAGATACACATTCTCAAGCCACCCTTATGAACATCATCACCCAAGGCATGACTGAGGAGGAAGGCACCCCAACTTGTCCAATAATGAACCATGGAAATCGTTACCCTGTTGGTGTGAGTTTCTTAGGACACAAATAACTCGCACGTGGCCCCGACAATGCGTTGAGCAAAGCACTCCCACCAATCATTGCCCAAGGCAGCTTGCTATGGTTCGCATGGAATATCGCTGAATGAGAAATTTAGGAGCACGCTCTCGCATCCTGGTGATACCGACAGTTTCGCGCTTGAACCACTACCAAAATTCCACAACGCTCCAGAGAAGGTGAGGAAAAGGCGGTACAGCAAGGGACGACAAAGGAACCCAATCCCAACATGCCTCCCACATCCCAACATCTGCAAGAACTCAACCACACTCAGTGGATTTTAAGCAAAGCCCGACCCGCAACGCTCCATGAAAGGTGAGGAAAAAGGTGGGTACGACAGGACGGGGAAACAACCCAATCCCGCCCATACCCCCCACATCCCACCAGTGAGGGAAAAGGTAGGAACGTCAGGGGATGAGGAGGGAAACCCCCATCCCGCCGTGCCTCCCACATCTCACATTCCGTAGGAACTCAACCGCCATGAGGCAGCTTTTAAGCAGACGAACCAGCAACGCTCAAGAGACGTCGAGGAAAAGGAGTCATGGTAGGTACGGGGGTCCTATGTCCCGCCGCGCCGCCCACATCCCACCATCCACAGGATCCCACAAACCGTGAGGCGGTATTTAAGCACCCAGCCCGCAATGCTCCACAGACGGGGAGGAAAAGGCAGGCACGTCAGGGGACGGGGCAAAAACCCAATCCCGCCGCGCCCCCCACATCCCACCATCCGCAGCAACTCAACCACCCTGAGGCAGCTTTTAAGCAAGCAAAGCCGCACTGCTCTAGAGAAGGCGAGGGAAGGGCAGGAGCGTCGAGGGACGACAAAGGAACACCAACCCACCATGCCTCCCACATCCCACCATCCAAGGAACTCCGCCACCAACAGGTGGCCTTTTAAGCAAGCCCGAACCGCAACGCTCCATGAAAGGTGAGGAAAAAGGCGGGCACGGCATGAGACTGGGCAAAAACCCATTCTTTCCAATGCCCCCCACATCCCACCGGTGAGGAAAAGGAATTACAGCGTCCCACCGCCATGCTTCCCACATCCCACCTTCCGAAGGAACTCAACCGCCGTGAGGCAGATTTTAAGCAGACGAACCCACAACGCTCCAGGGACGTTGAGGAAAAGGAGTCATGACAGGAACAGAGGCCCTATGTCCCGCCGCACCCCCCACATCCCACCATTCAAAAGAACTCAACCACCGTTGCGAAACTTTTAACCAAGAACCAGGACACCAACCAAGTTCATCTATCATCATCCCATCCAAGTTATATCTGTCTAGTATCGCATCGTCTTTTTAGCAAGCCCTTGGAACCCGAAACCAAAATTGTGCGAGAGAATTCAACCCAAGCATATAGACGGGGCCCGTACATCAGCACCAACAAAATTCCACTACCAACAGGGAGAACTCCAAAGGGACAAGTGAGGGTCTTCAAGGTGGAGCTCACCCACCTGGGGATTCTTCGCTTGAGGTATAACCGAGGAGAAAGTCAGCCCTGGCACTGATTTAATGAGACCCGTCACAGTATCACCATCTTTCGATTAGTTTGTCCTTTACATGCGGGACCTGATCTTTGAGACAGGCATATGACTAGTGGAAGGATCAACCATGTAGCATCACCAACCACATCTGCAATGTTTGAGGTATGACTGAGCAGACCACTCAGACCCCAACACAAGCCCAAACCGTCGTCCCGAGCATTCAATTCCATTCGATTAGTTTGTCCTTCGTACATGCACAGCCTGATCTTTGAGACAATCATATGACTAATGGAAAGATCAACCGGGTACCATCACCAACCACATCTGCAATGTTTGAGGTATGACTGAGCAGACCACTCAGACCCCAACACAAGCCCGAACCATCTCTTCCCAAATCGACATGTTTCCCCTTAATTAGTCATCACCTCTGCATGACGCTCGTGTATCTTGCAAAAACAGTAGATACACATTCTCAAGCCACCCTTATGAACATCATCACCCAAGGCATGACTGAGGAGGAAGGCACCCCAACTTGTCCAATAATGAACCATGGAAATCGTTACCCTGTTGGTGTGAGTTTCTTAGGACCCAAATAACTCGCACGTGGCCCCGACAATGCGTTGAGCAAAGCACTCCCACCAATCATTGCCCAAGGCAGCTTGCTATGGTTCGCATGGAATATCACTGAATGAGAAATTTAGGAGCACGCTCTCGCATCCTGGTGATACCGACAGTTTCGCGCTTGAACCACTACCAAAATTCCACAACGCTCCAGAGAAGGTGAGGAAAAGGCGGTACAGCAAGGGACGACAAAGGAACCCAATCCCACCATGCCTCCCACATCCCAACATCTGCAAGAACTCAACCACAATCAGTGGATTTTAAGCAAAGCCCGACCCGCAACGCTCCATGAAAGGTGAGGAAAAAGGTGGGTACGACAGGACGGGGAAACAACCCAATCCCACCCATACCCCCCACATCCCACCAGTGAGGAAAAAGGTAGGAACGTCAGGGGATGAGGAGGGAAACCCCCATCCCGCCGTACCTCCCACATCTCACATTCCGTAGGAACTCAACCGCCATGAGGCAGCTTTTAAGCAGACGAACCAGCAACGCTCAAGAGACGTCGAGGAAAAGGAGTCATGGTAGGTACGGGGGTCCTATGTCCCGCCGCGCCGCCCACATCCCACCATCCACAGGATCCCACAAACCGTGAGGCGGTATTTAAGCACCCAGCCCGCAATGCTCCACAGACGGGGAGGAAAAGGCAGGCACGTCAGGGGACGGGGCAAAAACCCAATCCCGCCGCGCCCCCCACATCCCACCATCCGCAGCAACTCAACCGCCCTGAGGCAGCTTTTAAGCAAGCAGAGCCGCACTGCTCTAGAGAAGGCGAGGGAAGGGCAGGAGCGTCGAGGGACGACAAAGGAACACCAACCCACCATGCCTCCCACATCCCACCATCCAAGGAACTCCGCCACCAACAGGTGGCCTTTTAAGCAAGCCCGAACCGCAACGCTCCATGAAAGGTGAGGAAAAAGGCGGGCACGGCATGAGACTGGGCAAAAACCCATTCTTTCCAATGCCCCCCACATCCCACCGGTGAGGAAAAGGAATTACAGCGTCCCACCGCCATGCCTCCCACATCCCACCTTCCGAAGGAACTCAACCGCCATGAGGCAGATTTTAAGCAGACGAACCCACAACGCTCCAGGGACGTTGAGGAAAAGGAGTCATGACAGGAACGGAGGCCCTATGTCCCGCCGCACCCCCCACATCCCACCATTCAAAAGAACTCAACCACCGTTGCGAAACTTTTAACCAAGAACCAGGACACCAACCATGCTCATCTATCATCATCCCATCCAAGTTATATCTGTCTAGTATCGCATCGTCTTTTTAGCAAGCCCTTGGAACCCGAAACCAAAATTGTGCGAGAGAATTCAACCCAAGCATATAGACGGGGCCCTTACATCAGCACCAACAAAATTCCACTACCAACAGGGAGAACTCCAAAGGGACAAGTGAGGTTCTTCTAGGTGGAGCTCACCCACCTGGGGATTCTTCGCTTGATGTATAACCGAGGAGAAAGTCAGCCGTGTCACTGATTTAATGAGACCCTTCACAGTATCACCATCTTTCGATTAGTTTGTCCTTGTACATGCAGGACCTGATCTTTGAGACACGCATATGACTAGTGGAAGGATCACCCATGTAGCGTCACTAACCACATCTGCAATGTTTGAGGTATGACTGAGCAGACCACTCAGACCCCAACACAAGCCTAAACCGTCGTCCCGAGCATTCAATTCCATTCGATTAGTTTGTCCTTTGTACATGCACAACCTGATCTTTGATACAAGCATATGACTAATGGAAGGATCAGCCAGGTAGCATCACCAACCACATCTGCAATGTTTGAGGTATGACTGAGCAAACCACTCAGACCCCAACACAAGCCCAAACCATCTTCCCAAATCGACATGTTTCCCCTTAATTAGTCATCACCTCTGCATGACGCTCGTGTATCTTGCAAAAACAATAGATACACATTCTTCGCTTGATGTATAACCGAGGAGAACGTCAAACTTGTCACTGATTTAATGAGACCCTTCACAGTATCACCATCTTTCGGTTAGTTTGTCCCTGTACATGCACAGACTGATCTTTGAGACAAGCATATGACTAGTGTTCTCATCGGATATCCAACCAAGCCAAACCGTGTTCCATCATTCACATGGAAACATGTACAAGGACCAAATGAAAGCGAGGAGAAATTAAACCCCCACTTACGGATGAGGGTGCCAACGAGACCAACGTTCCCTTCCCAAAAAAGGGAGACCGCAGTATCTTGACAACCATCCACCACTCCCACACAATCGCGTAAGCACAACCATCAACCCACACAACTGACCGTCACGCCTCGAGGGAAGCAACCCGAGAGGCATCACAATGCAGCACATGAAGGCAGGGAAAGCCCGCTATGCATGACACAAGGGAAGGATTGATATACCCAACCCCCTAGCGCCAACGAGACCAACGTTCCATTCCCAAAAAAGGGAGACCGCAGTATCTTGACAACCATCCACCACTTCCACACAATCGCATAAGGGCAACCATCAACCCACACAACTGATCATGCACAACCTGATCTTTGAGACAAGCATATGACTAGTAGAAGGATCAGCCATGTAGCATCACCAACATCATCTGCATTGTTTGAGGTATGACTGAGCTCACCACTCAGACCCCAACACAAGCCCAAACCATCATCCCGAACATTCAATTCCGTTCCATTAGTTTGTCCTTTGTACATGCACAACCTGATCTTTGGGACAAGCATATGACTAATGGAAGGATCAGCCAGGTTGCATCACCAACCACATCTGCAATGTTTGAGGTATGACTGAGCAGACCACTCAGACCCCAACACAAGCCCAAACCGTCTTTCCAAATCGACAGGAACCCAATTAATGAGTCATCACCTCTGCATGATGCTCAATACCGCAATTGTGCGAGAGAATTCAACCCAAGCATATAAACAGGGCCCGTATATCATAACTGACAAAATTCCACTACCAACAGGGAGAACTCCGAAGGGACAAGTGAGGGTCTTCTAGGTGGAGCTCACCCACCTGGGGATTCTTCTCTTGATGTATAACTGAGGAGAAAGTCAGCCCTGGCACTAATTTAATGAGACCCATCACAGTATCACCATCTTTCGATTAGTTTGTCTTTGTACATGCGGGACCTGATCTTTGAGTCAAGCATATGACTAGTTGAAGGATCAGCCATGTAGCATCACCAACAACATCTGCATTGTTTGAGGTATGACTGAGCTAACCACTCAGACCCCAACACAAGCCCAAACCGTCGTCCCGAACATTCAATTCCATTCGATTAGTTTTTCCTTTGTACATGCACCACCTGATCTTTGGGACAAGCATATGACTAATGGAAGGATCAGCCAGGTAGCATCACCAACCACATCTGCAATGTTTGAGGTATGACTGAGCAAACCACTCAGACCCCAACACAAGCCCAAACCATCTTCCCAAATCGACAGGATTCCCCTTAATGAGTCATCACCTCTGCGTGACGACGCTCGTGTATCTTGTCGAAACAATAGATACACATTCTTCGCTTGATGTATAACCGAGGAGAACGTCAAACTTGTCACTGATTTAATGAGACCCTTCACAATATCACCATCTTTCGGTTAGTTTGTCCCTGTACATGCACAGACTGATCTTTGAGACAAGCATTTGACTAGTGTTCTCAACGGATATCCAACCAAGCCAAACCGTGTTCCATCATTCACATGGAAACATGCACAAGGACCAAATGAAAGCGAGGAGAAATTAATCCCCCACTTACGGATGAGGGTGCCAACGAGACCAACGTTCCCTTCCCAAAAAAGGGAGACCGCAGTATCTTGACAACCATCCACCACTCCCACACAATCGCGTAAGCACAACCATCAACCCACACAACTGACCGTGACGCCTCAAGGGAAGCAACCCGAGAGGCATCACAATGCAGCACATGAAGGCAGGGAAAGCCCGCTATGCATGACACAAGGGAAGGATTTATATACCCAACCCCCTAGAGCCAAGGAGACCAACGTTCCCTTCCCAAAAAAGGGAGACCGCAGTATCTTGACAACCATCCACCACTCCCACACAATCGCGTAAGCACAACCATCAACCCACACAACTGACTGTGACGCCTCGAGGGAAGCAACCCGAGAGACATCACAATGCAGCACATGAAGGCAGGGAAAGCCCGCTATGCATGACACAAGGGAAGGATTTATATACCCAACCCCCTAGAGCCAAGGAGACCAACGTTCCCTTCCCAAAAAAGGGAGACCGCAGTATCTTGACAACCATCCACCACTCCCACACAATCGCGTAAGCACAACCATCAACCCACACAACTGACCGTGACGCCTCAAGGGAAGCAACCCCAGAGGCATCACAATGCAGCACATGAAGGCAGGGAAAGCCCGCTATGCATGACACAAGGGAAGGATTTATATACCCAACCCCCTAGAGCCAAGGAGACCAACGTTCCCTTCCCAAAAAAGGGAGACCGCAGTATCTTGACAACCATCCACCACTCCCACACAATCGCGTAAGCACAACCATCAACCCACACAACTGACTGTGACGCCTCGAGGGAAGCAACCCGAGAGACATCACAATGCAGCACATGAAGGCAGGGAAAGCCCGCTATGCATGACACAAGGGAAGGATTGATATACCCAACCCCCTAGAGCCAACGAGACCAACGTTCCCTTCCCAAAAAAGGGAGACCGCAGTATCTTGACAACCATCCACCACTCCCACACAATCGCATAAGCGCAACCATCAACCCACACAACTGATCATGCAGGACCTGACCTTTGAGACAAGCATATGACTAGTGGAAGGATCAGCCATGTAGCATCACCAACAACATCTGCATTGTTTGAGGTATGACTGAGCTCACCACTCAGACCCCAACACAAGCCCAAACCGTCGTCTCGAACATTCAATTCCGTTCGATTAGTTTGTCCTTTGTACATGCACAACCTGATTTTTGAGACAAGCATATGACTAATGGAAGGATCAGACAGGTTGCACCACCAACAACATCTGCAATGTTTGAGGTATGACTGAGCAGACCACTCAGACCCCAACACAATCCCAAACCGTCTTCCCAAATCGACAGGAACCCAATTAATGAGTCTTCACCTCTGCATGATGCTCAAAACCGCAATTGTGCGAGAGAATTCAACCCAAGCATATAAACAGGGCCCGTATATCAGCACTAACAAAATTCCACTACCAACAGGGAGAACTCCGATGGGACAAGTGAGGATCTTCTAGGTGGAGCTCACCCACCTGGGGATTCTTCGCTTGATGTATAACCGAGGAGAAAGTCAGCCGTGTCACTGATTTAATGAGACCCTTCACAGTATCACCATCTTTCGATTAGTTTGTCCCTGTACATGCACTAACTGATCTTTGAGACAAGCATATGACTAGTGGAAGGATCAACCATGTAGCATTACCAACAACATCTGCATTGTTTGTGGTATAACTGAGCAGACCACTCAGACCCCAACACAAGCCCAAACCATCATCCCGAACATTCAATTCCGTTCGATTAGTTTATCCTTTGTAAATGCACAACCTGATCTTTGAGACAAGCATATGACTAATGGTAGGATCAGCCAGGTAGCATCACCAACCACATCTGCAATGTTTGAGGTATGACTGAGCAGACCACTCAAACCCCAACACAAGCCCAAATCATCTTCCCAAATCGACAGGATTCACCTTAATGAGTCATCACCTCTGCATGACGCTCGTGTATCTTGCAGAAACAATAGATACACATTCTTCGCTTGATGTAAAACCGAGGAGAACGTCAGACTTGTCCCTGATTTACTGAGACCCTTCACAGTATCACCATCTTCGATTAGTTTGTCCCTGTACATGCACAGACTGAACTTTGAGACAAGCATATGACTAGTGTTCTCAACGGATATCCAACCAAGCCAAACCGTGTTCCATCATTCACATGGAAACATGCACAAGGACCAAATGAAAGCGAGGAGAAATTAAACCCCCACTTACGGATGAGGGTGCCAACGAGACCAACGTTCCCTTCCCAAAAAAGGGAGACCACAGTATCTTGACAACCATCCACCACTCCCACACAATCGCGTAAGCACAACCATCAACCCACACAGCTGATCGTGACGCCTCGAGGGATGCAACCCGAGAGGCATCACAATGCAGCACATGAAGGCAGGGAAAGCCCGCTATGCATGACACAAGGGAAGGATTGATATACCCAACCCCCTAGAGCCAACGAGACCAACGTTCCCTTCCCAAAAAAGGGAGACCGCGGTATCTTGACAACCATCCACCACTCCCACACAATCGCATAAGCGCAACCATCAACCCACACAACTGATCATGCAGGACCTGATCTTTGAGACAAGCATATGACTAGTGGAAGGATCAGACATGTAGAATCACCAACAACATCTGCATTGTTTGAGGTATGACTGAGCTCACCACTCAGACCCCAACACAAGCCCAAACCGTCGTCCCGAACATTCAATTCCGTTCGATTAGTTTGTCCATTGTACATGCACAACCTGATCTTTGAGACAAGCATATGACTAATGGAAGGATCAACAAGGTTGCATCACCAACCACATCTGCAATGTTTGAGGTATGACCCCACCTCAACGTCCTTCCCTTCAAGGCACGCCGCATGCACCAAGACGGGACTCGAGGCCCCTTCAAATCGTCTCACTCGGATGCCATTGTCTGGAAACGACTGTCAGCCCGCAAGATCACACATGCGACAAACCCCATCTCGTTGTCATCGTTTTTAGGGCGCACTACCTCGGGAAAGACAAGCCCCAAGCACGGGACGAATCATCAAGAATTCATGGCATTGCGTCCATTCCATTTTCCATGTCACTGGGCACGTCATCGGGTGGCTCTAGGCACGCAGGACAAGACCCACGCCCAGGGGGGGTCGCCGACCACTCCCCCCCCTAAAGAGACATTTATGCATTTCCAGCTATTCCACCAGGAAACATCAACAGTGACGAGGAGACATACTGATGGGTTTAGACCACCCTAAGGGCACCGCAGTGCATGAAAGACAACACGGGTTGCCCTAAAAGAGCTATGAAACCATAGGAAGGGCCACCGACGTGACCCCTTAGGCACATGAAGGCCGCCGACACGTCATGGCATCCGTCCCGCGTCTCGTCCATCACCGCAGAGAAGACACGCCCCATGTCCAGAGCGGGTCCTCACGCATGAAAGGAATTATCTTGAGGCGGTCATTGTCATTACATACCGTACCCAACAACATATGACAAACCCCACCACGTCGTCCTTCCTTGCAAGGCACACCGCATCCTCCAAGGCAAGCCCCGATGCCCCTTCAAATCGTCCCACTCGGGTGGCGTTGTCTCCACGTGATTGTCAGTACGTCGGACCTGACACGCGACGCACCCCGGCTCATTGTCATCACTTTTATGGCGCATTACCTCAGACAAGACAAGCCCCAAGCACCGTATGAATCCTCAAGCTTTCATGGATTTGTCTGGAGGCCATTTTTCCATGTCCGTGGGCATGTCACTAGGTGGCTCTGGGCACGCAGGACAAGACCCACGCCCAGGGGGGGTCGCCGACCACTCCCCCCCTAAAGAGACATTTATGCATTTTCAGCTGTCCCACCAGGAAACATCAGCACTGACGAGGAGACATACTAACGGGTTTAGACAACCCTGTGGGCACCACAGCGCATGAAAGACAACACGTGTTGCCCTAAAAGATATATGAAACCATAGGAACAGCCACCGATGTGACCCCTTAGGCACATGAAGGCCACCGACACGTAGTAGCATTCATCCCGGGTAGCGTCCAACACCGCCGAGAAGACAGGCCCCATGTCCAGAGAGGGTCCTCACGCATGAAATGAATTCTCTTTAGGTGGTCATTGTCATTACATACGGGACACGACAACAGATGACAAACCCCACCGCAACGTCCTTCCTTTCAAGGCACGCCACACGCACCAAGACGGGCCTCGAGGCCCCTTCAAATCGTCTCACTCGGATGCCATTGTCTGGACACGACTGTCAGTCCGCAGGATCACACATGCGACAAACCCCATCTCATTGTCATCGTTTTTAGGGCGCACTACCTCGGCCAAGACAAGCCCCAAGCACGGGACGAATCATCAGAAATTCATGGCACTGCGTCGATGCCATTTTCCATGTCACTCGGCATGTCAGTGGGTGGCTCTAGGCACGCAGGACAAGACCCACGCCCAGGGGGGGTCGCCGACCACTCCCCCCCTAAAGAGACATTTATGCATTTCCAGCTATACCACCAGGAAACATCAACAGTGACGAGGAGACATACTGATGGGTTTAGACCACCCTAAGGGCACCGCAATGCATGAAAGACAACACGGGTTGCCCTAAAAGAGCTATGAAACCATAGGAAGGGCCACCGACGTGACCCCTTAGGCACATGAAGGCCGCCGACACGTCATGGCATCCGTCCCGCGTCTCGTCCATCACCGCAGAGAAGACGCGCCCCATGTCCAGAGCGAGTCCTCACGCCTCAAAGGAATTATCTTTAGGTGGTCATTGTCAATACATACCGTACCCAACAACATATGACAAACCCCACCACATCGTCCTTCCTTGCAAGGCACACCGCATCCACCAAGGCAAGCCCCGAGGCCCCTTCAAATCGTCTCACTCGGATGCCGTTGTCTCCACGTGATCGTCAGTACGTCGGACCTCACACACGCGACAAACCCCATCTCATTGTCATCGTTTTTATGGCGCACTACCTCGGGCAAGACAAGCCCGAAGCACGGGACGAATCATCAGGAATTCTTGGCATTGCGTCGATGCCATTTTCCACGTCACTCAGCGTGGGTCTGACACGCGACGCACCCCAGCTCATTGTCATCACTTTTATGGCGCATTACCTCAGAAAAGACAAGCCCCAAGCACCGTACGAATCATCAGGCTTTCATGGATTCGTCTGGAGGCCGTTTTTCCATGTCTGTGGGCATGTCACTGGGTGGCTCTGGGCACACAGGACAAGACCCACGCCCAGGGGGGGTCGCCGACCACTCCCCCCCTAAAGAGACATTTATGCATTTCCAGCTGTCCCACCAGGAAACATCAGCACTGACGAGGAGACATACTAACGGGTTTAGACAACCCTGTGGGCACCACAGCGCATGAAAGACAACACGCGTTGCCCTAAAAGATATATGAAACCCTAGGAACAGCCACCGATGTGACCCCTTAGGCACATGAAGGCCGCCGACACGTAGTAGCATTCATCCCGGGTAGCGTCCAACACCGCCGAGAAGACAGGCCCCATGTCCAGAGAGGGTCCTCACGCATGAAATGAATTCTCTTTAGGTGGTCATTGTCATTACATACGGGACACGACAACAGATGACAAACCCCACCGCAACGTCCTTCCTTTCAAGGCACGCCACACGCACCAAGACGGGCCTCGAGGCCCCTTCAAATCGTCTCACTCGGATGCCATTGTCTGGACACGACTGTCAGTCCGCAGGATCACACATGCGACAAACCCCATCTCATTGTCATCGTTTTTAGGGCGCACTACCTCGGGCAAGACAAGCCCCAAGCACGGGACGAATCATCAGAAATTCATGGCACTGCGTCGATGCCATTTTCCATGTCACTCGGCATGTCAGTGGGTGGCTCTAGGCACGCAGGACAAGACCCACGCCCAGGGGGGGTCGCCGACCACTCCCCCCCTAAAGAGACATTTATGCATTTCCAGCTATACCACCAGGAAACATCAACAGTGACGAGGAGACATACTGATGGGTTTAGACCACCCTAAGGGCACCGCAGTGCATGAAAGACAACACGGGTTGCCCTAAAAGAGCTATGAAACCATAGGAAGGGCCACCGACGTGACCCCTTAGGCACATGAAGGCCGCCGACACGTCATGGCATCCGTCCCGCGTCTCGTCCATCACCGCAGAGAAGACGCGCCCCATGTCCAGAGCGAGTCCTCACGCCTCAAAGGAATTATCTTTAGGTGGTCATTGTCAATACATACCGTACCCAACAACATATGACAAACCCCACCACATCGTCCTTCCTTGCAAGGCACACCGCATCCACCAAGGCAAGCCCCGAGGCCCCTTCAAATCGTCTCACTCGGATGCCGTTGTCTCCACGTGATCGTCAGTACGTCGGACCTCACACACGCGACAAACCCCATCTCATTGTCATCGTTTTTATGGCGCACTACCTCGGGCAAGACAAGCCCGAAGCACGGGACGAATCATCAGGAATTCTTGGCATTGCGTCGATGCCATTTTCCACGTCACTCGGCGTGGGTCTGACACGCGACGCACCCCAGCTCATTGTCATCACTTTTATGGCGCATTACCTCAGAAAAGACAAGCCCCAAGCACCGTACGAATCATCAGGCTTTCATGGATTCGTCTGGAGGCCGTTTTTCCATGTCTGTGGGCATGTCACTGGGTGGCTCTGGGCACACAGGACAAGACCCACGCCCAGGGGGGGTCGCCGACCACTCCCCCCCTAAAGAGACATTTATGCATTTCCAGCTGTCCCACCAGGAAACATCAGCACTGACGAGGAGACATACTGATGGGTTCAGACAACCCTGTGGGCACCACAGCGCATGAAAGACAACACGTGTTGCCCTAAAAGAGATATGAAACCATAGGAATAGCCACCAATGTGACCCCTTAGGCACATCAAGGCCGCCATCACGTACTAGCATCCATCCCGGGTAGCGTCCAACACCGCCGAGAAGACAGGCCCCATGTCCAGAGAGGGTCCTCACGCATGAAATGAATTCTCTTTAGGTGGTCATTATCATTACATACGGGACACGAAAACACATGAATAACCACACCTCAACGTCCTTCCTTTCAAGGCACACCGCATGCACCAAGACGGGCCTCGAGGCCCCTTCAAATCGTCTCACTCGGATGCCTTTGTCTGGAAACGACTGTCAGCCCGCAAGATCACACATGCGACAAAACCCATCTCATTGTCATCGTTTTTAGGGCGCACTACCTCGGGAAAGACAAGCCCCAAGCACGGGACGAATCATCGAGAATTCATGGCATTGCGTCCATGCCATTTTCCATGTCACTGGGCACGTCATCGGGTGGCTCTAGGCACGCAGGACAAGACCCACGCCCAGGGGGGGTCGCCGACCACTCCCCCCCCTAAAGAGACATTTATGCATTTCCAGCTATTCCACCAGGAAACATCAACAGTGACGAGGAGACATACTGATGGGTTTAGACCACCCTAAGGGCACCGCAGTGCATGAAAGACAACACGGGTTGCCCTAAAAGAGCTATGAAACCATAGGAAGGGCCACCGACGTGACCCCTTAGGCACATGAAGGCCGCCGACACGTCATGGCATCCGTCCCGCGTCTCGTCCATCACCGCAGAGAAGACACGCCCCATGTCCAGAGCGGGTCCTCACGCATGAAAGGAATTATCTTGAGGCGGTCATTGTCATTACATACCGTACCCAACAACATATGACAAACCCCACCACGTCGTCCTTCCTTGCAAGGCACACCGCATCCTCCAAGGCAAGCCCCGATGCCCCTTCAAATCGTCCCACTCGGGTGGCGTTGTCTCCACGTGATTGTCAGTACGTCGGACCTGACACGCGACGCACCCCGGCTCATTGTCATCACTTTTATGGCGCATTACCTCAGACAAGACAAGCCCCAAGCACCGTATGAATCCTCAAGCTTTCATGGATTTGTCTGGAGGCCATTTTTCCATGTCCGTGGGCATGTCACTAGGTGGCTCTGGGCACGCAGGACAAGACCCACGCCCAGGGGGGGTCGCCGACCACTCCCCCCCTAAAGAGACATTTATGCATTTTCAGCTGTCCCACCAGGAAACATCAGCACTGACGAGGAGACATACTAACGGGTTTAGACAACCCTGTGGGCACCACAGCGCATGAAAGACAACACGTGTTGCCCTAAAAGATATATGAAACCCTAGGAACAGCCACCGATGTGACCCCTTAGGCACATGAAGGCCGCCGACACGTAGTAGCATTCATCCCGGGTAGCGTCCAACACCGCCGAGAAGACAGGCCCCATGTCCAGAGAGGGTCCTCACGCATGAAATGAATTCTCTTTAGGTGGTCATTGTCATTACATACGGGACACGACAACAGATGACAAACCCCACCGCAACGTCCTTCCTTTCAAGGCACGCCACACGCACCAAGACGGGCCTCGAGGCCCCTTCAAATCGTCTCACTCGGATGCCATTGTCTGGACACGACTGTCAGTCCGCAGGATCACACATGCGACAAACCCCATCTCATTGTCATCGTTTTTAGGGCGCACTACCTCGGGCAAGACAAGCCCCAAGCACGGGACGAATCATCAGAAATTCATGGCACTGCGTCGATGCCATTTTCCATGTCACTCGGCATGTCAGTGGGTGGCTCTAGGCACGCAGGACAAGACCCACGCCCAGGGGGGGTCGCCGACCACTCCCCCCCTAAAGAGACATTTATGCATTTCCAGCTATACCACCAGGAAACATCAACAGTGACGAGGAGACATACTGATGGGTTTAGACCACCCTAAGGGCACCGCAGTGCATGAAAGACAACACGGGTTGCCCTAAAAGAGCTATGAAACCATAGGAAGGGCCACCGACGTGACCCCTTAGGCACATGAAGGCCGCCGACACGTCATGGCATCCGTCCCGCGTCTCGTCCATCACCGCAGAGAAGACGCGCCCCATGTCCAGAGCGAGTCCTCACGCCTCAAAGGAATTATCTTTAGGTGGTCATTGTCAATACATACCGTACCCAACAACATATGACAAACCCCACCACATCGTCCTTCCTTGCAAGGCACACCGCATCCACCAAGGCAAGCCCCGAGGCCCCTTCAAATCGTCTCACTCGGATGCCGTTGTCTCCACGTGATCGTCAGTACGTCGGACCTCACACACGCGACAAACCCCATCTCATTGTCATCGTTTTTATGGCGCACTACCTCGGGCAAGACAAGCCCGAAGCACGGGACGAATCATCAGGAATTCTTGGCATTGCGTCGATGCCATTTTCCACGTCACTCGGCGTGGGTCTGACACGCGACGCACCCCAGCTCATTGTCATCACTTTTATGGCGCATTACCTCAGACAAGACAAGCCCCAAGCACCGTACGAATCATCAGGCTTTCATGGATTCGTCTGGAGGCCGTTTTTCCATGTCCGTGGGCATGTCACTGGGTGGCTCTGGGCACACAGGACAAGACCCACGCCCAGGGGGGGTCGCCGACCACTCCCCCCCTAAAGAGACATTTATGCATTTCCAGCTGTCCCACCAGGAAACATCAGCACTGACGAGGAGACATACTGATGGGTTCAGACAACCCTGTGGGCACCACAGCGCATGAAAGACAACACGTGTTGCCCTAAAAGAGATATGAAACCATAGGAATAGCCACCAATGTGACCCCTTAGGCACATCAAGGCCGCCATCACGTACTAGCATCCATCCCGGGTAGCGTCCAACACCGCCGAGAAGACAGGCCCCATGTCCAGAGAGGGTCCTCACGCATGAAATGAATTCTCTTTAGGTGGTCATTATCATTACATACGGGACACGAAAACACATGAATAACCACACCTCAACGTCCTTCCTTTCAAGGCACACCGCATGCACCAAGACGGGCCTCGAGGCCCCTTCAAATCGTCTCACTCGGATGCCTTTGTCTGGAAACGACTGTCAGCCCGCAAGATCACACATGCGACAAAACCCATCTCATTGTCATCGTTTTTAGGGCGCACTACCTCGGGAAAGACAAGCCCCAAGCACGGGACGAATCATCAAGAATTCATGGCATTGCGTCGATGCCATTTTCCATGTCACTGGGCATGTCATTGGGTGGCTCTAGGCACGCAGGACAAGACCCACGCCCAGGGGGGGTCGCCGACCACTCCCCCCCTAAAGAGACATTTATGCATTTCCAGCTATTCCACCAGGAAACATCAAAAGTGACGAGGAGACATACTGAGGGGTTTAGACCACCCTAAGGGCACCGCAGTGCATGAAAGACAACACGGGTTGCCCTAAAAGAGCTATGAAACCATAGGAAGGGCCACCGACGTGACCCCTTAGGCACATGAAGGCCGCCGACACGTCATGACATCCGTCCCGCGTCTCGTCCATCACCGCAGAGAAGACACGCCCCATGTCCAGAGCGGGTCCTCACGCATGAAATGAATTATCTTTAGGCGGTCATTGTCATTACATACCGTACCCAACAACATATGACAAACCCCACCACGTCGTCCTTCCTTGCAAGGCACACCGCATCCTCCAAGGCAAGCCCCGATGCCCCTTCAAATCGTCCCACTCGGGTGGCGTTGTCTCCACGTGATTGTCAGTACGTCGGACCTGACACGCGACGCACCCCGGCTCATTGTCATCACTTTTATGGCGCATTACCTCATACAAGACAAGCCCCAAGCACCGTATGAATCCTCAAGCTTTCATGGATTTGTCTGGAGGCCATTTTTCCATGTCCGTGGGCATGTCACTAGGTGGCTCTGGGCACGCAGGACAAGACCCACGCCCAGGGGGGGTCGCCGACCACTCCCCCCCTAAAGAGACATTTATGCCTTTCCAGCTGTCCCACCAGGAAACATCAGCACTGACGAGGAGACATACTGGAGGGTTTAGACAACCCTGTGGGCACCACAGCGCATGAAAGTCAACACGTGTTGCCCTAAAAGATATATGAAACCGTAGGAACAGCCACCGATGTGACCCCTTAGGCACATGAAGGCCGCCGACACGTAGTAGCATTCATCCCGGGTAGCGTCCAACACCGCCGAGAAGACAGACCCCATGTCCAGAGAGGGTCCTCACGCATGAAATGAATTCTCTTTAGGTGGTCATTGTCATTACATACGGGACACGACAACAGATGACAAACCCCACCGCAACGTCCTTCCTTTCAAGGCACGCCACACGCACCAAGACGGGCCTCGAGGCCCCTTCAAATCGTCTCACTCGGATGCCATTGTCTGGACAAGACTGTCAGTCCGCAGGATCACACATGCGACAAACCCCATCTCATTGTCATCGTTTTTAGGGCGCACTACCTCGGGCAAGACAAGCCCCAAGCACGAGACGAATCATCAGGAATTCATGGCACTGCGTCGATGCCATTTTCCATGTCACTCGGCATGTCATTGGGTGGCTCTAGGCACGCAGGACAAGACCCACGCCCAGGGGGGGTCGCCGACCACTCCCCCCCTAAAGAGACATTTATGCATTTCCAGCTATACCACCAGGAAACATCAACAGTGACGAGGAGACATACTGATGGGTTTAGACCACCCTAAGGGCACCGCAGTGCATGAAAGACAACACGGGTTGCCCTAAAAGAGCTATGAAACCATAGGAAGGGCCACCGACGTGACCCCTTAGGCACATGAAGGCCGCCGACACGTCATGGCATCCGCCCCGCGTCTCGTCCATCACCGCAGAGAAGACACGCCCCATGTCCAGAGCTGGTCCTCACGCCTCAAAGGAATTATCTTTAGGCGGTCATTGTCAATACATACCGTACCCAACAACATATGACAAACCCCACCACGTCGTCCTTCCTTGCAAGGCACACCGCATCCACCAAGGCAAGCCCCGAGGCCCCTTCAAATCGTCCCACTCGGATGGCGTTGTCTCCACGTGATTGTCAGTACGTCGGACCTGACACGCGACGCACCCCGGCTCATTGTCATCACTTTTATGACGCATTACCTCAGACAAGACAAGCCCCAAGCACCGTACGAATAATCAAGCTTTCATGGATTTGTCTGGAGGTCGTTTTTCCATGTTCGTGGGCATGTCACTGGGTGGCTCTGGGCACGCAGGACAAGACCCACGCCCAGGGGGGGTCGCCGACCACTCCCCCCCTAAAGAGACATTTATGCATTTCCAGCTGTCCCACCAGGAAACATCAGCACTGACGAGGACACATACTGATGGGTTCAGACAACCCAATGGGCACCACAACGCATGAAGGACAGCACGTGTTGCCCTAAAAGAGCTACGAATCCATACGAACAGCCACCAAAGTGACCCCTTAGGCACATGAAGGCCGCCGACACGTCATGGCATCCGTCCCGGGTATCATCCAACACCGCCGAGAAGACAGGACCCATGTCCAGAGCGGGTCCCCGCGCATGAAATGAATTATCTTTAGGCGGTCATTGTCTTTACATTCCGAACACAACAACATGTGACAAACCCCACCTCGACGTCCTTCCTTTCAAGAAACGCCGCATGCACCAAGACGGGCCCCGAGACCCCTTCAAATCGTCTCACTCGGATGCCATTGTCTGAACGCGACTGTCAGTCCGCAGGATCTCGAAGGCCACAAACACCATCCCATTGTCATCGTTTTTATGGCGCACTACCTCGGGCAAGACAAGCCCCAAGCACGGGACGAATCATCAGGCATTCATGGCATTAAGTCGATGTCATTTTGCATGTCAATGGGCATCACATTGGGTGGCTCTAGGCACGCAGGACAAGACCCACGCCCGGGGGGGTCGCCGACCACTCCCCCCCTAAAGAGACATTTATGCATTTCCAGCTATTCCACCAGGAAACATCAACACCGACGAGGAGACATACTGATGGGTTTAGACCACCCTGAGGGCAGGGCAGCGCATGAAAGGCAACACGTGTTGCCCTAAAAGAGCTATGAAACCATAGGAAGGGCCACCGACGTGGCCCCTTAGGCACATGAAGGCCGCCGACACGTCATGGCATCCGTCCCACGTATCGTCCATCACCACAGCGAAGACACGCCCCATGTCCAGAGCGGGTCCCCACGCATGAAAGGAATTCTCTTTAGGCGGTCATTGTCATTACATACCGGACCCAACAACATATGACAAACCCCACCTCATTGTCCTTCCATTCAAGGCACACCGCATCCACCAAGGCAAGCCCTGAGGCCCCTTCAAATCCTCTCACCCGGATGGCGTTGTCTCCACCTGATTGTCAGTACGGAGGACCTGACACGCGACGAAACCCGGCTCATTGTCATCACTTTTATGGCGCACTACCTCGAACAAGACAAGCCCCAAGCACCGGACGAATCATCAAGCTGTCTTTGCTTTGTCCGGAGGCTGTTTTTCCATGTCCGTGGGCATGTCACTGGGTGGCTCTGGGCACGCAGGACAAGACCCACGCCCAGGGGGGGTCGCCGACCACTCCCCCCCTAAAGAGACATTTATGCATTTCCAGCTGTCCCACCAGGAAACATCAGCACTGACGAGGAGACATACTGATGGGTTTAGACAACCCTGTGGGCACCACAGCGCATGAAAGACAACACGTGTTGCCCTAAAAGAGATATGAAACCATAGGAACAGCCACTGATGTGACCCCTTAGGCACATCAAGGCCGCCGACACGTAGTAGCATTCGTCGCGGGTAGCATCCAACGCCGCCGAGAAGACAGGCCCCATGTCCAGAGCGGGTCCTCGCGCATGAAATGAATTCTCTTTAGGTGGTCATTGTCATTACATACGGGACACGACAACATATGAAAAACCCCACCTCGACGTCCTTCCTTTCAAGGCACGCCGCATGCACCAAGACGGGCCCTGAGGCCCCTTCAAATCGTCTCACTCGGATGCCATTGTCTGGACGCGACTGTCAGTCCGCAGGATCGCACATGCGACAAACCCCGTCTCATTGCCATCGTTTTTAGGGCGCACTACCTCGGGCAAGACAAGCCCCAAGCACGGGACGAATCATCAGGAATTCATGGCATTGCGTCGATGCCATTTTCCATGTCACTGGGCATGTCTGTGGGTGGCTCTCGGCACGCAGGACAAGACCCACGCCCAGGGGGGGTCGCCGACCACTCCCCCCCTAAAGAGACATTTATGCATTTCCAGCTATTCCACCAGGAAACATCAACACTGACGAGGAGACATACTGAGTGGTTTAGACCACCCAGAGGGAACCGCAGCGCATGAAAGGCAACACGTGTTGCCCTAAAAGGGCTATGAAACCATAGGAAGGGACACCGACGTGGCCCCTTAGGCACATGAAGGCCGCCGACACGTCATGGCATCCGTCCCGCGTATCGTCCAACACCGCCGAGGAGACAGGACCCATGTCCAGAGCGGGTCCTCACGCATGAAATGAATTCTCTTTAGGTGGTCATTGTCTTTACATACCGGACACAACAACATATGACAAACCCCACCTCAACGTCCTTCCTTTCAAGGCACGCCGCACGCACCAAGACGGGCCCCGAGGCCCCTTCAAATCGCCTCACTAGGATTCCATTGTCTGGATGCGATTGTCAGTCCGTTGGATCTCACAGGCGACAAACCCCACCCATATCATTGTCATCGGTTTTATGGCGCACCACCTCGGGCAAGACAAGACCCTAGCACGGGAAGAATCATCAGGAATTCAGGGCATTGCGTCGATGCCATTTTCCATGTCACTGGGCATGTCATTGGGTGGCTCTAGGCACGCAGGACAAGACCCACGCCCAGGGGGGTCGCCGACCACTCCCCCCCTAAAGAGACATTTATGCATTTCCAGCTATCCCACCAGGAAACATCAACACTGACGAGGAGACATACTGATGGGTTTAGACCACCCTGAGGGCACCGCAGCGCATGAAAGACAACACGTGTTGCCCTAAAAGAGCTATGAAACCATAGGAAGGGCCACCGACGTGACCCCTTATGCACATGAAGGCCACCGACAAGTCATGGCATCCATCCCGCGTATCGTCGATCACCGCCGAGAAGACACGCCCCATGTCCAGAGCGGGTCCTCACTCATGAAAAGAATTCTCTTTAGGTGGTAATTGTAATTACATACAGGACCCAACAACATATGAAAAACCCCACCTCGACGTCCTTCCTTTCAAGGCACGTCGCATCCACCAAGACATGCCCCGAGGCCACTTCAAATCGTCTCACTCGGATGGCTTTGTCTCCACGCGATTGTCAGTTCGTCGGACCTGACACGCGACGAACCCCGTCTCATTGTCATCGCTTTTATGGGGCACTACCGCGGGCAAGACAAGCCCCAAGCACAGGAGGAATCATCTAGAGGCCATTTTTCCATGTCTGTGGGCATGTCACTGGGTGGCTCTGGGCACGCAGGACAAGACCCACGCCCAGGGGGGGTCGCCGACCACTCCCCCCCTAAAGAGACATTTCTGCATTTCCAGCTCTCCCACCAGGAAACATCAGCACTGACGAGGAGACATACTGAGTGGTTTAGACCACCCAGAGGGAACCGCAGCGCATGAAAGACAACACGTGTTGCCCTAAAAGAGCTATGAAACCATAGGAACGGCAACCGACGTGACCCCTTAGGCACGTGAAGGCCGCCGACACGTCATGGCATCCTTCCCGCGTATCGTCGACCACCGCCGAGAAGACAGACCCCATGTCCAGAGCGGGTCCTCACGCATGAAATGAATTCTCTTTAGGTGGTCGGTGTCGTTACATACCGAACCCAACAACATATGACAAACCCCAGCTCGGCGTCCTTCCTTTCAAGGCACCCCGCATCCACCAAGACAAGCCTCGAGGCCCCTTCAAATCGTCTCACTCGGATGGCATTGTCTCCACGCGATTGTCGGTACGTAGGACCTCACACGCGACGAACCCCGGCTCATTGTCAAAGCTTTTAAGGCGCACTACCCCGGAGAAGACAAGCCCCAAGCACCGGACGAATCATCACGCATTGATGGAATTGTCTAGAGGCCATTTTTCCATGTCCGTGGGCATGTCACTGGGTGGCTCGAGGCACGCAGGACAAGACCCACGCCCAGGGGGGGTCGCCGACCACTCCCCCCCTAAAGAGACATTTATGCATTTACAGCTATCCCACCAGGAAACATCAGCACTGACGAGGAGACATACTGAGTGGTTTAGACCACCCAGAGGGCACCCCAGCTCATGAAAGACAACGCGAGTTGCCCTAAAAGAGCTATGAAACCATAGGAACGGCCACCGACGTGACCCCTTAGGCACATGAAGGCCGCCGGCACGTCATGGCATCCGTCCCGCGTGTCGTCGACCACCGCCGAGAAGACAACCCCATGTCCAGAGCGGGTCCTCACGCATGAAACGAATTCTATTTAGGTGGTCATGGACGTTACATACCGGACCCAACAAGATATGGCAAACCCCAGCTCGGCGTCCTTCCTTTCAAGGCACCCCGCATCCACCAATGCAAGCCCCGATGCCCCTTCAAATCGTCTCACTCGGATGGAATTGTCTCCACGCGATTGTCAGTACGTAGGACCTGACACGCGACGAACCCCGACTCATTTTCAAAGCTTTGATGGCGCACTACCCCGGACAAGACAAGCCCCAAGCACCGGACGAATCATCAAGCATTCATGGGATTGTCTAGAGGCCATTTTTCCATGTCCGTGGGCATGTCATTGGGTGGCTCTGGGCACGCAGGACAAGACCCACGCCCAGGGGGGGTCGCCGACCACTCCCCCCCTAAAGAGACATTTATGCATTTCCAGCTATCCCACCAGGAAACATCATCAGTGACGAGGAGACATACTGAGGGGTTTAGACATCCCAGAGGTCAGTGCAGCGCATGAAAGACAACACGTGTTGCCCTAAA
>CAUJRU010000882.1:35000-62500 GCA_963277665.1 Viscum album
ACCCAATCCCGCCGCGCCTCCCACATCCCACCATCCGCAGCAACTCAACCACCCTGAGGCGGCTTTTAAGCAAGCCAAGCCGCACTGCTCTAGAGAAGGCGAGGGAAGGGCAGGAGCGTCGAGGGACGACAAAGGAACACCAACCCACCATGCCTCCCACATCCCACCATCCAAGGAACTCCGCCACCGACAGGTGGCCTTTTAAGCAAGCCCGAACCGCAACGCTCCATGAAAGGTGAGGAAAAAGGCGGGCACGGCATGAGACTGGGCAAAAACCCATTCTTTCCAATGCCCCCCACATCCCACCGGTGAGGAAAAGGAATTACAGCGTCCCACCGCCATGCCTCCCACATCCCACCTTCCGAAGGAACTCAACCGCCATGAGGCAGATTTTAAGCAGACGAACCCACAACGCTCCAGGGACGTTGAGGAAAAGGAGTCATGACAGGAACGGAGGCCCTATGTCCCGCCGCACCCCCCACATCCCACCATTCAAAAGAACTCAACCACCGTTGAGAAACTTTTAACCAAGAACCAGAACACCAACCATGCTCATCTATCATCATCCCATCCAAGTTATATCTGTCTAGTATCGCATCGTCTTTTTAGCAAGCCCTTGGAAGACGGAACCGCAATTGTGCGAGAGAATTCAACCCAAGCATATAGACGGGGCCCCTACATCAGCACCAAAAAAATTCCACTACCAACAGGGAGAACTCCAAAGGGACAAGTGAGGGTCATCTAGGTGGAGCTCACCCACCTGGGGATTCTTCGCTTGAGATATAACCGAGGAGAAAGTCACCCCTGGCACTGATTTAATGAGACCCGTCACAGTATCACCATCTTTCGATTAGTTTGTCCTTTACATGCGGGACCTGATCTTTGAGACAGGCATATGACTAGTGGAAGGATCAGCCATGTAGCATCACCAACAACATCTGCATTGTTTGGGGTATGACTGAGCTGACCACTCAGACCCCAACACAAGCCCAAACCGTCGTCCCGAACATTCAATTCTGTTCGATTAGTTTGTCCTTTGTACATGCACAACCTGATCTTTGAGACAAGCATATGACTAATGGAAGGATCAGCCAGGTAGCATCACCAACCACATCTGCAATGTTTGAGGTATGACTGAGCAGACCACTCAGACCCCAACACAAGCCCCAACCATCTTCCCAAATCGACAGGATTCCCCTTAATGAGTCATCACCTCCGCATGACGCTCGTGTATCTTGCAGAAACAGTAGATACACATTCTCAAGCCACCCTTATGAACATCATCACCCAAGGCATGGCTGAGGAGGAAGGCACCCCAACTTGTCCAATAATGAACCATGGAAATCGTCACCCTGTTGGTGTGAGTTTCTTAGGACCCAAATAACTCGCACGTGGCCCCGACAATGCGTTGAGCAAAGCACTCCCACCAATCATTGCCCAAGGCAGCTTGCTATGGTTCGCATGAAATATCGCTGAATGAGAAATTTAGGAGCACGCTCTCGCATCCTGGTGATACCGACAGTTTCGCGCTTGAACCACTACCAAAATTCCACAACGCTCCAGAGAAGGTGAGGAAAAGGCGGTACAGCAAGGGACGACAAAGGAACCCAATCCCACCATGCCTCCCACATCCCAACATCTGCAAGAACTCAACCACACTCAGTGGCTTTTAAGCATAGCCCGACCCGCAACGCTCCATGAAAGGTGAGGAAAAAGGTGGGTACGACAGGACGGGGAAACAACCCAATCCCGCCCATACCCCCCACATCCCACCAGTGAGGAAAAAGGTAGGAACGTCAGGGGATGAGGAGGGAAACCCCCATCCCGCCGTGCCTCCCACATCTCACATTCCGTAGGAACTCAACCGCCATGAGGCAGCTTTTAAGCAGACGAACCAGCAACGCTCAAGAGACGTCAAGGAAAAGGAGTCAGGGTAGGTACGGGGGTCCTATGTCCCGCCGCGCCGCCCACATCCCACCATCCACAGGATCCCACAAACCGTGAGGCGGTATTTAAGCACCCAGCCCGCAATGCTCCACAGACGGGGAGGAAAAGGCAGGCACGTAAGGGGACGGGGCAAAAACCCAATCCCGCCGCGCCTCCCACATCCCACCATCCGCAGCAACTCAACCACCCTGAGGCGGCTTTTAAGCAAGCCAAGCCGCACTGCTCTAGAGAAGGCGAGGGAAGGGCAGGAGCGTCGAGGGACGACAAAGGAACACCAACCCACCATGCCTCCCACATCCCACCATCCAAGGAACTCCACCACCGACAGGTGGCCTTTTAAGCAAGCCCGAACCGCAACGCTCCATGAAAGGTGAGGAAAAAGGCGGGCACGGCATGAGACTGGGCAAAAACCCATTCTTTCCAATGCCCCCCACATCCCACCGGTGAGGAAAAGGAATTACAGCGTCCCACCGCCATGCCTCCCACATCCCACCTTCCGAAGGAACTCAACCGCCATGAGGCAGATTTTAAGCAGACGAACCCACAACGCTCCAGGGACGTTGAGGAAAAGGAGTCATGACAGGAACGGAGGCCCTATGTCCCGCCGCACCCCCCACATCCCACCATTCAAAAGAACTCAACCACCGTTGAGAAACTTTTAACCAAGAACCAGGACACCAACCATGCTCATCTATCATCATCCCATCCAAGTTATATCTGTCTAGTATCGCATCGTCTTTTTAGCAAGCCCTTGGAAGACGGAACCGCAATTGTGCGAGAGAATTCAACCCAAGCATATAGACGGGGCCCCTACATCAGCACCAAAAAAATTCCACTACCAACAGGGAGAACTCCAAAGGGACAAGTGAGGGTCATCTAGGTGGAGCTCACCCACCTGGGGATTCTTCGCTTGAGATATAACCGAGGAGAAAGTCACCCCTGGCACTGATTTAATGAGACCCGTCACAGTATCACCATCTTTCGATTAGTTTGTCCTTTACATGCGGGACCTGATCTTTGAGACAGGCATATGACTAGTGGAAGGATCAGCCATGTAGCATCACCAACAACATCTGCATTGTTTGGGGTATGACTGAGCTGACCACTCAGACCCCAACACAAGCCCAAACCGTCGTCCCGAACATTCAATTCTGTTCAATTAGTTTGTCCTTTGTACATGCACAACCTGATCTTTGAGACAAGCATATGACTAATGGAAGGATCAGCCAGGTAGCATCACCAACCACATCTGCAATGTTTGAGGTATGACTGAGCAGACCACTCAGACCCCAACACAAGCCCCAACCATCTTCCCAAATCGACAGGATTCCCCTTAATGAGTCATCACCTCCGCATGACGCTCGTGTATCTTGCAGAAACAGTAGATACACATTCTCAAGCCACCCTTATGAACATCATCACCAAAGGCATGGCTGAGGAGGAAGGCACCCCAACTTGTCCAATAATGAACCATGGAAATCGTCACCCTGTTGGTGAGAGTTTCTTAGGACCCAAATAACTCGCATGTGGCCCCGACAATGCGTTGAGCAAAGCACTCCCACCAATCATTGCCCAAGGCAGCTTGCTATGGTTCGCATGAAATATCGCTGAATGAGAAATTTAGGAGCACGCTCTCGCATCCTGGTGATACCGACAGTTTCGCGCTTGAACCACTACCAAAATTCCACAACGCTCCAGAGAAGGTGAGGAAAAGGCGGTACAGCAAGGGACGACAAAGGAACCCAATCCCACCATGCCTCCCACATCCCAACATCTGCAAGAACTCAACCACACTCGGTGGCTTTTAAGCATAACCCGACCCGCAACGCTCCATGAAAGGTGAGGAAAAAGGTGGGTACGACAGGACGGGGAAACAACCCAATCCCGCCCATACCCCCCACATCCCACTAGTGAGGAAAAAGGTAGGAACGTCAGGGGATGAGGAGGGAAACCCCCATCCCGCCGTGCCTCCCACATCTCACATTCCGTAGGAACTCAACCGCCATGAGGCAGCTTTTAAGCAGACGAACCAGCAACGCTCAAGAGACATCAAGGAAAAGGAGTCAGGGTAGGTACGGGGGTCCTATGTCCCGCCGCGCCGCCCACATCCCACCATCCACAGGATCCCACAAACCGTGAGGCGGTATTTAAGCACCCAGCCCGCAATGCTCCACAGACGGGGAGGAAAAGGCAGGCACGTCAGGGGACGGGGCAAAAACCCAATCCCGCCGCGCCTCCCACATCCCACCATCCGCAGCAACTCAACCACCCTGAGGCGGCTTTTAAGCAAGCCAAGCCGCACTGCTCTAGAGAAGGCGAGGGAAGGGCAGGAGCGTCGAGGGACGACAAAGGAACACCAACCCACCATGCCTCCCACATCCCACCATCCAAGGAACTCCGCCACCGACAGGTGGCCTTTTAAGCAAGCCCGAACCGCAACGCTCCATGAAAGGTGAGGAAAAAGGCGGGCACGGCATGAGACTGGGCAAAAACCCATTCTTTCCAATGCCCCCCACATCCCACCGGTGAGGAAAAGGAATTACAGCGTCCCACCGCCATACCTCCCACATCCCACCTTCCGAAGGAACTCAACCGCCATGAGGCAGATTTTAAGCAGACGAACCCACAACGCTCCAGGGACGTTGAGGAAAAGGAGTCATGACAGGAACGGAGGCCCTATGTCCCGCCGCACCCCCCACATCCCACCATTCAAAAGAACTCAACCACCGTTGCGAAACTTTTAACCAAGAACCAGGACACCAACCATGCTCATCTATCATCATCCCATCCAAGTTATATCTGTCTAGTATCGCATCGTATTTTTAGCAAGCCCTTGGAAGACGGAACCGCAATTGTGCGAGAGAATTCAACCCAAGCATATAGACGGGGCCCCTACATCAGCACCAAAAAAATTCCACTACCAACAGGGAGAACTCCAAAGGGACAAGTGAGGGTCTTCTAGGTGGAGCTCACCCACCTGGGGATTCTTCGCTTGAGATATAACCGAGGAGAAAGTCACCCCTGGCACTGATTTAATGAGACCCGTCACAGTATCACCATCTTTCGATTAGTTTGTCCTTTACATGCGGGACCTGATCTTTGAGACAGGCATATGACTAGTGGAAGGATCAGCCATGTAGCATCACCAACAACATCTGCATTGTTTGGGGTATGACTGAGCTGACCACTCAGACCCCAACACAAGCCCAAACCGTCGTCCCGAACATTCAATTCTGTTCGATTAGTTTGTCCTTTGTACATGCACAACCTGATCTTTGAGACAAGCATATGACTAATGGAAGGATCAGCCAGGTAGCATCACCAACCACATCTGCAATGTTTGAGGTATGACTGAGCAGACCACTCAGACCCCAACACAAGCCCCAACCATCTTCCCAAATCGACAGGATTCCCCTTAATGAGTCATCACCTCCGCATGACGCTCGTGTATCTTGCAGAAACAGTAGATACACATTCTCAAGCCACCCTTATGAACATCATCACCCAAGGCATGACTGAGGAGGAAGGCACCCCAACTTGTCCAATAATGAACCATGGAAATCGTTACCCTGTTGGTGTGAGTTTCTTAGGACACAAATAACTCGCACGTGGCCCCGACAATGCGTTGAGCAAAGCACTCCCACCAATCATGCCCAAGGCAGCTTGCTATGGTTCGCATGGAATATCGCTGAATGAGAAATTTAGGAGCACGCTCTCGCATCCTGGTGATACCGACAGTTTCGCGCTTGAACCACTACCAAAATTCCACAACGCTCCAGAGAAGGTGAGGAAAAGGCGGTACAGCAAGGGACGACAAAGGAACCCAATCCCAACATGCCTCCCACATCCCAACATCTGCAAGAACTCAACCACACTCAGTGGATTTTAAGCAAAGCCCGACCCGCAACGCTCCATGAAAGGTGAGGAAAAAGGTGGGTACGACAGGACGGGGAAACAACCCAATCCCGCCCATACCCCCCACATCCCACCAGTGAGGGAAAAGGTAGGAACGTCAGGGGATGAGGAGGGAAACCCCCATCCCGCCGTGCCTCCCACATCTCACATTCCGTAGGAACTCAACCGCCATGAGGCAGCTTTTAAGCAGACGAACCAGCAACGCTCAAGAGACGTCGAGGAAAAGGAGTCATGGTAGGTACGGGGGTCCTATGTCCCGCCGCGCCGCCCACATCCCACCATCCACAGGATCCCACAAACCGTGAGGCGGTATTTAAGCACCCAGCCCGCAATGCTCCACAGACGGGGAGGAAAAGGCAGGCACGTCAGGGGACGGGGCAAAAACCCAATCCCGCCGCGCCCCCCACATCCCACCATCCGCAGCAACTCAACCACCCTGAGGCAGCTTTTAAGCAAGCAAAGCCGCACTGCTCTAGAGAAGGCGAGGGAAGGGCAGGAGCGTCGAGGGACGACAAAGGAACACCAACCCACCATGCCTCCCACATCCCACCATCCAAGGAACTCCGCCACCAACAGGTGGCCTTTTAAGCAAGCCCGAACCGCAACGCTCCATGAAAGGTGAGGAAAAAGGCGGGCACGGCATGAGACTGGGCAAAAACCCATTCTTTCCAATGCCCCCCACATCCCACCGGTGAGGAAAAGGAATTACAGCGTCCCACCGCCATGCTTCCCACATCCCACCTTCCGAAGGAACTCAACCGTCGTGAGGCAGATTTTAAGCAGACGAACCCACAACGCTCCAGGGACGTTGAGGAAAAGGAGTCATGACAGGAACAGAGGCCCTATGTCCCGCCGCACCCCCCACATCCCACCATTCAAAAGAACTCAACCACCGTTGCGAAACTTTTAACCAAGAACCAGGACACCAACCATGCTCATCTATCATCATCCCATCCAAGTTATATCTGTCTAGTATCACATCGTCTTTTTAGCAAGCCCTTGGAACCCGAAACCAAAATTGTGCGAGAGAATTCAACCCAAGCATATAGACGGGGCCCGTACATCAGCACCAACAAAATTCCACTACCAACAGGGAGAACTCCAAAGGGACAAGTGAGGGTCTTCAAGGTGGAGCTCACCCACCTGGGGATTCTTCGCTTGAGGTATAACCGAGGAGAAAGTCAGCCCTGGCACTGATTTAATGAGACCCGTCACAGTATCACCATCTTTCGATTAGTTTGTCCTTTACATGCGGGACCTGATCTTTGAGACAGGCATATGACTAGTGGAAGGATCAACCATGTAGCATCACCAACCACATCTGCAATGTTTGAGGTATGACTGAGCAGACCACTCAGACCCCAACACAAGCCCAAACCGTCGTCCCGAGCATTCAATTCCATTCGATTAGTTTGTCCTTCGTACATGCACAGCCTGATCTTTGAGACAATCATATGACTAATGGAAAGATCAACCGGGTACCATCACCAACCACATCTGCAATGTTTGAGGTATGACTGAGCAGACCACTCAGACCCCAACACAAGCCCGAACCATCTCTTCCCAAATCGACATGTTTCCCCTTAATTAGTCATCACCTCTGCATGACGCTCGTGTATCTTGCAAAAACAGTAGATACACATTCTCAAGCCACCCTTATGAACATCATCACCCAAGGCATGACTGAGGAGGAAGGCACCCCAACTTGTCCAATAATGAACCATGGAAATCGTTACCCTGTTGGTGTGAGTTTCTTAGGACCCAAATAACTCGCACGTGGCCCCGACAATGCGTTGAGCAAAGCACTCCCACCAATCATTGCCCAAGGCAGCTTGCTATGGTTCGCATGGAATATCACTGAATGAGAAATTTAGGAGCACGCTCTCGCATCCTGGTGATACCGACAGTTTCGCGCTTGAACCACTACCAAAATTCCACAACGCTCCAGAGAAGGTGAGGAAAAGGCGGTACAGCAAGGGACGACAAAGGAACCCAATCCCACCATGCCTCCCACATCCCAACATCTGCAAGAACTCAACCACAATCAGTGGATTTTAAGCAAAGCCCGACCCGCAACGCTCCATGAAAGGTGAGGAAAAAGGTGGGTACGACAGGACGGGGAAACAACCCAATCCCACCCATACCCCCCACATCCCACCAGTGAGGAAAAAGGTAGGAACGTCAGGGGATGAGGAGGGAAACCCCCATCCCGCCGTGCCTCCCACATCTCACATTCCGTAGGAACTCAACCGCCATGAGGCAGCTTTTAAGCAGACGAACCAGCAACGCTCAAGAGACGTCGAGGAAAAGGAGTCATGGTAGGTACGGGGGTCCTATGTCCCGCCGCGCCGCCCACATCCCACCATCCACAGGATCCCACAAACCGTGAGGCGGTATTTAAGCACCCAGCCCGCAATGCTCCACAGACGGGGAGGAAAAGGCAGGCACGTCAGGGGACGGGGCAAAAACCCAATCCCGCCGCGCCCCCCACATCCCACCATCCGCAGCAACTCAACCGCCCTGAGGCAGCTTTTAAGCAAGCAGAGCCGCACTGCTCTAGAGAAGGCGAGGGAAGGGCAGGAGCGTCGAGGGACGACAAAGGAACACCAACCCACCATGCCTCCCACATCCCACCATCCAAGGAACTCCGCCACCAACAGGTGGCCTTTTAAGCAAGCCCGAACCGCAACGCTCCATGAAAGGTGAGGAAAAAGGCGGGCACGGCATGAGACTGGGCAAAAACCCATTCTTTCCAATGCCCCCCACATCCCACCGGTGAGGAAAAGGAATTACAGCGTCCCACCGCCATGCCTCCCACATCCCACCTTCCGAAGGAACTCAACCGCCATGAGGCAGATTTTAAGCAGACGAACCCACAACGCTCCAGGGACGTTGAGGAAAAGGAGTCATGACAGGAACGGAGGCCCTATGTCCCGCCGCACCCCCCACATCCCACCATTCAAAAGAACTCAACCACCGTTGCGAAACTTTTAACCAAGAACCAGGACACCAACCATGCTCATCTATCATCATCCCATCCAAGTTATATCTGTCTAGTATCGCATCGTCTTTTTAGCAAGCCCTTGGAACCCGAAACCAAAATTGTGCGAGAGAATTCAACCCAAGCATATAGACGGGGCCCTTACATCAGCACCAACAAAATTCCACTACCAACAGGGAGAACTCCAAAGGGACAAGTGAGGTTCTTCTAGGTGGAGCTCACCCACCTGGGGATTCTTCGCTTGATGTATAACCGAGGAGAAAGTCAGCCGTGTCACTGATTTAATGAGACCCTTCACAGTATCACCATCTTTCGATTAGTTTGTCCTTGTACATGCAGGACCTGATCTTTGAGACACGCATATGACTAGTGGAAGGATCACCCATGTAGCGTCACTAACCACATCTGCAATGTTTGAGGTATGACTGAGCAGACCACTCAGACCCCAACACAAGCCTAAACCGTCGTCCCGAGCATTCAATTCCATTCGATTAGTTTGTCCTTTGTACATGCACAACCTGATCTTTGATACAAGCATATGACTAATGGAAGGATCAGCCAGGTAGCATCACCAACCACATCTGCAATGTTTGAGGTATGACTGAGCAAACCACTCAGACCCCAACACAAGCCCAAACCATCTTCCCAAATCGACATGTTTCCCCTTAATTAGTCATCACCTCTGCATGACGCTCGTGTATCTTGCAAAAACAATAGATACACATTCTTCGCTTGATGTATAACCGAGGAGAACGTCAAACTTGTCACTGATTTAATGAGACCCTTCACAGTATCACCATCTTTCGGTTAGTTTGTCCCTGTACATGCACAGACTGATCTTTGAGACAAGCATATGACTAGTGTTCTCATCGGATATCCAACCAAGCCAAACCGTGTTCCATCATTCACATGGAAACATGTACAAGGACCAAATGAAAGCGAGGAGAAATTAAACCCCCACTTACGGATGAGGGTGCCAACGAGACCAACGTTCCCTTCCCAAAAAAGGGAGACCGCAGTATCTTGACAACCATCCACCACTCCCACACAATCGCGTAAGCACAACCATCAACCCACACAACTGACCGTCACACCTCGAGGGAAGCAACCCGAGAGGCATCACAATGCAGCACATGAAGGCAGGGAAAGCCCGCTATGCATGACACAAGGGAAGGATTGATATACCCAACCCCCTAGCGCCAACGAGACCAACGTTCCATTCCCAAAAAAGGGAGACCGCAGTATCTTGACAACCATCCACCACTTCCACACAATCGCATAAGGGCAACCATCAACCCACACAACTGATCATGCACAACCTGATCTTTGAGACAAGCATATGACTAGTAGAAGGATCAGCCATGTAGCATCACCAACATCATCTGCATTGTTTGAGGTATGACTGAGCTCACCACTCAGACCCCAACACAAGCCCAAACCATCATCCCGAACATTCAATTCCGTTCCATTAGTTTGTCCTTTGTACATGCACAACCTGATCTTTGGGACAAGCATATGACTAATGGAAGGATCAGCCAGGTTGCATCACCAACCACATCTGCAATGTTTGAGGTATGACTGAGCAGACCACTCAGACCCCAACACAAGCCCAAACCGTCTTTCCAAATCGACAGGAACCCAATTAATGAGTCATCACCTCTGCATGATGCTCAATACCGCAATTGTGCGAGAGAATTCAACCCAAGCATATAAACAGGGCCCGTATATCATAACTGACAAAATTCCACTACCAACAGGGAGAACTCCGAAGGGACAAGTGAGGGTCTTCTAGGTGGAGCTCACCCACCTGGGGATTCTTCTCTTGATGTATAACTGAGGAGAAAGTCAGCCCTGGCACTAATTTAATGAGACCCATCACAGTATCACCATCTTTCGATTAGTTTGTCTTTGTACATGCGGGACCTGATCTTTGAGTCAAGCATATGACTAGTTGAAGGATCAGCCATGTAGCATCACCAACAACATCTGCATTGTTTGAGGTATGACTGAGCTAACCACTCAGACCCCAACACAAGCCCAAACCGTCGTCCCGAACATTCAATTCCATTCGATTAGTTTTTCCTTTGTACATGCACCACCTGATCTTTGGGACAAGCATATGACTAATGGAAGGATCAGCCAGGTAGCATCACCAACCACATCTGCAATGTTTGAGGTATGACTGAGCAAACCACTCAGACCCCAACACAAGCCCAAACCATCTTCCCAAATCGACAGGATTCCCCTTAATGAGTCATCACCTCTGCGTGACGACGCTCGTGTATCTTGTCGAAACAATAGATACACATTCTTCGCTTGATGTATAACCGAGGAGAACGTCAAACTTGTCACTGATTTAATGAGACCCTTCACAATATCACCATCTTTCGGTTAGTTTGTCCCTGTACATGCACAGACTGATCTTTGAGACAAGCATTTGACTAGTGTTCTCAACGGATATCCAACCAAGCCAAACCGTGTTCCATCATTCACATGGAAACATGCACAAGGACCAAATGAAAGCGAGGAGAAATTAATCCCCCACTTACGGATGAGGGTGCCAACGAGACCAACGTTCCCTTCCCAAAAAAGGGAGACCGCAGTATCTTGACAACCATCCACCACTCCCACACAATCGCGTAAGCACAACCATCAACCCACACAACTGACCGTGACGCCTCAAGGGAAGCAACCCGAGAGGCATCACAATGCAGCACATGAAGGCAGGGAAAGCCCGCTATGCATGACACAAGGGAAGGATTTATATACCCAACCCCCTAGAGCCAAGGAGACCAACGTTCCCTTCCCAAAAAAGGGAGACCGCAGTATCTTGACAACCATCCACCACTCCCACACAATCGCGTAAGCACAACCATCAACCCACACAACTGACTGTGACGCCTCGAGGGAAGCAACCCGAGAGACATCACAATGCAGCACATGAAGGCAGGGAAAGCCCGCTATGCATGACACAAGGGAAGGATTTATATACCCAACCCCCTAGAGCCAAGGAGACCAACGTTCCCTTCCCAAAAAAGGGAGACCGCAGTATCTTGACAACCATCCACCACTCCCACACAATCGCGTAAGCACAACCATCAACCCACACAACTGACCGTGACGCCTCAAGGGAAGCAACCCCAGAGGCATCACAATGCAGCACATGAAGGCAGGGAAAGCCCGCTATGCATGACACAAGGGAAGGATTTATATACCCAACCCCCTAGAGCCAAGGAGACCAACGTTCCCTTCCCAAAAAAGGGAGACCGCAGTATCTTGACAACCATCCACCACTCCCACACAATCGCGTAAGCACAACCATCAACCCACACAACTGACTGTGACGCCTCGAGGGAAGCAACCCGAGAGACATCACAATGCAGCACATGAAGGCAGGGAAAGCCCGCTATGCATGACACAAGGGAAGGATTGATATACCCAACCCCCTAGAGCCAACGAGACCAACGTTCCCTTCCCAAAAAAGGGAGACCGCAGTATCTTGACAACCATCCACCACTCCCACACAATCGCATAAGCGCAACCATCAACCCACACAACTGATCATGCAGGACCTGACCTTTGAGACAAGCATATGACTAGTGGAAGGATCAGCCATGTAGCATCACCAACAACATCTGCATTGTTTGAGGTATGACTGAGCTCACCACTCAGACCCCAACACAAGCCCAAACCGTCGTCTCGAACATTCAATTCCGTTCGATTAGTTTGTCCTTTGTACATGCACAACCTGATTTTTGAGACAAGCATATGACTAATGGAAGGATCAGACAGGTTGCACCACCAACAACATCTGCAATGTTTGAGGTATGACTGAGCAGACCACTCAGACCCCAACACAATCCCAAACCGTCTTCCCAAATCGACAGGAACCCAATTAATGAGTCTTCACCTCTGCATGATGCTCAAAACCGCAATTGTGCGAGAGAATTCAACCCAAGCATATAAACAGGGCCCGTATATCAGCACTAACAAAATTCCACTACCAACAGGGAGAACTCCGATGGGACAAGTGAGGATCTTCTAGGTGGAGCTCACCCACCTGGGGATTCTTCGCTTGATGTATAACCGAGGAGAAAGTCAGCCGTGTCACTGATTTAATGAGACCCTTCACAGTATCACCATCTTTCGATTAGTTTGTCCCTGTACATGCACTAACTGATCTTTGAGACAAGCATATGACTAGTGGAAGGATCAACCATGTAGCATTACCAACAACATCTGCATTGTTTGTGGTATAACTGAGCAGACCACTCAGACCCCAACACAAGCCCAAACCATCATCCCGAACATTCAATTCCGTTCGATTAGTTTATCCTTTGTAAATGCACAACCTGATCTTTGAGACAAGCATATGACTAATGGTAGGATCAGCCAGGTAGCATCACCAACCACATCTGCAATGTTTGAGGTATGACTGAGCAGACCACTCAAACCCCAACACAAGCCCAAATCATCTTCCCAAATCGACAGGATTCACCTTAATGAGTCATCACCTCTGCATGACGCTCGTGTATCTTGCAGAAACAATAGATACACATTCTTCGCTTGATGTAAAACCGAGGAGAACGTCAGACTTGTCCCTGATTTACTGAGACCCTTCACAGTATCACCATCTTCGATTAGTTTGTCCCTGTACATGCACAGACTGAACTTTGAGACAAGCATATGACTAGTGTTCTCAACGGATATCCAACCAAGCCAAACCGTGTTCCATCATTCACATGGAAACATGCACAAGGACCAAATGAAAGCGAGGAGAAATTAAACCCCCACTTACGGATGAGGGTGCCAACGAGACCAACGTTCCCTTCCCAAAAAAGGGAGACCGCAGTATCTTGACAACCATCCACCACTCCCACACAATCGCGTAAGCACAACCATCAACCCACACAGCTGATCGTGACGCCTCGAGGGATGCAACCCGAGAGGCATCACAATGCAGCACATGAAGGCAGGGAAAGCCCGCTATGCATGACACAAGGGAAGGATTGATATACCCAACCCCCTAGAGCCAACGAGACCAACGTTCCCTTCCCAAAAAAGGGAGACCGCGGTATCTTGACAACCATCCACCACTCCCACACAATCGCATAAGCGCAACCATCAACCCACACAACTGATCATGCAGGACCTGATCTTTGAGACAAGCATATGACTAGTGGAAGGATCAGACATGTAGAATCACCAACAACATCTGCATTGTTTGAGGTATGACTGAGCTCACCACTCAGACCCCAACACAAGCCCAAACCGTCGTCCCGAACATTCAATTCCGTTCGATTAGTTTGTCCATTGTACATGCACAACCTGATCTTTGAGACAAGCATATGACTAATGGAAGGATCAACAAGGTTGCATCACCAACCACATCTGCAATGTTTGAGGTATGACCCCACCTCAACGTCCTTCCCTTCAAGGCACGCCGCATGCACCAAGACGGGACTCGAGGCCCCTTCAAATCGTCTCACTCGGATGCCATTGTCTGGAAACGACTGTCAGCCCGCAAGATCACACATGCGACAAACCCCATCTCGTTGTCATCGTTTTTAGGGCGCACTACCTCGGGAAAGACAAGCCCCAAGCACGGGACGAATCATCGAGAATTCATGGCATTACGTCCATGCCATTTTCCATGTCACTGGGCACGTCATCGGGTGGCTCTAGGCACGCAGGACAAGACCCACGCCCAGGGGGGGTCGCCGACCACTCCCCCCCCTAAAGAGACATTTATGCATTTCCAGCTATTCCACCAGGAAACATCAACAGTGACGAGGAGACATACTGATGGGTTTAGACCACCCTAAGGGCACCGCAGTGCATGAAAGACAACACGGGTTGCCCTAAAAGAGCTATGAAACCATAGGAAGGGCCACCGACGTGACCCCTTAGGCACATGAAGGCCGCCGACACGTCATGGCATCCGTCCCGCGTCTCGTCCATCACCGCAGAGAAGACACGCCCCATGTCCAGAGCGGGTCCTCACGCATGAAAGGAATTATCTTGAGGCGGTCATTGTCATTACATACCGTACCCAACAACATATGACAAACCCCACCACGTCGTCCTTCCTTGCAAGGCACACCGCATCCTCCAAGGCAAGCCCCGATGCCCCTTCAAATCGTCCCACTCGGGTGGCGTTGTCTCCACGTGATTGTCAGTACGTCGGACCTGACACGCGACGCACCCCGGCTCATTGTCATCACTTTTATGGCGCATTACCTCAGACAAGACAAGCCCCAAGCACCGTATGAATCCTCAAGCTTTCATGGATTTGTCTGGAGGCCATTTTTCCATGTCCGTGGGCATGTCACTAGGTGGCTCTGGGCACGCAGGACAAGACCCACGCCCAGGGGGGGTCGCCGACCACTCCCCCCCTAAAGAGACATTTATGCATTTTCAGCTGTCCCACCAGAAAACATCAGCACTGACGAGGAGACATACTAACGGGTTTAGACAACCCTGTGGGCACCACAGCGCATGAAAGACAACACGTGTTGCCCTAAAAGATATATGAAACCATAGGAACAGCCACCGATGTGACCCCTTAGGCACATGAAGGCCGCCGACACGTAGTAGCATTCATCCCGGGTAGCGTCCAACACCGCCGAGAAGACAGGCCCCATGTCCAGAGAGGGTCCTCACGCATGAAATGAATTCTCTTTAGGTGGTCATTGTCATTACATACGGGACACGACAACAGATGACAAACCCCACCGCAACGTCCTTCCTTTCAAGGCACGCCACACGCACCAAGACGGGCCTCGAGGCCCCTTCAAATCGTCTCACTCGGATGCCATTGTCTGGACACGACTGTCAGTCCGCAGGATCACACATGCGACAAACCCCATCTCATTGTCATCGTTTTTAGGGCGCACTACCTCGGCCAAGACAAGCCCCAAGCACGGGACGAATCATCAGAAATTCATGGCACTGCGTCGATGCCATTTTCCATGTCACTCGGCATGTCAGTGGGTGGCTCTAGGCACGCAGGACAAGACCCACGCCCAGGGGGGGTCGCCGACCACTCCCCCCCTAAAGAGACATTTATGCATTTCCAGCTATACCACCAGGAAACATCAACAGTGACGAGGAGACATACTGATGGGTTTAGACCACCCTAAGGGCACCGCAGTGCATGAAAGACAACACGGGTTGCCCTAAAAGAGCTATGAAACCATAGGAAGGGCCACCGACGTGACCCCTTAGGCACATGAAGGCCGCCGACACGTCATGGCATCCGTCCCGCGTCTCGTCCATCACCGCAGAGAAGACGCGCCCCATGTCCAGAGCGAGTCCTCACGCCTCAAAGGAATTATCTTTAGGTGGTCATTGTCAATACATACCGTACCCAACAACATATGACAAACCCCACCACATCGTCCTTCCTTGCAAGGCACACCGCATCCACCAAGGCAAGCCCCGAGGCCCCTTCAAATCGTCTCACTCGGATGCCGTTGTCTCCACGTGATCGTCAGTACGTCGGACCTCACACACGCGACAAACCCCATCTCATTGTCATCGTTTTTATGGCGCACTACCTCGGGCAAGACAAGCCCGAAGCACGGGACGAATCATCAGGAATTCTTGGCATTGCGTCGATGCCATTTTCCACGTCACTCAGCGTGGGTCTGACACGCGACGCACCCCAGCTCATTGTCATCACTTTTATGGCGCATTACCTCAGAAAAGACAAGCCCCAAGCACCGTACGAATCATCAGGCTTTCATGGATTCGTCTGGAGGCCGTTTTTCCATGTCTGTGGGCATGTCACTGGGTGGCTCTGGGCACACAGGACAAGACCCACGCCCAGGGGGGGTCGCCGACCACTCCCCCCCTAAAGAGACATTTATGCATTTCCAGCTGTCCCACCAGGAAACATCAGCACTGACGAGGAGACATACTAACGGGTTTAGACAACCCTGTGGGCACCACAGCGCATGAAAGACAACACGTGTTGCCCTAAAAGATATATGAAACCCTAGGAACAGCCACCGATGTGACCCCTTAGGCACATGAAGGCCGCCGACACGTAGTAGCATTCATCCCGGGTAGCGTCCAACACCGCCGAGAAGACAGGCCCCATGTCCAGAGAGGGTCCTCACGCATGAAATGAATTCTCTTTAGGTGGTCATTGTCATTACATACGGGACACGACAACAGATGACAAACCCCACCGCAACGTCCTTCCTTTCAAGGCACGCCACACGCACCAAGACGGGCCTCGAGGCCCCTTCAAATCGTCTCACTCGGATGCCATTGTCTGGACACGACTGTCAGTCCGCAGGATCACACATGCGACAAACCCCATCTCATTGTCATCGTTTTTAGGGCGCACTACCTCGGGCAAGACAAGCCCCAAGCACGGGACGAATCATCAGAAATTCATGGCACTGCGTCGATGCCATTTTCCATGTCACTCGGCATGTCAGTGGGTGGCTCTAGGCACGCAGGACAAGACCCACGCCCAGGGGGGGTCGCCGACCACTCCCCCCCTAAAGAGACATTTATGCATTTCCAGCTATACCACCAGGAAACATCAACAGTGACGAGGAGACATACTGATGGGTTTAGACCACCCTAAGGGCACCGCAGTGCATGAAAGACAACACGGGTTGCCCTAAAAGAGCTATGAAACCATAGGAAGGGCCACCGACGTGACCCCTTAGGCACATGAAGGCCGCCGACACGTCATGGCATCCGTCCCGCGTCTCGTCCATCACCGCAGAGAAGACGCGCCCCATGTCCAGAGCGAGTCCTCACGCCTCAAAGGAATTATCTTTAGGTGGTCATTGTCAATACATACCGTACCCAACAACATATGACAAACCCCACCACATCGTCCTTCCTTGCAAGGCACACCGCATCCACCAAGGCAAGCCCCGAGGCCCCTTCAAATCGTCTCACTCGGATGCCGTTGTCTCCACGTGATCGTCAGTACGTCGGACCTCACACACGCGACAAACCCCATCTCATTGTCATCGTTTTTATGGCGCACTACCTCGGGCAAGACAAGCCCGAAGCACGGGACGAATCATCAGGAATTCTTGGCATTGCGTCGATGCCATTTTCCACGTCACTCGGCGTGGGTCTGACACGCGACGCACCCCAGCTCATTGTCATCACTTTTATGGCGCATTACCTCAGAAAAGACAAGCCCCAAGCACCGTACGAATCATCAGGCTTTCATGGATTCGTCTGGAGGCCGTTTTTCCATGTCTGTGGGCATGTCACTGGGTGGCTCTGGGCACACAGGACAAGACCCACGCCCAGGGGGGGTCGCCGACCACTCCCCCCCTAAAGAGACATTTATGCATTTCCAGCTGTCCCACCAGGAAACATCAGCACTGACGAGGAGACATACTGATGGGTTCAGACAACCCTGTGGGCACCACAGCGCATGAAAGACAACACGTGTTGCCCTAAAAGAGATATGAAACCATAGGAATAGCCACCAATGTGACCCCTTAGGCACATCAAGGCCGCCATCACGTACTAGCATCCATCCCGGGTAGCGTCCAACACCGCCGAGAAGACAGGCCCCATGTCCAGAGAGGGTCCTCACGCATGAAATGAATTCTCTTTAGGTGGTCATTATCATTACATACGGGACACGAAAACACATGAATAACCACACCTCAACGTCCTTCCTTTCAAGGCACACCGCATGCACCAAGACGGGCCTCGAGGCCCCTTCAAATCGTCTCACTCGGATGCCTTTGTCTGGAAACGACTGTCAGCCCGCAAGATCACACATGCGACAAAACCCATCTCATTGTCATCGTTTTTAGGGCGCACTACCTCGGGAAAGACAAGCCCCAAGCACGGGACGAATCATCGAGAATTCATGGCATTGCGTCCATGCCATTTTCCATGTCACTGGGCACGTCATCGGGTGGCTCTAGGCACGCAGGACAAGACCCACGCCCAGGGGGGGTCGCCGACCACTCCCCCCCCTAAAGAGACATTTATGCATTTCCAGCTATTCCACCAGGAAACATCAACAGTGACGAGGAGACATACTGATGGGTTTAGACCACCCTAAGGGCACCGCAGTGCATGAAAGACAACACGGGTTGCCCTAAAAGAGCTATGAAACCATAGGAAGGGCCACCGACGTGACCCCTTAGGCACATGAAGGCCGCCGACACGTCATGGCATCCGTCCCGCGTCTCGTCCATCACCGCAGAGAAGACACGCCCCATGTCCAGAGCGGGTCCTCACGCATGAAAGGAATTATCTTGAGGCGGTCATTGTCATTACATACCGTACCCAACAACATATGACAAACCCCACCACGTCGTCCTTCCTTGCAAGGCACACCGCATCCTCCAAGGCAAGCCCCGATGCCCCTTCAAATCGTCCCACTCGGGTGGCGTTGTCTCCACGTGATTGTCAGTACGTCGGACCTGACACGCGACGCACCCCGGCTCATTGTCATCACTTTTATGGCGCATTACCTCAGACAAGACAAGCCCCAAGCACCGTATGAATCCTCAAGCTTTCATGGATTTGTCTGGAGGCCATTTTTCCATGTCCGTGGGCATGTCACTAGGTGGCTCTGGGCACGCAGGACAAGACCCACGCCCAGGGGGGGTCGCCGACCACTCCCCCCCTAAAGAGACATTTATGCATTTTCAGCTGTCCCACCAGGAAACATCAGCACTGACGAGGAGACATACTAACGGGTTTAGACAACCCTGTGGGCACCACAGCGCATGAAAGACAACACGTGTTGCCCTAAAAGATATATGAAACCCTAGGAACAGCCACCGATGTGACCCCTTAGGCACATGAAGGCCGCCGACACGTAGTAGCATTCATCCCGGGTAGCGTCCAACACCGCCGAGAAGACAGGCCCCATGTCCAGAGAGGGTCCTCACGCATGAAATGAATTCTCTTTAGGTGGTCATTGTCATTACATACGGGACACGACAACAGATGACAAACCCCACCGCAACGTCCTTCCTTTCAAGGCACGCCACACGCACCAAGACGGGCCTCGAGGTCCCTTCAAATCGTCTCACTCGGATGCCATTGTCTGGACACGACTGTCAGTCCGCAGGATCACACATGCGACAAACCCCATCTCATTGTCATCGTTTTTAGGGCGCACTACCTCGGGCAAGACAAGCCCCAAGCACGGGACGAATCATCAGAAATTCATGGCACTGCGTCGATGCCATTTTCCATGTCACTCGGCATGTCAGTGGGTGGCTCTAGGCACGCAGGACAAGACCCACGCCCAGGGGGGGTCGCCGACCACTCCCCCCCTAAAGAGACATTTATGCATTTCCAGCTATACCACCAGGAAACATCAACAGTGACGAGGAGACATACTGATGGGTTTAGACCACCCTAAGGGCACCGCAGTGCATGAAAGACAACACGGGTTGCCCTAAAAGAGCTATGAAACCATAGGAAGGGCCACCGACGTGACCCCTTAGGCACATGAAGGCCGCCGACACGTCATGGCATCCGTCCCGCGTCTCGTCCATCACCGCAGAGAAGACGCGCCCCATGTCCAGAGCGAGTCCTCACGCCTCAAAGGAATTATCTTTAGGTGGTCATTGTCAATACATACCGTACCCAACAACATATGACAAACCCCACCACATCGTCCTTCCTTGCAAGGCACACCGCATCCACCAAGGCAAGCCCCGAGGCCCCTTCAAATCGTCTCACTCGGATGCCGTTGTCTCCACGTGATCGTCAGTACGTCGGACCTCACACACGCGACAAACCCCATCTCATTGTCATCGTTTTTATGGCGCACTACCTCGGGCAAGACAAGCCCGAAGCACGGGACGAATCATCAGGAATTCTTGGCATTGCGTCGATGCCATTTTCCACGTCACTCGGCGTGGGTCTGACACGCGACGCACCCCAGCTCATTGTCATCACTTTTATGGCGCATTACCTCAGAAAAGACAAGCCCCAAGCACCGTACGAATCATCAGGCTTTCATGGATTCGTCTGGAGGCCGTTTTTCCATGTCTGTGGGCATGTCACTGGGTGGCTCTGGGCACACAGGACAAGACCCACGCCCAGGGGGGGTCGCCGACCACTCCCCCCCTAAAGAGACATTTATGCATTTCCAGCTGTCCCACCAGGAAACATCAGCACTGACGAGGAGACATACTGATGGGTTCAGACAACCCTGTGGGCACCACAGCGCATGAAAGACAACACGTGTTGCCCTAAAAGAGATATGAAACCATAGGAATAGCCACCAATGTGACCCCTTAGGCACATCAAGGCCGCCATCACGTACTAGCATCCATCCCGGGTAGCGTCCAACACCGCCGAGAAGACAGGCCCCATGTCCAGAGAGGGTCCTCACGCATGAAATGAATTCTCTTTAGGTGGTCATTATCATTACATACGGGACACGAAAACACATGAATAACCACACCTCAACGTCCTTCCTTTCAAGGCACACCGCATGCACCAAGACGGGCCTCGAGGCCCCTTCAAATCGTCTCACTCGGATGCCTTTGTCTGGAAACGACTGTCAGCCCGCAAGATCACACATGCGACAAAACCCATCTCATTGTCATCGTTTTTAGGGCGCACTACCTCGGGAAAGACAAGCCCCAAGCACGGGACGAATCATCAAGAATTCATGGCATTGCGTCGATGCCATTTTCCATGTCACTGGGCATGTCATTGGGTGGCTCTAGGCACGCAGGACAAGACCCACGCCCAGGGGGGGTCGCCGACCACTCCCCCCCTAAAGAGACATTTATGCATTTCCAGCTATTCCACCAGGAAACATCAAAAGTGACGAGGAGACATACTGAGGGGTTTAGACCACCCTAAGGGCACCGCAGTGCATGAAAGACAACACGGGTTGCCCTAAAAGAGCTATGAAACCATAGGAAGGGCCACCGACGTGACCCCTTAGGCACATGAAGGCCGCCGACACGTCATGACATCCGTCCCGCGTCTCGTCCATCACCGCAGAGAAGACACGCCCCATGTCCAGAGCGGGTCCTCACGCATGAAATGAATTATCTTTAGGCGGTCATTGTCATTACATACCGTACCCAACAACATATGACAAACCCCACCACGTCGTCCTTCCTTGCAAGGCACACCGCATCCTCCAAGGCAAGCCCCGATGCCCCTTCAAATCGTCCCACTCGGGTGGCGTTGTCTCCACGTGATTGTCAGTACGTCGGACCTGACACGCGACGCACCCCGGCTCATTGTCATCACTTTTATGGCGCATTACCTCATACAAGACAAGCCCCAAGCACCGTATGAATCCTCAAGCTTTCATGGATTTGTCTGGAGGCCATTTTTCCATGTCCGTGGGCATGTCACTAGGTGGCTCTGGGCACGCAGGACAAGACCCACGCCCAGGGGGGGTCGCCGACCACTCCCCCCCTAAAGAGACATTTATGCCTTTCCAGCTGTCCCACCAGGAAACATCAGCACTGACGAGGAGACATACTGGAGGGTTTAGACAACCCTGTGGGCACCACAGCGCATGAAAGTCAACACGTGTTGCCCTAAAAGATATATGAAACCGTAGGAACAGCCACCGATGTGACCCCTTAGGCACATGAAGGCCGCCGACACGTAGTAGCATTCATCCCGGGTAGCGTCCAACACCGCCGAGAAGACAGACCCCATGTCCAGAGAGGGTCCTCACGCATGAAATGAATTCTCTTTAGGTGGTCATTGTCATTACATACGGGACACGACAACAGATGACAAACCCCACCGCAACGTCCTTCCTTTCAAGGCACGCCACACGCACCAAGACGGGCCTCGAGGCCCCTTCAAATCGTCTCACTCGGATGCCATTGTCTGGACAAGACTGTCAGTCCGCAGGATCACACATGCGACAAACCCCATCTCATTGTCATCGTTTTTAGGGCGCACTACCTCGGGCAAGACAAGCCCCAAGCACGAGACGAATCATCAGGAATTCATGGCACTGCGTCGATGCCATTTTCCATGTCACTCGGCATGTCATTGGGTGGCTCTAGGCACGCAGGACAAGACCCACGCCCAGGGGGGGTCGCCGACCACTCCCCCCCTAAAGAGACATTTATGCATTTCCAGCTATACCACCAGGAAACATCAACAGTGACGAGGAGACATACTGATGGGTTTAGACCACCCTAAGGGCACCGCAGTGCATGAAAGACAACACGGGTTGCCCTAAAAGAGCTATGAAACCATAGGAAGGGCCACCGACGTGACCCCTTAGGCACATGAAGGCCGCCGACACGTCATGGCATCCGCCCCGCGTCTCGTCCATCACCGCAGAGAAGACACGCCCCATGTCCAGAGCTGGTCCTCACGCCTCAAAGGAATTATCTTTAGGCGGTCATTGTCAATACATACCGTACCCAACAACATATGACAAACCCCACCACGTCGTCCTTCCTTGCAAGGCACACCGCATCCACCAAGGCAAGCCCCGAGGCCCCTTCAAATCGTCCCACTCGGATGGCGTTGTCTCCACGTGATTGTCAGTACGTCGGACCTGACACGCGACGCACCCCGGCTCATTGTCATCACTTTTATGACGCATTACCTCAGACAAGACAAGCCCCAAGCACCGTACGAATAATCAAGCTTTCATGGATTTGTCTGGAGGTCGTTTTTCCATGTTCGTGGGCATGTCACTGGGTGGCTCTGGGCACGCAGGACAAGACCCACGCCCAGGGGGGGTCGCCGACCACTCCCCCCCTAAAGAGACATTTATGCATTTCCAGCTGTCCCACCAGGAAACATCAGCACTGACGAGGACACATACTGATGGGTTCAGACAACCCAATGGGCACCACAACGCATGAAGGACAGCACGTGTTGCCCTAAAAGAGCTACGAATCCATACGAACAGCCACCAAAGTGACCCCTTAGGCACATGAAGGCCGCCGACACGTCATGGCATCCGTCCCGGGTATCATCCAACACCGCCGAGAAGACAGGACCCATGTCCAGAGCGGGTCCCCGCGCATGAAATGAATTATCTTTAGGCGGTCATTGTCTTTACATTCCGAACACAACAACATGTGACAAACCCCACCTCGACGTCCTTCCTTTCAAGAAACGCCGCATGCACCAAGACGGGCCCCGAGACCCCTTCAAATCGTCTCACTCGGATGCCATTGTCTGAACGCGACTGTCAGTCCGCAGGATCTCGAAGGCCACAAACACCATCCCATTGTCATCGTTTTTATGGCGCACTACCTCGGGCAAGACAAGCCCCAAGCACGGGACGAATCATCAGGCATTCATGGCATTAAGTCGATGTCATTTTGCATGTCAATGGGCATCACATTGGGTGGCTCTAGGCACGCAGGACAAGACCCACGCCCGGGGGGGTCGCCGACCACTCCCCCCCTAAAGAGACATTTATGCATTTCCAGCTATTCCACCAGGAAACATCAACACCGACGAGGAGACATACTGATGGGTTTAGACCACCCTGAGGGCAGGGCAGCGCATGAAAGGCAACACGTGTTTCCCTAAAAGAGCTATGAAACCATAGGAAGGGCCACCGACGTGGCCCCTTAGGCACATGAAGGCCGCCGACACGTCATGGCATCCGTCCCACGTATCGTCCATCACCACAGCGAAGACACGCCCCATGTCCAGAGCGGGTCCCCACGCATGAAAGGAATTCTCTTTAGGCGGTCATTGTCATTACATACCGGACCCAACAACATATGACAAACCCCACCTCATTGTCCTTCCATTCAAGGCACACCGCATCCACCAAGGCAAGCCCTGAGGCCCCTTCAAATCCTCTCACCCGGATGGCGTTGTCTCCACCTGATTGTCAGTACGGAGGACCTGACACGCGACGAAACCCGGCTCATTGTCATCACTTTTATGGCGCACTACCTCGAACAAGACAAGCCCCAAGCACCGGACGAATCATCAAGCTGTCTTTGCTTTGTCCGGAGGCTGTTTTTCCATGTCCGTGGGCATGTCACTGGGTGGCTCTGGGCACGCAGGACAAGACCCACGCCCAGGGGGGGGTCGCCGACCACTCCCCCCCTAAAGAGCCATTTATGCATTTCCAGCTGTCCCACCAGGAAACATCAGCACTGACGAGGAGACATACTGATGGGTTTAGACAACCCTGTGGGCACCACAGCGCATGAAAGACAACACGTGTTGCCCTAAAAGAGATATGAAACCATAGGAACAGCCACTGATGTGACCCCTTAGGCACATCAAGGCCGCCGACACGTAGTAGCATTCGTCGCGGGTAGCATCCAACGCCGCCGAGAAGACAGGCCCCATGTCCAGAGCGGGTCCTCGCGCATGAAATGAATTCTCTTTAGGTGGTCATTGTCATTACATACGGGACACGACAACATATGAAAAACCCCACCTCGACGTCCTTCCTTTCAAGGCACGCCGCATGCACCAAGACGGGCCCTGAGGCCCCTTCAAATCGTCTCACTCGGATGCCATTGTCTGGACGCGACTGTCAGTCCGCAGGATCGCACATGCGACAAACCCCGTCTCATTGCCATCGTTTTTAGGGCGCACTACCTCGGGCAAGACAAACCCCAAGCACGGGACGAATCATCAGGAATTCATGGCATTGCGTCGATGCCATTTTCCATGTCACTGGGCATGTCTGTGGGTGGCTCTCGGCACGCAGGACAAGACCCACGCCCAGGGGGGGTCGCCGACCACTCCCCCCCTAAAGAGACATTTATGCATTTCCAGCTATTCCACCAGGAAACATCAACACTGACGAGGAGACATACTGAGTGGTTTAGACCACCCAGAGGGAACCGCAGCGCATGAAAGGCAACACGTGTTGCCCTAAAAGGGCTATGAAACCATAGGAAGGGACACCGACGTGGCCCCTAAGGCACATGAAGGCCGCCGACACGTCATGGCATCCGTCCCGCGTATCGTCCAACACCGCCGAGGAGACAGGACCCATGTCCAGAGCGGGTCCTCACGCATGAAATGAATTCTCTTTAGGTGGTCATTGTCTTTACATACCGGACACAACAACATATGACAAACCCCACCTCAACGTCCTTCCTTTCAAGGCACGCCGCACGCACCAAGACGGGCCCCGAGGCCCCTTCAAATCGCCTCACTAGGATTCCATTGTCTGGACGCGATTGTCAGTCCGTAGGATCTCACAGGCGACAAACCCCACCCATCTCATTGTCATCGGTTTTATGGCGCACCACCTCGGGCAAGACAAGACCCTAGCACGGGAAGAATCATCAGGAATTCAGGGCATTGCGTCGATGCCATTTTCCATGTCATTGGGCATGTCATTGGGTGGCTCTAGGCACGCAGGACAAGACCCACGCCCAGGGGGGTCGCCGACCACTCCCCCCCTAAAGAGACATTTATGCATTTCCAGCTATCCCACCAGGAAACATCAACACTGACGAGGAGACATACTGATGGGTTTAGACCACCCTGAGGGCACCGCAGCGCATGAAAGACAACACGTGTTGCCCTAAAAGAGCTATGAAACCATAGGAAGGGCCACCGACGTGACCCCTTATGCACATGAAGGCCACCGACAAGTCATGGCATCCATCCCGCGTATCGTCGATCACCGCCGAGAAGACACGCCCCATGTCCAGAGCGGGTCCTCACTCATGAAAAGAATTCTCTTTAGGTGGTAATTGTAATTACATACAGGACCCAACAACATATGAAAAACCCCACCTCGACGTCCTTCCTTTCAAGGCACGTCGCATCCACCAAGACATGCCCCGAGGCCACTTCAAATCGTCTCACTCGGATGGCTTTGTCTCCACGCGATTGTCAGTTCGTCGGACCTGACACGCGACGAACCCCGTCTCATTGTCATCGCTTTTATGGGGCACTACCGCGGGCAAGACAAGCCCCAAGCACAGGAGGAATCATCTAGAGGCCATTTTTCCATGTCTGTGGGCATGTCACTGGGTGGCTCTGGGCACGCAGGACAAGACCCACGCCCAGGGGGGGTCGCCGACCACTCCCCCCCTAAAGAGACATTTCTGCATTTCCAGCTCTCCCACCAGGAAACATCAGCACTGACGAGGAGACATACTGAGTGGTTTAGACCACCCAGAGGGAACCGCAGCGCATGAAAGACAACACGTGTTGCCCTAAAAGAGCTATGAAACCATAGGAACGGCAACCGACGTGACCCCTTAGGCACGTGAAGGCCGCCGACACGTCATGGCATCCTTCCCGCGTATCGTCGACCACCGCCGAGAAGACAGACCCCATGTCCAGAGCGGGTCCTCACGCATGAAATGAATTCTCTTTAGGTGGTCGGTGTCGTTACATACCGAACCCAACAACATATGACAAACCCCAGCTCGGCGTCCTTCCTTTCAAGGCACCCCGCATCCACCAAGACAAGCCTCGAGGCCCCTTCAAATCGTCTCACTCGGATGGCATTGTCTCCACGCGATTGTCGGTACGTAGGACCTCACACGCGACGAACCCCGGCTCATTGTCAAAGCTTTTAAGGCGCACTACCCCGGAGAAGACAAGCCCCAAGCACCGGACGAATCATCACGCATTGATGGCATTGTCTAGAGGCCATTTTTCCATGTCCGTGGGCATGTCACTGGGTGGCTCGAGGCACGCAGGACAAGACCCACGCCCA
>CAUJRU010000882.1:72500-102500 GCA_963277665.1 Viscum album
AGCCGCCCTTATGAACATCATCACCCAAGGCATGACTGAGGAGGAAGGCACCCCAACTTGTCCAATAATGAACCATGGCAACCGTTTGCCTGGTGGTGTGAGTTTCTCAGGACCCAAATAACTCACAGGTGGCCCCGACAATGCGTTGGGCAAAGCACTCCCGCAAATCACTGCCCAAGGAAGCTTGCTACGGTTCGCATGGAATATCACTGAATGGGAAATTTAGGAGCACGGTCTCTCATCCTGGTGATACCGACAGTTTCGCGCTTGAACCACTACCAAAATCCCACAACGCTCCAGAGAAGGTGAGGAAAAGGCAGGTACAGCAAAGGACGACAAAGGAACCCAATCCCAGCATGCCTCCCACATCCCAACATCTGCAAGAACTCAACCACACTCGGTGGCTTTTAAGCATAGCCCGACCCGCAACGCTCCATGAAAGGTGAGGAAAAAGGTGGGTACGACAGGACGGGGAAACAACCCAATCCCGCCCATACCCCCCACATCCCACCAGTGAGGAAAAAGGTAGGAACGTCAGGGGATGAGGAGGGAAACCCCCATCCCGCCGTGCCTCCCACATCTCACATTCCGTAGGAACTCAACCGCCATGAGGCAGCTTTTAAGCAGACGAACCAGCAACGCTCAAGAGACGTCGAGGAAAAGGAGTCATGGTAGGTACGAGGGTCCTATGTCCCGCCGCGCCGCCCACATCCCACCATCCACAGGATCCCACAAACCGTGAGGCGGTATTTAAGCACCCAGCCCGCAATGCTCCACAGACGGGGAGGAAAAGGCAGGCACGTCAGGGGACGGGGCAAAAACCCAATCCCGCCGCGCCTCCCACATCCCACCATCCGCAGCAACTCAACCACCCTGAGGCGGCTTTTAAGCAAGCCAAGCCGCACTGCTCTAGAGAAGGCGAGGGAAGGGCAGGAGCGTCGAGGGACGACAAAGGAACACCAACCCACCATGCCTCCCACATCCCACCATCCAAGGAACTCCGCCACCGACAGGTGGCCTTTTAAGCAAGCCCGAACCGCAACGCTCCATGAAAGGTGAGGAAAAAGGCGGGCACGGCATGAGACTGGGCAAAAACCCATTCTTTCCAATGCCCCCCACATCCCACCGGTGAGGAAAAGGAATTACAGCGTCCCACCGCCATGCCTCCCACATCCCACCTTCCGAAGGAACTCAACCGCCATGAGGCAGATTTTAAGCAGACGAACCCACAACGCTCCAGGGACGTTGAGGAAAAGGAGTCATGACAGGAACGGAGGCCCTATGTCCCGCCGCACCCCCCACATCCCACCATTCAAAAGAACTCAACCACCGTTGAGAAACTTTTAACCAAGAACCAGAACACCAACCATGCTCATCTATCATCATCCCATCCAAGTTATATCTGTCTAGTATCGCATCGTCTTTTTAGCAAGCCCTTGGAAGACGGAACCGCAATTGTGCGAGAGAATTCAACCCAAGCATATAGACGGGGCCCCTACATCAGCACCAAAAAAATTCCACTACCAACAGGGAGAACTCCAAAGGGACAAGTGAGGGTCATCTAGGTGGAGCTCACCCACCTGGGGATTCTTCGCTTGAGATATAACCGAGGAGAAAGTCACCCCTGGCACTGATTTAATGAGACCCGTCACAGTATCACCATCTTTCGATTAGTTTGTCCTTTACATGCGGGACCTGATCTTTGAGACAGGCATATGACTAGTGGAAGGATCAGCCATGTAGCATCACCAACAACATCTGCATTGTTTGGGGTATGACTGAGCTGACCACTCAGACCCCAACACAAGCCCAAACCGTCGTCCCGAACATTCAATTCTGTTCGATTAGTTTGTCCTTTGTACATGCACAACCTGATCTTTGAGACAAGCATATGACTAATGGAAGGATCAGCCAGGTAGCATCACCAACCACATCTGCAATGTTTGAGGTATGACTGAGCAGACCACTCAGACCCCAACACAAGCCCCAACCATCTTCCCAAATCGACAGGATTCCCCTTAATGAGTCATCACCTCCGCATGACGCTCGTGTATCTTGCAGAAACAGTAGATACACATTCTCAAGCCACCCTTATGAACATCATCACCCAAGGCATGGCTGAGGAGGAAGGCACCCCAACTTGTCCAATAATGAACCATGGAAATCGTCACCCTGTTGGTGTGAGTTTCTTAGGACCCAAATAACTCGCACGTGGCCCCGACAATGCGTTGAGCAAAGCACTCCCACCAATCATTGCCCAAGGCAGCTTGCTATGGTTCGCATGAAATATCGCTGAATGAGAAATTTAGGAGCACGCTCTCGCATCCTGGTGATACCGACAGTTTCGCGCTTGAACCACTACCAAAATTCCACAACGCTCCAGAGAAGGTGAGGAAAAGGCGGTACAGCAAGGGACGACAAAGGAACCCAATCCCACCATGCCTCCCACATCCCAACATCTGCAAGAACTCAACCACACTCAGTGGCTTTTAAGCATAGCCCGACCCGCAACGCTCCATGAAAGGTGAGGAAAAAGGTGGGTACGACAGGACGGGGAAACAACCCAATCCCGCCCATACCCCCCACATCCCACCAGTGAGGAAAAAGGTAGGAACGTCAGGGGATGAGGAGGGAAACCCCCATCCCGCCGTGCCTCCCACATCTCACATTCCGTAGGAACTCAACCGCCATGAGGCAGCTTTTAAGCAGACGAACCAGCAACGCTCAAGAGACGTCAAGGAAAAGGAGTCAGGGTAGGTACGGGGGTCCTATGTCCCGCCGCGCCGCCCACATCCCACCATCCACAGGATCCCACAAACCGTGAGGCGGTATTTAAGCACCCAGCCCGCAATGCTCCACAGACGGGGAGGAAAAGGCAGGCACGTCAGGGGACGGGGCAAAAACCCAATCCCGCCGCGCCTCCCACATCCCACCATCCGCAGCAACTCAACCACCCTGAGGCGGCTTTTAAGCAAGCCAAGCCGCACTGCTCTAGAGAAGGCGAGGGAAGGGCAGGAGCGTCGAGGGACGACAAAGGAACACCAACCCACCATGCCTCCCACATCCCACCATCCAAGGAACTCCACCACCGACAGGTGGCCTTTTAAGCAAGCCCGAACCGCAACGCTCCATGAAAGGTGAGGAAAAAGGCGGGCACGGCATGAGACTGGGCAAAAACCCATTCTTTCCAATGCCCCCCACATCCCACCGGTGAGGAAAAGGAATTACAGCGTCCCACCGCCATGCCTCCCACATCCCACCTTCCGAAGGAACTCAACCGCCATGAGGCAGATTTTAAGCAGACGAACCCACAACGCTCCAGGGACGTTGAGGAAAAGGAGTCATGACAGGAACGGAGGCCCTATGTCCCGCCGCACCCCCCACATCCCACCATTCAAAAGAACTCAACCACCGTTGAGAAACTTTTAACCAAGAACCAGGACACCAACCATGCTCATCTATCATCATCCCATCCAAGTTATATCTGTCTAGTATCGCATCGTCTTTTTAGCAAGCCCTTGGAAGACGGAACCGCAATTGTGCGAGAGAATTCAACCCAAGCATATAGACGGGGCCCCTACATCAGCACCAAAAAAATTCCACTACCAACAGGGAGAACTCCAAAGGGACAAGTGAGGGTCATCTAGGTGGAGCTCACCCACCTGGGGATTCTTCGCTTGAGATATAACCGAGGAGAAAGTCACCCCTGGCACTGATTTAATGAGACCCGTCACAGTATCACCATCTTTCGATTAGTTTGTCCTTTACATGCGGGACCTGATCTTTGAGACAGGCATATGACTAGTGGAAGGATCAGCCATGTAGCATCACCAACAACATCTGCATTGTTTGGGGTATGACTGAGCTGACCACTCAGACCCCAACACAAGCCCAAACCGTCGTCCCGAACATTCAATTCTGTTCAATTAGTTTGTCCTTTGTACATGCACAACCTGATCTTTGAGACAAGCATATGACTAATGGAAGGATCAGCCAGGTAGCATCACCAACCACATCTGCAATGTTTGAGGTATGACTGAGCAGACCACTCAGACCCCAACACAAGCCCCAACCATCTTCCCAAATCGACAGGATTCCCCTTAATGAGTCATCACCTCCGCATGACGCTCGTGTATCTTGCAGAAACAGTAGATACACATTCTCAAGCCACCCTTATGAACATCATCACCCAAGGCATGGCTGAGGAGGAAGGCACCCCAACTTGTCCAATAATGAACCATGGAAATCGTCACCCTGTTGGTGAGAGTTTCTTAGGACCCAAATAACTCGCACGTGGCCCCGACAATGCATTGAGCAAAGCACTCCCACCAATCATTGCCCAAGGCAGCTTGCTATGGTTCGCATGAAATATCGCTGAATGAGAAATTTAGGAGCACGCTCTCGCATCCTGGTGATACCGACAGTTTCGCGCTTGAACCACTACCAAAATTCCACAACGCTCCAGAGAAGGTGAGGAAAAGGCGGTACAGCAAGGGACGACAAAGGAACCCAATCCCACCATGCCTCCCACATCCCAACATCTGCAAGAACTCAACCACACTCGGTGGCTTTTAAGCATAACCCGACCCGCAACGCTCCATGAAAGGTGAGGAAAAAGGTGGGTACGACAGGACGGGGAAACAACCCAATCCCGCCCATACCCCCCACATCCCACTAGTGAGGAAAAAGGTAGGAACGTCAGGGGATGAGGAGGGAAACCCCCATCCCGCCGTGCCTCCCACATCTCACATTCCGTAGGAACTCAACCGCCATGAGGCAGCTTTTAAGCAGACGAACCAGCAACGCTCAAGAGACATCAAGGAAAAGGAGTCAGGGTAGGTACGGGGGTCCTATGTCCCGCCGCGCCGCCCACATCCCACCATCCACAGGATCCCACAAACCGTGAGGCGGTATTTAAGCACCCAGCCCGCAATGCTCCACAGACGGGGAGGAAAAGGCAGGCACGTCAGGGGACGGGGCAAAAACCCAATCCCGCCGCGCCTCCCACATCCCACCATCCGCAGCAACTCAACCACCCTGAGGCGGCTTTTAAGCAAGCCAAGCCGCACTGCTCTAGAGAAGGCGAGGGAAGGGCAGGAGCGTCGAGGGACGACAAAGGAACACCAACCCACCATGCCTCCCACATCCCACCATCCAAGGAACTCCGCCACCGACAGGTGGCCTTTTAAGCAAGCCCGAACCGCAACGCTCCATGAAAGGTGAGGAAAAAGGCGGGCACGGCATGAGACTGGGCAAAAACCCATTCTTTCCAATTCCCCCCACATCCCACCGGTGAGGAAAAGGAATTACAGCGTCCCACCGCCATACCTCCCACATCCCACCTTCCGAAGGAACTCAACCGCCATGAGGCAGATTTTAAGCAGACGAACCCACAACGCTCCAGGGACGTTGAGGAAAAGGAGTCATGACAGGAACGGAGGCCCTATGTCCCGCCGCACCCCCCACATCCCACCATTCAAAAGAACTCAACCACCGTTGCGAAACTTTTAACCAAGAACCAGGACACCAACCATGCTCATCTATCATCATCCCATCCAAGTTATATCTGTCTAGTATCGCATCGTATTTTTAGCAAGCCCTTGGAAGACGGAACCGCAATTGTGCGAGAGAATTCAACCCAAGCATATAGACGGGGCCCCTACATCAGCACCAAAAAAATTCCACTACCAACAGGGAGAACTCCAAAGGGACAAGTGAGGGTCTTCTAGGTGGAGCTCACCCACCTGGGGATTCTTCGCTTGAGATATAACCGAGGAGAAAGTCACCCCTGGCACTGATTTAATGAGACCCGTCACAGTATCACCATCTTTCGATTAGTTTGTCCTTTACATGCGGGACCTGATCTTTGAGACAGGCATATGACTAGTGGAAGGATCAGCCATGTAGCATCACCAACAACATCTGCATTGTTTGGGGTATGACTGAGCTGACCACTCAGACCCCAACACAAGCCCAAACCGTCGTCCCGAACATTCAATTCTGTTCGATTAGTTTGTCCTTTGTACATGCACAACCTGATCTTTGAGACAAGCATATGACTAATGGAAGGATCAGCCAGGTAGCATCACCAACCACATCTGCAATGTTTGAGGTATGACTGAGCAGACCACTCAGACCCCAACACAAGCCCCAACCATCTTCCCAAATCGACAGGATTCCCCTTAATGAGTCATCACCTCCGCATGACGCTCGTGTATCTTGCAGAAACAGTAGATACACATTCTCAAGCCACCCTTATGAACATCATCACCCAAGGCATGACTGAGGAGGAAGGCACCCCAACTTGTCCAATAATGAACCATGGAAATCGTTACCCTGTTGGTGTGAGTTTCTTAGGACACAAATAACTCGCACGTGGCCCTGACAATGCGTTGAGCAAAGCACTCCCACCAATCATGCCCAAGGCAGCTTGCTATGGTTCGCATGGAATATCGCTGAATGAGAAATTTAGGAGCACGCTCTCGCATCCTGGTGATACCGACAGTTTCGCGCTTGAACCACTACCAAAATTCCACAACGCTCCAGAGAAGGTGAGGAAAAGGCGGTACAGCAAGGGACGACAAAGGAACCCAATCCCAACATGCCTCCCACATCCCAACATCTGCAAGAACTCAACCACACTCAGTGGATTTTAAGCAAAGCCCGACCCGCAACGCTCCATGAAAGGTGAGGAAAAAGGTGGGTACGACAGGACGGGGAAACAACCCAATCCCGCCCATACCCCCCACATCCCACCAGTGAGGGAAAAGGTAGGAACGTCAGGGGATGAGGAGGGAAACCCCCATCCCGCCGTGCCTCCCACATCTCACATTCCGTAGGAACTCAACCGCCATGAGGCAGCTTTTAAGCAGACGAACCAGCAACGCTCAAGAGACGTCGAGGAAAAGGAGTCATGGTAGGTACGGGGGTCCTATGTCCCGCCGCGCCGCCCACATCCCACCATCCACAGGATCCCACAAACCGTGAGGCGGTATTTAAGCACCCAGCCCGCAATGCTCCACAGACGGGGAGGAAAAGGCAGGCACGTCAGGGGACGGGGCAAAAACCCAATCCCGCCGCGCCCCCCACATCCCACCATCCGCAGCAACTCAACCACCCTGAGGCAGCTTTTAAGCAAGCAAAGCCGCACTGCTCTAGAGAAGGCGAGGGAAGGGCAGGAGCGTCGAGGGACGACAAAGGAACACCAACCCACCATGCCTCCCACATCCCACCATCCAAGGAACTCCGCCACCAACAGGTGGCCTTTTAAGCAAGCCCGAACCGCAACGCTCCATGAAAGGTGAGGAAAAAGGCGGGCACGGCATGAGACTGGGCAAAAACCCATTCTTTCCAATGCCCCCCACATCCCACCGGTGAGGAAAAGGAATTACAGCGTCCCACCGCCATGCTTCCCACATCCCACCTTCCGAAGGAACTCAACCGCCGTGAGGCAGATTTTAAGCAGACGAACCCACAACGCTCCAGGGACGTTGAGGAAAAGGAGTCATGACAGGAACAGAGGCCCTATGTCCCGCCGCACCCCCCACATCCCACCATTCAAAAGAACTCAACCACCGTTGCGAAACTTTTAACCAAGAACCAGGACACCAACCATGCTCATCTATCATCATCCCATCCAAGTTATATCTGTCTAGTATCGCATCGTCTTTTTAGCAAGCCCTTGGAACCCGAAACCAAAATTGTGCGAGAGAATTCAACCCAAGCATATAGACGGGGCCCGTACATCAGCACCAACAAAATTCCACTACCAACAGGGAGAACTCCAAAGGGACAAGTGAGGGTCTTCAAGGTGGAGCTCACCCACCTGGGGATTCTTCGCTTGAGGTATAACCGAGGAGAAAGTCAGCCCTGGCACTGATTTAATGAGACCCGTCACAGTATCACCATCTTTCGATTAGTTTGTCCTTTACATGCGGGACCTGATCTTTGAGACAGGCATATGACTAGTGGAAGGATCAACCATGTAGCATCACCAACCACATCTGCAATGTTTGAGGTATGACTGAGCAGACCACTCAGACCCCAACACAAGCCCAAACCGTCGTCCCGAGCATTCAATTCCATTCGATTAGTTTGTCCTTCGTACATGCACAGCCTGATCTTTGAGACAATCATATGACTAATGGAAAGATCAACCGGGTACCATCACCAACCACATCTGCAATGTTTGAGGTATGACTGAGCAGACCACTCAGACCCCAACACAAGCCCGAACCATCTCTTCCCAAATCGACATGTTTCCCCTTAATTAGTCATCACCTCTGCATGACGCTCGTGTATCTTGCAAAAACAGTAGATACACATTCTCAAGCCACCCTTATGAACATCATCACCCAAGGCATGACTGAGGAGGAAGGCACCCCAACTTGTCCAATAATGAACCATGGAAATCGTTACCCTGTTGGTGTGAGTTTCTTAGGACCCAAATAACTCGCACGTGGCCCCGACAATGCGTTGAGCAAAGCACTCCCACCAATCATTGCCCAAGGCAGCTTGCTATGGTTCGCATGGAATATCACTGAATGAGAAATTTAGGAGCACGCTCTCGCATCCTGGTGATACCGACAGTTTCGCGCTTGAACCACTACCAAAATTCCACAACGCTCCAGAGAAGGTGAGGAAAAGGCGGTACAGCAAGGGACGACAAAGGAACCCAATCCCACCATGCCTCCCACATCCCAACATCTGCAAGAACTCAACCACAATCAGTGGATTTTAAGCAAAGCCCGACCCGCAACGCTCCATGAAAGGTGAGGAAAAAGGTGGGTACGACAGGACGGGGAAACAACCCAATCCCACCCATACCCCCCACATCCCACCAGTGAGGAAAAAGGTAGGAACGTCAGGGGATGAGGAGGGAAACCCCCATCCCGCCGTGCCTCCCACATCTCACATTCCGTAGGAACTCAACCGCCATGAGGCAGCTTTTAAGCAGACGAACCAGCAACGCTCAAGAGACGTCGAGGAAAAGGAGTCATGGTAGGTACGGGGGTCCTATGTCCCGCCGCGCCGCCCACATCCCACCATCCACAGGATCCCACAAACCGTGAGGCGGTATTTAAGCACCCAGCCCGCAATGCTCCACAGACGGGGAGGAAAAGGCAGGCACGTCAGGGGACGGGGCAAAAACCCAATCCCGCCGCGCCCCCCACATCCCACCATCCGCAGCAACTCAACCGCCCTGAGGCAGCTTTTAAGCAAGCAGAGCCGCACTGCTCTAGAGAAGGCGAGGGAAGGGCAGGAGCGTCGAGGGACGACAAAGGAACACCAACCCACCATGCCTCCCACATCCCACCATCCAAGGAACTCCGCCACCAACAGGTGGCCTTTTAAGCAAGCCCGAACCGCAACGCTCCATGAAAGGTGAGGAAAAAGGCGGGCACGGCATGAGACTGGGCAAAAACCCATTCTTTCCAATGCCCCCCACATCCCACCGGTGAGGAAAAGGAATTACAGCGTCCCACCGCCATGCCTCCCACATCCCACCTTCCGAAGGAACTCAACCGCCATGAGGCAGATTTTAAGCAGACGAACCCACAACACTCCAGGGACGTTGAGGAAAAGGAGTCATGACAGGAACGGAGGCCCTATGTCCCGCCGCACCCCCCACATCCCACCATTCAAAAGAACTCAACCACCGTTGCGAAACTTTTAACCAAGAACCAGGACACCAACCATGCTCATCTATCATCATCCCATCCAAGTTATATCTGTCTAGTATCGCATCGTCTTTTTAGCAAGCCCTTGGAACCCGAAACCAAAATTGTGCGAGAGAATTCAACCCAAGCATATAGACGGGGCCCTTACATCAGCACCAACAAAATTCCACTACCAACAGGGAGAACTCCAAAGGGACAAGTGAGGTTCTTCTAGGTGGAGCTCACCCACCTGGGGATTCTTCGCTTGATGTATAACCGAGGAGAAAGTCAGCCGTGTCACTGATTTAATGAGACCCTTCACAGTATCACCATCTTTCGATTAGTTTGTCCTTGTACATGCAGGACCTGATCTTTGAGACACGCATATGACTAGTGGAAGGATCACCCATGTAGCGTCACTAACCACATCTGCAATGTTTGAGGTATGACTGAGCAGACCACTCAGACCCCAACACAAGCCTAAACCGTCGTCCCGAGCATTCAATTCCATTCGATTAGTTTGTCCTTTGTACATGCACAACCTGATCTTTGATACAAGCATATGACTAATGGAAGGATCAGCCAGGTAGCATCACCAACCACATCTGCAATGTTTGAGGTATGACTGAGCAAACCACTCAGACCCCAACACAAGCCCAAACCATCTTCCCAAATCGACATGTTTCCCCTTAATTAGTCATCACCTCTGCATGACGCTCGTGTATCTTGCAAAAACAATAGATACACATTCTTCGCTTGATGTATAACCGAGGAGAACGTCAAACTTGTCACTGATTTAATGAGACCCTTCACAGTATCACCATCTTTCGGTTAGTTTGTCCCTGTACATGCACAGACTGATCTTTGAGACAAGCATATGACTAGTGTTCTCATCGGATATCCAACCAAGCCAAACCGTGTTCCATCATTCACATGGAAACATGTACAAGGACCAAATGAAAGCAAGGAGAAATTAAACCCCCACTTACGGATGAGGGTGCCAACGAGACCAACGTTCCCTTCCCAAAAAAGGGAGACCGCAGTATCTTGACAACCATCCACCACTCCCACACAATCGCGTAAGCACAACCATCAACCCACACAACTGACCGTCACACCTCGAGGGAAGCAACCCGAGAGGCATCACAATGCAGCACATGAAGGCAGGGAAAGCCCGCTATGCATGACACAAGGGAAGGATTGATATACCCAACCCCCTAGCGCCAACGAGACCAACGTTCCATTCCCAAAAAAGGGAGACCGCAGTATCTTGACAACCATCCACCACTTCCACACAATCGCATAAGGGCAACCATCAACCCACACAACTGATCATGCACAACCTGATCTTTGAGACAAGCATATGACTAGTAGAAGGATCAGCCATGTAGCATCACCAACATCATCTGCATTGTTTGAGGTATGACTGAGCTCACCACTCAGACCCCAACACAAGCCCAAACCATCATCCCGAACATTCAATTCCGTTCCATTAGTTTGTCCTTTGTACATGCACAACCTGATCTTTGGGACAAGCATATGACTAATGGAAGGATCAGCCAGGTTGCATCACCAACCACATCTGCAATGTTTGAGGTATGACTGAGCAGACCACTCAGACCCCAACACAAGCCCAAACCGTCTTTCCAAATCGACAGGAACCCAATTAATGAGTCATCACCTCTGCATGATGCTCAATACCGCAATTGTGCGAGAGAATTCAACCCAAGCATATAAACAGGGCCCGTATATCATAACTGACAAAATTCCACTACCAACAGGGAGAACTCCGAAGGGACAAGTGAGGGTCTTCTAGGTGGAGCTCACCCACCTGGGGATTCTTCTCTTGATGTATAACTGAGGAGAAAGTCAGCCCTGGCACTAATTTAATGAGACCCATCACAGTATCACCATCTTTCGATTAGTTTGTCTTTGTACATGCGGGACCTGATCTTTGAGTCAAGCATATGACTAGTTGAAGGATCAGCCATGTAGCATCACCAACAACATCTGCATTGTTTGAGGTATGACTGAGCTAACCACTCAGACCCCAACACAAGCCCAAACCGTCGTCCCGAACATTCAATTCCATTCGATTAGTTTTTCCTTTGTACATGCACCACCTGATCTTTGGGACAAGCATATGACTAATGGAAGGATCAGCCAGGTAGCATCACCAACCACATCTGCAATGTTTGAGGTATGACTGAGCAAACCACTCAGACCCCAACACAAGCCCAAACCATCTTCCCAAATCGACAGGATTCCCCTTAATGAGTCATCACCTCTGCGTGACGACGCTCGTGTATCTTGTCGAAACAATAGATACACATTCTTCGCTTGATGTATAACCGAGGAGAACGTCAAACTTGTCACTGATTTAATGAGACCCTTCACAATATCACCATCTTTCGGTTAGTTTGTCCCTGTACATGCACAGACTGATCTTTGAGACAAGCATTTGACTAGTGTTCTCAACGGATATCCAACCAAGCCAAACCGTGTTCCATCATTCACATGGAAACATGCACAAGGACCAAATGAAAGCGAGGAGAAATTAATCCCCCACTTACGGATGAGGGTGCCAACGAGACCAACGTTCCCTTCCCAAAAAAGGGAGACCGCAGTATCTTGACAACCATCCACCACTCCCACACAATCGCGTAAGCACAACCATCAACCCACACAACTGACCGTGACGCCTCAAGGGAAGCAACCCGAGAGGCATCACAATGCAGCACATGAAGGCAGGGAAAGCCCGCTATGCATGACACAAGGGAAGGATTTATATACCCAACCCCCTAGAGCCAAGGAGACCAACGTTCCCTTCCCAAAAAAGGGAGACCGCAGTATCTTGACAACCATCCACCACTCCCACACAATCGCGTAAGCACAACCATCAACCCACACAACTGACTGTGACGCCTCGAGGGAAGCAACCCGAGAGACATCACAATGCAGCACATGAAGGCAGGGAAAGCCCGCTATGCATGACACAAGGGAAGGATTTATATACCCAACCCCCTAGAGCCAAGGAGACCAACGTTCCCTTCCCAAAAAAGGGAGACCGCAGTATCTTGACAACCATCCACCACTCCCACACAATCGCGTAAGCACAACCATCAACCCACACAACTGACCGTGACGCCTCAAGGGAAGCAACCCCAGAGGCATCACAATGCAGCACATGAAGGCAGGGAAAGCCCGCTATGCATGACACAAGGGAAGGATTTATATACCCAACCCCCTAGAGCCAAGGAGACCAACGTTCCCTTCCCAAAAAAGGGAGACCGCAGTATCTTGACAACCATCCACCACTCCCACACAATCGCGTAAGCACAACCATCAACCCACACAACTGACTGTGACGCCTCGAGGGAAGCAACCCGAGAGACATCACAATGCAGCACATGAAGGCAGGGAAAGCCCGCTATGCATGACACAAGGGAAGGATTGATATACCCAACCCCCTAGAGCCAACGAGACCAACGTTCCCTTCCCAAAAAAGGGAGACCGCAGTATCTTGACAACCATCCACCACTCCCACACAATCGCATAAGCGCAACCATCAACCCACACAACTGATCATGCAGGACCTGACCTTTGAGACAAGCATATGACTAGTGGAAGGATCAGCCATGTAGCATCACCAACAACATCTGCATTGTTTGAGGTATGACTGAGCTCACCACTCAGACCCCAACACAAGCCCAAACCGTCGTCTCGAACATTCAATTCCGTTCGATTAGTTTGTCCTTTGTACATGCACAACCTGATTTTTGAGACAAGCATATGACTAATGGAAGGATCAGACAGGTTGCACCACCAACAACATCTGCAATGTTTGAGGTATGACTGAGCAGACCACTCAGACCCCAACACAATCCCAAACCGTCTTCCCAAATCGACAGGAACCCAATTAATGAGTCTTCACCTCTGCATGATGCTCAAAACCGCAATTGTGCGAGAGAATTCAACCCAAGCATATAAACAGGGCCCGTATATCAGCACTAACAAAATTCCACTACCAACAGGGAGAACTCCGATGGGACAAGTGAGGATCTTCTAGGTGGAGCTCACCCACCTGGGGATTCTTCGCTTGATGTATAACCGAGGAGAAAGTCAGCCGTGTCACTGATTTAATGAGACCCTTCACAGTATCACCATCTTTCGATTAGTTTGTCCCTGTACATGCACTAACTGATCTTTGAGACAAGCATATGACTAGTGGAAGGATCAACCATGTAGCATTACCAACAACATCTGCATTGTTTGTGGTATAACTGAGCAGACCACTCAGACCCCAACACAAGCCCAAACCATCATCCCGAACATTCAATTCCGTTCGATTAGTTTATCCTTTGTAAATGCACAACCTGATCTTTGAGACAAGCATATGACTAATGGTAGGATCAGCCAGGTAGCATCACCAACCACATCTGCAATGTTTGAGGTATGACTGAGCAGACCACTCAAACCCCAACACAAGCCCAAATCATCTTCCCAAATCGACAGGATTCACCTTAATGAGTCATCACCTCTGCATGACGCTCGTGTATCTTGCAGAAACAATAGATACACATTCTTCGCTTGATGTAAAACCGAGGAGAACGTCAGACTTGTCCCTGATTTACTGAGACCCTTCACAGTATCACCATCTTCGATTAGTTTGTCCCTGTACATGCACAGACTGAACTTTGAGACAAGCATATGACTAGTGTTCTCAACGGATATCCAACCAAGCCAAACCGTGTTCCATCATTCACATGGAAACATGCACAAGGACCAAATGAAAGCGAGGAGAAATTAAACCCCCACTTACGGATGAGGGTGCCAACGAGACCAACGTTCCCTTCCCAAAAAAGGGAGACCGCAGTATCTTGACAACCATCCACCACTCCCACACAATCGCGTAAGCACAACCATCAACCCACACAGCTGATCGTGACGCCTCGAGGGATGCAACCCGAGAGGCATCACAATGCAGCACATGAAGGCAGGGAAAGCCCGCTATGCATGACACAAGGGAAGGATTGATATACCCAACCCCCTAGAGCCAACGAGACCAACGTTCCCTTCCCAAAAAAGGGAGACCGCGGTATCTTGACAACCATCCACCACTCCCACACAATCGCATAAGCGCAACCATCAACCCACACAACTGATCATGCAGGACCTGATCTTTGAGACAAGCATATGACTAGTGGAAGGATCAGACATGTAGAATCACCAACAACATCTGCATTGTTTGAGGTATGACTGAGCTCACCACTCAGACCCCAACACAAGCCCAAACCGTCGTCCCGAACATTCAATTCCGTTCGATTAGTTTGTCCATTGTACATGCACAACCTGATCTTTGAGACAAGCATATGACTAATGGAAGGATCAACAAGGTTGCATCACCAACCACATCTGCAATGTTTGAGGTATGACCCCACCTCAACGTCCTTCCCTTCAAGGCACGCCGCATGCACCAAGACGGGACTCGAGGCCCCTTCAAATCGTCTCACTCGGATGCCATTGTCTGGAAACGACTGTCAGCCCGCAAGATCACACATGCGACAAACCCCATCTCGTTGTCATCGTTTTTAGGGCGCACTACCTCGGGAAAGACAAGCCCCAAGCACGGGACGAATCATCGAGAATTCATGGCATTGCGTCCATGCCATTTTCCATGTCACTGGGCACGTCATCGGGTGGCTCTAGGCACGCAGGACAAGACCCACGCCCAGGGGGGGTCGCCGACCACTCCCCCCCCTAAAGAGACATTTATGCATTTCCAGCTATTCCACCAGGAAACATCAACAGTGACGAGGAGACATACTGATGGGTTTAGACCACCCTAAGGGCACCGCAGTGCATGAAAGACAACACGGGTTGCCCTAAAAGAGCTATGAAACCATAGGAAGGGCCACCGACGTGACCCCTTAGGCACATGAAGGCCGCCGACACGTCATGGCATCCGTCCCGCGTCTCGTCCATCACCGCAGAGAAGACACGCCCCATGTCCAGAGCGGGTCCTCACGCATGAAAGGAATTATCTTGAGGCGGTCATTGTCATTACATACCGTACCCAACAACATATGACAAACCCCACCACGTCGTCCTTCCTTGCAAGGCACACCGCATCCTCCAAGGCAAGCCCCGATGCCCCTTCAAATCGTCCCACTCGGGTGGCGTTGTCTCCACGTGATTGTCAGTACGTCGGACCTGACACGCGACGCACCCCGGCTCATTGTCATCACTTTTATGGCGCATTACCTCAGACAAGACAAGCCCCAAGCACCGTATGAATCCTCAAGCTTTCATGGATTTGTCTGGAGGCCATTTTTCCATGTCCGTGGGCATGTCACTAGGTGGCTCTGGGCACGCAGGACAAGACCCACGCCCAGGGGGGGTCGCCGACCACTCCCCCCCTAAAGAGACATTTATGCATTTTCAGCTGTCCCACCAGGAAACATCAGCACTGACGAGGAGACATACTAACGGGTTTAGACAACCCTGTGGGCACCACAGCGCATGAAAGACAACACGTGTTGCCCTAAAAGATATATGAAACCATAGGAACAGCCACCGATGTGACCCCTTAGGCACATGAAGGCCGCCGACACGTAGTAGCATTCATCCCGGGTAGCGTCCAACACCGCCGAGAAGACAGGCCCCATGTCCAGAGAGGGTCCTCACGCATGAAATGAATTCTCTTTAGGTGGTCATTGTCATTACATACGGGACACGACAACAGATGACAAACCCCACCGCAACGTCCTTCCTTTCAAGGCACGCCACACGCACCAAGACGGGCCTCGAGGCCCCTTCAAATCGTCTCACTCGGATGCCATTGTCTGGACACGACTATCAGTCCGCAGGATCACACATGCGACAAACCCCATCTCATTGTCATCGTTTTTAGGGCGCACTACCTCGGCCAAGACAAGCCCCAAGCACGGGACGAATCATCAGAAATTCATGGCACTGCGTCGATGCCATTTTCCATGTCACTCGGCATGTCAGTGGGTGGCTCTAGGCACGCAGGACAAGACCCACGCCCAGGGGGGGTCGCCGACCACTCCCCCCCTAAAGAGACATTTATGCATTTCCAGCTATACCACCAGGAAACATCAACAGTGACGAGGAGACATACTGATGGGTTTAGACCACCCTAAGGGCACCGCAGTGCATGAAAGACAACACGGGTTGCCCTAAAAGAGCTATGAAACCATAGGAAGGGCCACCGACGTGACCCCTTAGGCACATGAAGGCCGCCGACACGTCATGGCATCCGTCCCGCGTCTCGTCCATCACCGCAGAGAAGACGCGCCCCATGTCCAGAGCGAGTCCTCACGCCTCAAAGGAATTATCTTTAGGTGGTCATTGTCAATACATACCGTACCCAACAACATATGACAAACCCCACCACATCGTCCTTCCTTGCAAGGCACACCGCATCCACCAAGGCAAGCCCCGAGGCCCCTTCAAATCGTCTCACTCGGATGCCGTTGTCTCCACGTGATCGTCAGTACGTCGGACCTCACACACGCGACAAACCCCATCTCATTGTCATCGTTTTTATGGCGCACTACCTCGGGCAAGACAAGCCCGAAGCACGGGACGAATCATCAGGAATTCTTGGCATTGCGTCGATGCCATTTTCCACGTCACTCGGCGTGGGTCTGACACGCGACGCACCCCAGCTCATTGTCATCACTTTTATGGCGCATTACCTCAGAAAAGACAAGCCCCAAGCACCGTACGAATCATCAGGCTTTCATGGATTCGTCTGGAGGCCGTTTTTCCATGTCTGTGGGCATGTCACTGGGTGGCTCTGGGCACACAGGACAAGACCCACGCCCAGGGGGGGTCGCCGACCACTCCCCCCCTAAAGAGACATTTATGCATTTCCAGCTGTCCCACCAGGAAACATCAGCACTGACGAGGAGACATACTAACGGGTTTAGACAACCCTGTGGGCACCACAGCGCATGAAAGACAACACGCGTTGCCCTAAAAGATATATGAAACCCTAGGAACAGCCACCGATGTGACCCCTTAGGCACATGAAGGCCGCCGACACGTAGTAGCATTCATCCCGGGTAGCGTCCAACACCGCCGAGAAGACAGGCCCCATGTCCAGAGAGGGTCCTCACGCATGAAATGAATTCTCTTTAGGTGGTCATTGTCATTACATACGGGACACGACAACAGATGACAAACCCCACCGCAACGTCCTTCCTTTCAAGGCACGCCACACGCACCAAGACGGGCCTCGAGGCCCCTTCAAATCGTCTCACTCGGATGCCATTGTCTGGACACGACTGTCAGTCCGCAGGATCACACATGCGACAAACCCCATCTCATTGTCATCGTTTTTAGGGCGCACTACCTCGGGCAAGACAAGCCCCAAGCACGGGACGAATCATCAGAAATTCATGGCACTGCGTCGATGCCATTTTCCATGTCACTCGGCATGTCAGTGGGTGGCTCTAGGCACGCAGGACAAGACCCACGCCCAGGGGGGGTCGCCGACCACTCCCCCCCTAAAGAGACATTTATGCATTTCCAGCTATACCACCAGGAAACATCAACAGTGACGAGGAGACATACTGATGGGTTTAGACCACCCTAAGGGCACCGCAGTGCATGAAAGACAACACGGGTTGCCCTAAAAGAGCTATGAAACCATAGGAAGGGCCACCGACGTGACCCCTTAGGCACATGAAGGCCGCCGACACGTCATGGCATCCGTCCCGCGTCTCGTCCATCACCGCAGAGAAGACGCGCCCCATGTCCAGAGCGAGTCCTCACGCCTCAAAGGAATTATCTTTAGGTGGTCATTGTCAATACATACCGTACCCAACAACATATGACAAACCCCACCACATCGTCCTTCCTTGCAAGGCACACCGCATCCACCAAGGCAAGCCCCGAGGCCCCTTCAAATCGTCTCACTCGGATGCCGTTGTCTCCACGTGATCGTCAGTACGTCGGACCTCACACACGCGACAAACCCCATCTCATTGTCATCGTTTTTATGGCGCACTACCTCGGGCAAGACAAGCCCGAAGCACGGGACGAATCATCAGGAATTCTTGGCATTGCGTCGATGCCATTTTCCACGTCACTCGGCGTGGGTCTGACACGCGACGCACCCCAGCTCATTGTCATCACTTTTATGGCGCATTACCTCAGAAAAGACAAGCCCCAAGCACCGTACGAATCATCAGGCTTTCATGGATTCGTCTGGAGGCCGTTTTTCCATGTCTGTGGGCATGTCACTGGGTGGCTCTGGGCACACAGGACAAGACCCACGCCCAGGGGGGGTCGCCGACCACTCCCCCCCTAAAGAGACATTTATGCATTTCCAGCTGTCCCACCAGGAAACATCAGCACTGACGAGGAGACATACTGATGGGTTCAGACAACCCTGTGGGCACCACAGCGCATGAAAGACAACACGTGTTGCCCTAAAAGAGATATGAAACCATAGGAATAGCCACCAATGTGACCCCTTAGGCACATCAAGGCCGCCATCACGTACTAGCATCCATCCCGGGTAGCGTCCAACACCGCCGAGAAGACAGGCCCCATGTCCAGAGAGGGTCCTCACGCATGAAATGAATTCTCTTTAGGTGGTCATTATCATTACATACGGGACACGAAAACACATGAATAACCACACCTCAACGTCCTTCCTTTCAAGGCACACCGCATGCACCAAGACGGGCCTCGAGGCCCCTTCAAATCGTCTCACTCGGATGCCTTTGTCTGGAAACGACTGTCAGCCCGCAAGATCACACATGCGACAAAACCCATCTCATTGTCATCATTTTTAGGGCGCACTACCTCGGGAAAGACAAGCCCCAAGCACGGGACGAATCATCGAGAATTCATGGCATTGCGTCCATGCCATTTTCCATGTCACTGGGCACGTCATCGGGTGGCTCTAGGCACGCAGGACAAGACCCACGCCCAGGGGGGGTCGCCGACCACTCCCCCCCCTAAAGAGACATTTATGCATTTCCAGCTATTCCACCAGGAAACATCAATAGTGACGAGGAGACATACTGATGGGTTTAGACCACCCTAAGGGCACCGCAGTGCATGAAAGACAACACGGGTTGCCCTAAAAGAGCTATGAAACCATAGGAAGGGCCACCGACGTGACCCCTTAGGCACATGAAGGCCGCCGACACGTCATGGCATCCGTCCCGCGTCTCGTCCATCACCGCAGAGAAGACACGCCCCATGTCCAGAGCGGGTCCTCACGCATGAAAGGAATTATCTTGAGGCGGTCATTGTCATTACATACCGTACCCAACAACATATGACAAACCCCACCACGTCGTCCTTCCTTGCAAGGCACACCGCATCCTCCAAGGCAAGCCCCGATGCCCCTTCAAATCGTCCCACTCGGGTGGCGTTGTCTCCACGTGATTGTCAGTACGTCGGACCTGACACGCGACGCACCCCGGCTCATTGTCATCACTTTTATGGCGCATTACCTCAGACAAGACAAGCCCCAAGCACCGTATGAATCCTCAAGCTTTCATGGATTTGTCTGGAGGCCATTTTTCCATGTCCGTGGGCATGTCACTAGGTGGCTCTGGGCACGCAGGACAAGACCCACGCCCAGGGGGGGTCGCCGACCACTCCCCCCCTAAAGAGACATTTATGCATTTTCAGCTGTCCCACCAGGAAACATCAGCACTGACGAGGAGACATACTAACGGGTTTAGACAACCCTGTGGGCACCACAGCGCATGAAAGACAACACGTGTTGCCCTAAAAGATATATGAAACCCTAGGAACAGCCACCGATGTGACCCCTTAGGCACATGAAGGCCGCCGACACGTAGTAGCATTCATCCCGGGTAGCGTCCAACACCGCCGAGAAGACAGGCCCCATGTCCAGAGAGGGTCCTCACGCATGAAATGAATTCTCTTTAGGTGGTCATTGTCATTACATACGGGACACGACAACAGATGACAAACCCCACCGCAACGTCCTTCCTTTCAAGGCACGCCACACGCACCAAGACGGGCCTCGAGGTCCCTTCAAATCGTCTCACTCGGATGCCATTGTCTGGACACGACTGTCAGTCCGCAGGATCACACATGCGACAAACCCCATCTCATTGTCATCGTTTTTAGGGCGCACTACCTCGGGCAAGACAAGCCCCAAGCACGGGACGAATCATCAGAAATTCATGGCACTGCGTCGATGCCATTTTCCATGTCACTCGGCATGTCAGTGGGTGGCTCTAGGCACGCAGGACAAGACCCACGCCCAGGGGGGGTCGCCGACCACTCCCCCCCTAAAGAGACATTTATGCATTTCCAGCTATACCACCAGGAAACATCAACAGTGACGAGGAGACATACTGATGGGTTTAGACCACCCTAAGGGCACCGCAGTGCATGAAAGACAACACGGGTTGCCCTAAAAGAGCTATGAAACCATAGGAAGGGCCACCGACGTGACCCCTTAGGCACATGAAGGCCGCCGACACGTCATGGCATCCGTCCCGCGTCTCGTCCATCACCGCAGAGAAGACGCGCCCCATGTCCAGAGCGAGTCCTCACGCCTCAAAGGAATTATCTTTAGGTGGTCATTGTCAATACATACCGTACCCAACAACATATGACAAACCCCACCACATCGTCCTTCCTTGCAAGGCACACCGCATCCACCAAGGCAAGCCCCGAGGCCCCTTCAAATCGTCTCACTCGGATGTCGTTGTCTCCACGTGATCGTCAGTACGTCGGACCTCACACACGCGACAAACCCCATCTCATTGTCATCGTTTTTATGGCGCACTACCTCGAGCAAGACAAGCCCGAAGCACGGGACGAATCATCAGGAATTCTTGGCATTGCGTCGATGCCATTTTCCACGTCACTCGGCGTGGGTCTGACACGCGACGCACCCCAGCTCATTGTCATCACTTTTATGGCGCATTACCTCAGACAAGACAAGCCCCAAGCACCGTACGAATCATCAGGCTTTCATGGATTCGTCTGGAGGCCGTTTTTCCATGTCCGTGGGCATGTCACTGGGTGGCTCTGGGCACACAGGACAAGACCCACGCCCAGGGGGGGTCGCCGACCACTCCCCCCCTAAAGAGACATTTATGCATTTCCAGCTGTCCCACCAGGAAACATCAGCACTGACGAGGAGACATACTGATGGGTTCAGACAACCCTGTGGGCACCACAGCGCATGAAAGACAACACGTGTTGCCCTAAAAGAGATATGAAACCATAGGAATAGCCACCAATGTGACCCCTTAGGCACATCAAGGCCGCCATCACGTACTAGCATCCATCCCGGGTAGCGTCCAACACCGCCGAGAAGACAGGCCCCATGTCCAGAGAGGGTCCTCACGCATGAAATGAATTCTCTTTAGGTGGTCATTATCATTACATACGGGACACGAAAACACATGAATAACCACACCTCAACGTCCTTCCTTTCAAGGCACACCGCATGCACCAAGACGGGCCTCGAGGCCCCTTCAAATCGTCTCACTCGGATGCCTTTGTCTGGAAACGACTGTCAGCCCGCAAGATCACACATGCGACAAAACCCATCTCATTGTCATCGTTTTTAGGGCGCACTACCTCGGGAAAGACAAGCCCCAAGCACGGGACGAATCATCAAGAATTCATGGCATTGCGTCGATGCCATTTTCCATGTCACTGGGCATGTCATTGGGTGGCTCTAGGCACGCAGGACAAGACCCACGCCCAGGGGGGGTCGCCGACCACTCCCCCCCTAAAGAGACATTTATGCATTTCCAGCTATTCCACCAGGAAACATCAAAAGTGACGAGGAGACATACTGAGGGGTTTAGACCACCCTAAGGGCACCGCAGTGCATGAAAGACAACACGGGTTGCCCTAAAAGAGCTATGAAACCATAGGAAGGGCCACCGACGTGACCCCTTAGGCACATGAAGGCCGCCGACACGTCATGACATCCGTCCCGCGTCTCGTCCATCACCGCAGAGAAGACACGCCCCATGTCCAGAGCGGGTCCTCACGCATGAAATGAATTATCTTTAGGCGGTCATTGTCATTACATACCGTACCCAACAACATATGACAAACCCCACCACGTCGTCCTTCCTTGCAAGGCACACCGCATCCTCCAAGGCAAGCCCCGATGCCCCTTCAAATCGTCCCACTCGGGTGGCGTTGTCTCCACGTGATTGTCAGTACGTCGGACCTGACACGCGACGCACCCCGGCTCATTGTCATCACTTTTATGGCGCATTACCTCATACAAGACAAGCCCCAAGCACCGTATGAATCCTCAAGCTTTCATGGATTTGTCTGGAGGCCATTTTTCCATGTCCGTGGGCATGTCACTAGGTGGCTCTGGGCACGCAGGACAAGACCCACGCCCAGGGGGGGTCGCCGACCACTCCCCCCCTAAAGAGACATTTATGCCTTTCCAGCTGTCCCACCAGGAAACATCAGCACTGACGAGGAGACATACTGGAGGGTTTAGACAACCCTGTGGGCACCACAGCGCATGAAAGTCAACACGTGTTGCCCTAAAAGATATATGAAACCGTAGGAACAGCCACCGATGTGACCCCTTAGGCACATGAAGGCCGCCGACACGTAGTAGCATTCATCCCGGGTAGCGTCCAACACCGCCGAGAAGACAGACCCCATGTCCAGAGAGGGTCCTCACGCATGAAATGAATTCTCTTTAGGTGGTCATTGTCATTACATACGGGACACGACAACAGATGACAAACCCCACCGCAACGTCCTTCCTTTCAAGGCACGCCACACGCACCAAGACGGGCCTCGAGGCCCCTTCAAATCGTCTCACTCGGATGCCATTGTCTGGACAAGACTGTCAGTCCGCAGGATCACACATGCGACAAACCCCATCTCATTGTCATCGTTTTTAGGGCGCACTACCTCGGGCAAGACAAGCCCCAAGCACGAGACGAATCATCAGGAATTCATGGCACTGCGTCGATGCCATTTTCCATGTCACTCGGCATGTCATTGGGTGGCTCTAGGCACGCAGGACAAGACCCACGCCCAGGGGGGGTCGCCGACCACTCCCCCCCTAAAGAGACATTTATGCATTTCCAGCTATACCACCAGGAAACATCAACAGTGACGAGGAGACATACTGATGGGTTTAGACCACCCTAAGGGCACCGCAGTGCATGAAAGACAACACGGGTTGCCCTAAAAGAGCTATGAAACCATAGGAAGGGCCACCGACGTGACCCCTTAGGCACATGAAGGCCGCCGACACGTCATGGCATCCGCCCCGCGTCTCGTCCATCACCGCAGAGAAGACACGCCCCATGTCCAGAGCTGGTCCTCACGCCTCAAAGGAATTATCTTTAGGCGGTCATTGTCAATACATACCGTACCCAACAACATATGACAAACCCCACCACGTCGTCCTTCCTTGCAAGGCACACCGCATCCACCAAGGCAAGCCCCGAGGCCCCTTCAAATCGTCCCACTCGGATGGCGTTGTCTCCACGTGATTGTCAGTACGTCGGACCTGACACGCGACGCACCCCGGCTCATTGTCATCACTTTTATGACGCATTACCTCAGACAAGACAAGCCCCAAGCACCGTACGAATAATCAAGCTTTCATGGATTTGTCTGGAGGTCGTTTTTCCATGTTCGTGGGCATGTCACTGGGTGGCTCTGGGCACGCAGGACAAGACCCACGCCCAGGGGGGGTCGCCGACCACTCCCCCCCTAAAGAGACATTTATGCATTTCCAGCTGTCCCACCAGGAAACATCAGCACTGACGAGGACACATACTGATGGGTTCAGACAACCCAATGGGCACCACAACGCATGAAGGACAGCACGTGTTGCCCTAAAAGAGCTACGAATCCATACGAACAGCCACCAAAGTGACCCCTTAGGCACATGAAGGCCGCCGACACGTCATGGCATCCGTCCCGGGTATCATCCAACACCGCCGAGAAGACAGGACCCATGTCCAGAGCGGGTCCCCGCGCATGAAATGAATTATCTTTAGGCGGTCATTGTCTTTACATTCCGAACACAACAACATGTGACAAACCCCACCTCGACGTCCTTCCTTTCAAGAAACGCCGCATGCACCAAGACGGGCCCCGAGACCCCTTCAAATCGTCTCACTCGGATGCCATTGTCTGAACGCGACTGTCAGTCCGCAGGATCTCGAAGGCCACAAACACCATCCCATTGTCATCGTTTTTATGGCGCACTACCTCGGGCAAGACAAGCCCCAAGCACGGGACGAATCATCAGGCATTCATGGCATTAAGTCGATGTCATTTTGCATGTCAATGGGCATCACATTGGGTGGCTCTAGGCACGCAGGACAAGACCCACGCCCGGGGGGGTCGCCGACCACTCCCCCCCTAAAGAGACATTTATGCATTTCCAGCTATTCCACCAGGAAACATCAACACCGACGAGGAGACATACTGATGGGTTTAGACCACCCTGAGGGCAGGGCAGCGCATGAAAGGCAACACGTGTTTCCCTAAAAGAGCTATGAAACCATAGGAAGGGCCACCGACGTGGCCCCTTAGGCACATGAAGGCCGCCGACACGTCATGGCATCCGTCCCACGTATCGTCCATCACCACAGCGAAGACACGCCCCATGTCCAGAGCGGGTCCCCACGCATGAAAGGAATTCTCTTTAGGCGGTCATTGTCATTACATACCGGACCCAACAACATATGACAAACCCCACCTCATTGTCCTTCCATTCAAGGCACACCGCATCCACCAAGGCAAGCCCTGAGGCCCCTTCAAATCCTCTCACCCGGATGGCGTTGTCTCCACCTGATTGTCAGTACGGAGGACCTGACACGCGACGAAACCCGGCTCATTGTCATCACTTTTATGGCGCACTACCTCGAACAAGACAAGCCCCAAGCACCGGACGAATCATCAAGCTGTCTTTGCTTTGTCCGGAGGCTGTTTTTCCATGTCCGTGGGCATGTCACTGGGTGGCTCTGGGCACGCAGGACAAGACCCACGCCCAGGGGGGGTCGCCGACCACTCCCCCCCTAAAGAGACATTTATGCATTTCCAGCTGTCCCACCAGGAAACATCAGCACTGACGAGGAGACATACTGATGGGTTTAGACAACCCTGTGGGCACCACAGCGCATGAAAGACAACACGTGTTGCCCTAAAAGAGATATGAAACCATAGGAACAGCCACTGATGTGACCCCTTAGGCACATCAAGGCCGCCGACACGTAGTAGCATTCGTCGCGGGTAGCATCCAACGCCGCCGAGAAGACAGGCCCCATGTCCAGAGCGGGTCCTCGCGCATGAAATGAATTCTCTTTAGGTGGTCATTGTCATTACATACGGGACACGACAACATATGAAAAACCCCACCTCGACGTCCTTCCTTTCAAGGCACGCCGCATGCACCAAGACGGGCCCTGAGGCCCCTTCAAATCGTCTCACTCGGATGCCATTGTCTGGACGCGACTGTCAGTCCGCAGGATCGCACATGCGACAAACCCCGTCTCATTGCCATCGTTTTTAGGGCGCACTACCTCGGGCAAGACAAACCCCAAGCACGGGACGAATCATCAGGAATTCATGGCATTGCGTCGATGCCATTTTCCATGTCACTGGGCATGTCTGTGGGTGGCTCTCGGCACGCAGGACAAGACCCACGCCCAGGGGGGGTCGCCGACCACTCCCCCCCTAAAGAGACATTTATGCATTTCCAGCTATTCCACCAGGAAACATCAACACTGACGAGGAGACATACTGAGTGGTTTAGACCACCCAGAGGGAACCGCAGCGCATGAAAGGCAACACGTGTTGCCCTAAAAGGGCTATGAAACCATAGGAAGGGACACCGACGTGGCCCCTAAGGCACATGAAGGCCGCCGACACGTCATGGCATCCGTCCCGCGTATCGTCCAACACCGCCGAGGAGACAGGACCCATGTCCAGAGCGGGTCCTCACGCATGAAATGAATTCTCTTTAGGTGGTCATTGTCTTTACATACCGGACACAACAACATATGACAAACCCCACCTCAACGTCCTTCCTTTCAAGGCACGCCGCACGCACCAAGACGGGCCCCGAGGCCCCTTCAAATCGCCTCACTAGGATTCCATTGTCTGGACGCGATTGTCAGTCCGTAGGATCTCACAGGCGACAAACCCCACCCATCTCATTGTCATCGGTTTTATGGCGCACCACCTCGGGCAAGACAAGACCCTAGCACGGGAAGAATCATCAGGAATTCAGGGCATTGCGTCGATGCCATTTTCCATGTCACTGGGCATGTCATTGGGTGGCTCTAGGCACGCAGGACAAGACCCACGCCCAGGGGGGTCGCCGACCACTCCCCCCCTAAAGAGACATTTATGCATTTCCAGCTATCCCACCAGGAAACATCAACACTGACGAGGAGACATACTGATGGGTTTAGACCACCCTGAGGGCACCGCAGCGCATGAAAGACAACACGTGTTGCCCTAAAAGAGCTATGAAACCATAGGAAGGGCCACCGACGTGACCCCTTATGCACATGAAGGCCACCGACAAGTCATGGCATCCATCCCGCGTATCGTCGATCACCGCCGAGAAGACACGCCCCATGTCCAGAGCGGGTCCTCACTCATGAAAAGAATTCTCTTTAGGTGGTAATTGTAATTACATACAGGACCCAACAACATATGAAAAACCCCACCTCGACGTCCTTCCTTTCAAGGCACGTCGCATCCACCAAGACATGCCCCGAGGCCACTTCAAATCGTCTCACTCGGATGGCTTTGTCTCCACGCGATTGTCAGTTCGTCGGACCTGACACGCGACGAACCCCGTCTCATTGTCATCGCTTTTATGGGGCACTACCGCGGGCAAGACAAGCCCCAAGCACAGGAGGAATCATCTAGAGGCCATTTTTCCATGTCTGTGGGCATGTCACTGGGTGGCTCTGGGCACGCAGGACAAGACCCACGCCCAGGGGGGGTCGCCGACCACTCCCCCCCTAAAGAGACATTTCTGCATTTCCAGCTCTCCCACCAGGAAACATCAGCACTGACGAGGAGACATACTGAGTGGTTTAGACCACCCAGAGGGAACCGCAGCGCATGAAAGACAACACGTGTTGCCCTAAAAGAGCTATGAAACCATAGGAACGGCAACCGACGTGACCCCTTAGGCACGTGAAGGCCGCCGACACGTCATGGCATCCTTCCCGCGTATCGTCGACCACCGCCGAGAAGACAGACCCCATGTCCAGAGCGGGTCCTCACGCATGAAATGAATTCTCTTTAGGTGGTCGGTGTCGTTACATACCGAACCCAACAACATATGACAAACCCCAGCTCGGCGTCCTTCCTTTCAAGGCACCCCGCATCCACCAAGACAAGCCTCGAGGCCCCTTCAAATCGTCTCACTCGGATGGCATTGTCTCCACGCGATTGTCGGTACGTAGGACCTCACACGCGACGAACCCCGGCTCATTGTCAAAGCTTTTAAGGCGCACTACCCCGGAGAAGACAAGCCCCAAGCACCGGACGAATCATCACGCATTGATGGCATTGTCTAGAGGCCATTTTTCCATGTCCGTGGGCATGTCACTGGGTGGCTCGAGGCACGCAGGACAAGACCCACGCCCAGGGGGGGTCGCCGACCACTCCCCCCCTAAAGAGACATTTATGCATTTACAGCTATCCCACCAGGAAACATCAGCACTGACGAGGAGACATACTGAGTGGTTTAGACCACCCAGAGGGCACCCCAGCTCATGAAAGACAACGCGAGTTGCCCTAAAAGAGCTATGAAACCATAGGAACGGCCACCGACGTGACCCCTTAGGCACATGAAGGCCGCCGGCACGTCATGGCATCCGTCCCGCGTGTCGTCGACCACCGCCGAGAAGACAACCCCATGTCCAGAGCGGGTCCTCACGCATGAAACGAATTCTATTTAGGTGGTCATGGACGTTACATACCGGACCCAACAAGATATGGCAAACCCCAGCTCGGCGTCCTTCCTTTCAAGGCACCCCGCATCCACCAATGCAAGCCCCGATGCCCCTTCAAATCGTCTCACTCGGATGGAATTGTCTCCACGCGATTGTCAGTACGTAGGACCTGACACGCGACGAACCCCGACTCATTTTCAAAGCTTTGATGGCGCACTACCCCGGACAAGACAAGCCCCAAGCACCGGACGAATCATCAAGCATTCATGGGATTGTCTAGAGGCCATTTTTCCATGTCCGTGGGCATGTCATTGGGTGGCTCTGGGCACGCAGGACAAGACCCACGCCCAGGGGGGGTCGCCGACCACTCCCCCCCTAAAGAGACATTTATGCATTTCCAGCTATCCCACCAGGAAACATCATCAGTGACGAGGAGACATACTGAGGGGTTTAGACATCCCAGAGGTCAGTGCAGCGCATGAAAGACAACACGTGTTGCCCTAAAAGAGCTATGAAACCATAGGAACGACCACCGACGTGACCCCTTAGGCACTTGAAGGCCGCCGACACGTCATGGCATCCGTCCCGCGTATCGTCGATCACCGCCGAGAAGACATGCCCCATGTCCACAGCGGGTCCTCACGCATGAAATGAATTCTCATCAGGTGGTGATTGTCGTTACATATAGGACCCAACAACATTTCACCAACCACCACCTCCATGTCTTTACTTTTAAGGCACACCGCATCCACCAAGACAAGCCCCGAGGCCCCTTCAAATCGCCTCACCCGGATGGCATTGTCTCCACGCGATTGTCAGTACGTAGGACCTGACACGTGACGAACCCCGGCTCATTGTCATCGCTTTCATGGCGCAATACCCCGGACAAGACAAGCCCCAAGCACCGGACGAATCACCAAGCATTCATGGCATTGTCTAGAGGCCATTTTTTCATGTCCGTGGGCATGTCATTGGGTGGATCTGGGCGCGCAGGACAAGACCCACGCCCAGGGGGGGGGGTCGCCGACCACTCCCCCCCCCCCCTGAAGAGACATTTATGCATTTCCAGCTATCCCACCAGGAAACATCAACAGTGACGAGGAGACATACTGAGGGGTTTAGACGTCCCAGAGGGCAGCGCAGCGCATGAAAGACCACACGTGTGGCACTGAAAAACCTATGAAAACGTAGGAATGACCACCGACGTGACCCCTTAAGCGCAGGAAGGCCACCCACACGTCGTGGCATCCGTCCGACGTATCGTCCATCACCGGGGACATGACAAAACCCATGTCCCAAGTCCGTCCTCACGCAAGAATTGAATTTTATTTTGGTGATTGTCCTTACATACAGGAAACGACAACATATGACAA
>CAUJRU010000882.1:112500-140000 GCA_963277665.1 Viscum album
CATGCGGGACCTGATCTTTGAGACAGGCATATGACTAGTGGAAGGATCAGCCATGTAGCATCACCAACAACATCTGCATTGTTTGGGGTATGACTGAGCTGACCACTCAGACCCCAACACAAGCCCAAACCGTCGTCCCGAACATTCAATTCTGTTCGATTAGTTTGTCCTTTGTACATGCACAACCTGATCTTTGAGACAAGCATATGACTAATGGAAGGATCAGCCAGGTAGCATCACCAACCACATCTGCAATGTTTGAGGTATGACTGAGCAGACCACTCAGACCCCAACACAAGCCCCAACCATCTTCCCAAATCGACAGGATTCCCCTTAATGAGTCATCACCTCCGCATGACGCTCGTGTATCTTGCAGAAACAGTAGATACACATTCTCAAGCCACCCTTATGAACATCATCACCCAAGGCATGGCTGAGGAGGAAGGCACCCCAACTTGTCCAATAATGAACCATGGAAATCGTCACCCTGTTGGTGTGAGTTTCTTAGGACCCAAATAACTCGCACGTGGCCCCGACAATGCGTTGAGCAAAGCACTCCCACCAATCATTGCCCAAGGCAGCTTGCTATGGTTCGCATGAAATATCGCTGAATGAGAAATTTAGGAGCACGCTCTCGCATCCTGGTGATACCGACAGTTTCGCGCTTGAACCACTACCAAAATTCCACAACGCTCCAGAGAAGGTGAGGAAAAGGCGGTACAGCAAGGGACGACAAAGGAACCCAATCCCACCATGCCTCCCACATCCCAACATCTGCAAGAACTCAACCACACTCAGTGGCTTTTAAGCATAGCCCGACCCGCAACGCTCCATGAAAGGTGAGGAAAAAGGTGGGTACGACAGGACGGGGAAACAACCCAATCCCGCCCATACCCCCCACATCCCACCAGTGAGGAAAAAGGTAGGAACGTCAGGGGATGAGGAGGGAAACCCCCATCCCGCCGTGCCTCCCACATCTCACATTCCGTAGGAACTCAACCGCCATGAGGCAGCTTTTAAGCAGACGAACCAGCAACGCTCAAGAGACGTCAAGGAAAAGGAGTCAGGGTAGGTACGGGGGTCCTATGTCCCGCCGCGCCGCCCACATCCCACCATCCACAGGATCCCACAAACCGTGAGGCGGTATTTAAGCACCCAGCCCGCAATGCTCCACAGACGGGGAGGAAAAGGCAGGCACGTCAGGGGACGGGGCAAAAACCCAATCCCGCCGCGCCTCCCACATCCCACCATCCGCAGCAACTCAACCACCCTGAGGCGGCTTTTAAGCAAGCCAAGCCGCACTGCTCTAGAGAAGGCGAGGGAAGGGCAGGAGCGTCGAGGGACGACAAAGGAACACCAACCCACCATGCCTCCCACATCCCACCATCCAAGGAACTCCACCACCGACAGGTGGCCTTTTAAGCAAGCCCGAACCGCAACGCTCCATGAAAGGTGAGGAAAAAGGCGGGCACGGCATGAGACTGGGCAAAAACCCATTCTTTCCAATGCCCCCCACATCCCACCGGTGAGGAAAAGGAATTACAGCGTCCCACCGCCATGCCTCCCACATCCCACCTTCCGAAGGAACTCAACCGCCATGAGGCAGATTTTAAGCAGACGAACCCACAACGCTCCAGGGACGTTGAGGAAAAGGAGTCATGACAGGAACGGAGGCCCTATGTCCCGCCGCACCCCCCACATCCCACCATTCAAAAGAACTCAACCACCGTTGAGAAACTTTTAACCAAGAACCAGGACACCAACCATGCTCATCTATCATCATCCCATCCAAGTTATATCTGTCTAGTATCGCATCGTCTTTTTAGCAAGCCCTTGGAAGACGGAACCGCAATTGTGCGAGAGAATTCAACCCAAGCATATAGACGGGGCCCCTACATCAGCACCAAAAAAATTCCACTACCAACAGGGAGAACTCCAAAGGGACAAGTGAGGGTCATCTAGGTGGAGCTCACCCACCTGGGGATTCTTCGCTTGAGATATAACCGAGGAGAAAGTCACCCCTGGCACTGATTTAATGAGACCCGTCACAGTATCACCATCTTTCGATTAGTTTGTCCTTTACATGCGGGACCTGATCTTTGAGACAGGCATATGACTAGTGGAAGGATCAGCCATGTAGCATCACCAACAACATCTGCATTGTTTGGGGTATGACTGAGCTGACCACTCAGACCCCAACACAAGCCCAAACCGTCGTCCCGAACATTCAATTCTGTTCAATTAGTTTGTCCTTTGTACATGCACAACCTGATCTTTGAGACAAGCATATGACTAATGGAAGGATCAGCCAGGTAGCATCACCAACCACATCTGCAATGTTTGAGGTATGACTGAGCAGACCACTCAGACCCCAACACAAGCCCCAACCATCTTCCCAAATCGACAGGATTCCCCTTAATGAGTCATCACCTCCGCATGACGCTCGTGTATCTTGCAGAAACAGTAGATACACATTCTCAAGCCACCCTTATGAACATCATCACCCAAGGCATGGCTGAGGAGGAAGGCACCCCAACTTGTCCAATAATGAACCATGGAAATCGTCACCCTGTTGGTGAGAGTTTCTTAGGACCCAAATAACTCGCACGTGGCCCCGACAATGCATTAAGCAAAGCACTCCCACCAATCATTGCCCAAGGCAGCTTGCTATGGTTCGCATGAAATATCGCTGAATGAGAAATTTAGGAGCACGCTCTCGCATCCTGGTGATACCGACAGTTTCGCGCTTGAACCACTACCAAAATTCCACAACGCTCCAGAGAAGGTGAGGAAAAGGCGGTACAGCAAGGGACGACAAAGGAACCCAATCCCACCATGCCTCCCACATCCCAACATCTGCAAGAACTCAACCACACTCGGTGGCTTTTAAGCATAACCCGACCCGCAACGCTCCATGAAAGGTGAGGAAAAAGGTGGGTACGACAGGACGGGGAAACAACCCAATCCCGCCCATACCCCCCACATCCCACTAGTGAGGAAAAAGGTAGGAACGTCAGGGGATGAGGAGGGAAACCCCCATCCCGCCGTGCCTCCCACATCTCACATTCCGTAGGAACTCAACCGCCATGAGGCAGCTTTTAAGCAGACGAACCAGCAACGCTCAAGAGACATCAAGGAAAAGGAGTCAGGGTAGGTACGGGGGTCCTATGTCCCGCCGCGCCGCCCACATCCCACCATCCACAGGATCCCACAAACCGTGAGGCGGTATTTAAGCACCCAGCCCGCAATGCTCCACAGACGGGGAGGAAAAGGCAGGCACGTCAGGGGACGGGGCAAAAACCCAATCCCGCCGCGCCTCCCACATCCCACCATCCGCAGCAACTCAACCACCCTGAGGCGGCTTTTAAGCAAGCCAAGCCGCACTGCTCTAGAGAAGGCGAGGGAAGGGCAGGAGCGTCGAGGGACGACAAAGGAACACCAACCCACCATGCCTCCCACATCCCACCATCCAAGGAACTCCGCCACCGACAGGTGGCCTTTTAAGCAAGCCCGAACCGCAACGCTCCATGAAAGGTGAGGAAAAAGGCGGGCACGGCATGAGACTGGGCAAAAACCCATTCTTTCCAATGCCCCCCACATCCCACCGGTGAGGAAAAGGAATTACAGCGTCCCACCGCCATACCTCCCACATCCCACCTTCCGAAGGAACTCAACCGCCATGAGGCAGATTTTAAGCAGACGAACCCACAACGCTCCAGGGACGTTGAGGAAAAGGAGTCATGACAGGAACGGAGGCCCTATGTCCCGCCGCACCCCCCACATCCCACCATTCAAAAGAACTCAACCACCGTTGCGAAACTTTTAACCAAGAACCAGGACACCAACCATGCTCATCTATCATCATCCCATCCAAGTTATATCTGTCTAGTATCGCATCGTATTTTTAGCAAGCCCTTGGAAGACGGAACCGCAATTGTGCGAGAGAATTCAACCCAAGCATATAGACGGGGCCCCTACATCAGCACCAAAAAAATTCCACTACCAACAGGGAGAACTCCAAAGGGACAAGTGAGGGTCTTCTAGGTGGAGCTCACCCACCTGGGGATTCTTCGCTTGAGATATAACCGAGGAGAAAGTCACCCCTGGCACTGATTTAATGAGACCCGTCACAGTATCACCATCTTTCGATTAGTTTGTCCTTTACATGCGGGACCTGATCTTTGAGACAGGCATATGACTAGTGGAAGGATCAGCCATGTAGCATCACCAACAACATCTGCATTGTTTGGGGTATGACTGAGCTGACCACTCAGACCCCAACACAAGCCCAAACCGTCGTCCCGAACATTCAATTCTGTTCGATTAGTTTGTCCTTTGTACATGCACAACCTGATCTTTGAGACAAGCATATGACTAATGGAAGGATCAGCCAGGTAGCATCACCAACCACATCTGCAATGTTTGAGGTATGACTGAGCAGACCACTCAGACCCCAACACAAGCCCCAACCATCTTCCCAAATCGACAGGATTCCCCTTAATGAGTCATCACCTCCGCATGACGCTCGTGTATCTTGCAGAAACAGTAGATACACATTCTCAAGCCACCCTTATGAACATCATCACCCAAGGCATGACTGAGGAGGAAGGCACCCCAACTTGTCCAATAATGAACCATGGAAATCGTTACCCTGTTGGTGTGAGTTTCTTAGGACACAAATAACTCGCACGTGGCCCCGACAATGCGTTGAGCAAAGCACTCCCACCAATCATGCCCAAGGCAGCTTGCTATGGTTCGCATGGAATATCGCTGAATGAGAAATTTAGGAGCACGCTCTCGCATCCTGGTGATACCGACAGTTTCGCGCTTGAACCACTACCAAAATTCCACAACGCTCCAAAGAAGGTGAGGAAAAGGCGGTACAGCAAGGGACGACAAAGGAACCCAATCCCAACATGCCTCCCACATCCCAACATCTGCAAGAACTCAACCACACTCAGTGGATTTTAAGCAAAGCCCGACCCGCAACGCTCCATGAAAGGTGAGGAAAAAGGTGGGTACGACAGGACGGGGAAACAACCCAATCCCGCCCATACCCCCCACATCCCACCAGTGAGGGAAAAGGTAGGAACGTCAGGGGATGAGGAGGGAAACCCCCATCCCGCCGTGCCTCCCACATCTCACATTCCGTAGGAACTCAACCGCCATGAGGCAGCTTTTAAGCAGACGAACCAGCAACGCTCAAGAGACGTCGAGGAAAAGGAGTCATGGTAGGTACGGGGGTCCTATGTCCCGCCGCGCCGCCCACATCCCACCATCCACAGGATCCCACAAACCGTGAGGCGGTATTTAAGCACCCAGCCCGCAATGCTCCACAGACGGGGAGGAAAAGGCAGGCACGTCAGGGGACGGGGCAAAAACCCAATCCCGCCGCGCCCCCCACATCCCACCATCCGCAGCAACTCAACCACCCTGAGGCAGCTTTTAAGCAAGCAAAGCCGCACTGCTCTAGAGAAGGCGAGGGAAGGGCAGGAGCGTCGAGGGACGACAAAGGAACACCAACCCACCATGCCTCCCACATCCCACCATCCAAGGAACTCCGCCACCAACAGGTGGCCTTTTAAGCAAGCCCGAACCGCAACGCTCCATGAAAGGTGAGGAAAAAGGCGGGCACGGCATGAGACTGGGCAAAAACCCATTCTTTCCAATGCCCCCCACATCCCACCGGTGAGGAAAAGGAATTACAGCGTCCCACCGCCATGCTTCCCACATCCCACCTTCCGAAGGAACTCAACCGCCGTGAGGCAGATTTTAAGCAGACGAACCCACAACGCTCCAGGGACGTTGAGGAAAAGGAGTCATGACAGGAACAGAGGCCCTATGTCCCGCCGCACCCCCCACATCCCACCATTCAAAAGAACTCAACCACCGTTGCGAAACTTTTAACCAAGAACCAGGACACCAACCATGCTCATCTATCATCATCCCATCCAAGTTATATCTGTCTAGTATCGCATCGTCTTTTTAGCAAGCCCTTGGAACCCGAAACCAAAATTGTGCGAGAGAATTCAACCCAAGCATATAGACGGGGCCCGTACATCAGCACCAACAAAATTCCACTACCAACAGGGAGAACTCCAAAGGGACAAGTGAGGGTCTTCAAGGTGGAGCTCACCCACCTGGGGATTCTTCGCTTGAGGTATAACCGAGGAGAAAGTCAGCCCTGGCACTGATTTAATGAGACCCGTCACAGTATCACCATCTTTCGATTAGTTTGTCCTTTACATGCGGGACCTGATCTTTGAGACAGGCATATGACTAGTGGAAGGATCAACCATGTAGCATCACCAACCACATCTGCAATGTTTGAGGTATGACTGAGCAGACCACTCAGACCCCAACACAAGCCCAAACCGTCGTCCCGAGCATTCAATTCCATTCGATTAGTTTGTCCTTCGTACATGCACAGCCTGATCTTTGAGACAATCATATGACTAATGGAAAGATCAACCGGGTACCATCACCAACCACATCTGCAATGTTTGAGGTATGACTGAGCAGACCACTCAGACCCCAACACAAGCCCGAACCATCTCTTCCCAAATCGACATGTTTCCCCTTAATTAGTCATCACCTCTGCATGACGCTCGTGTATCTTGCAAAAACAGTAGATACACATTCTCAAGCCACCCTTATGAACATCATCACCCAAGGCATGACTGAGGAGGAAGGCACCCCAACTTGTCCAATAATGAACCATGGAAATCGTTACCCTGTTGGTGTGAGTTTCTTAGGACCCAAATAACTCGCACGTGGCCCCGACAATGCGTTGAGCAAAGCACTCCCACCAATCATTGCCCAAGGCAGCTTGCTATGGTTCGCATGGAATATCACTGAATGAGAAATTTAGGAGCACGCTCTCGCATCCTGGTGATACCGACAGTTTCGCGCTTGAACCACTACCAAAATTCCACAACGCTCCAGAGAAGGTGAGGAAAAGGCGGTACAGCAAGGGACGACAAAGGAACCCAATCCCACCATGCCTCCCACATCCCAACATCTGCAAGAACTCAACCACAATCAGTGGATTTTAAGCAAAGCCCGACCCGCAACGCTCCATGAAAGGTGAGGAAAAAGGTGGGTACGACAGGACGGGGAAACAACCCAATCCCACCCATACCCCCCACATCCCACCAGTGAGGAAAAAGGTAGGAACGTCAGGGGATGAGGAGGGAAACCCCCATCCCGCCGTGCCTCCCACATCTCACATTCCGTAGGAACTCAACCGCCATGAGGCAGCTTTTAAGCAGACGAACCAGCAACGCTCAAGAGACGTCGAGGAAAAGGAGTCATGGTAGGTACGGGGGTCCTATGTCCCGCCGCGCCGCCCACATCCCACCATCCACAGGATCCCACAAACCGTGAGGCGGTATTTAAGCACCCAGCCCGCAATGCTCCACAAACGGGGAGGAAAAGGCAGGCACGTCAGGGGACGGGGCAAAAACCCAATCCCGCCGCGCCCCCCACATCCCACCATCCGCAGCAACTCAACCGCCCTGAGGCAGCTTTTAAGCAAGCAGAGCCGCACTGCTCTAGAGAAGGCGAGGGAAGGGCAGGAGCGTCGAGGGACGACAAAGGAACACCAACCCACCATGCCTCCCACATCCCACCATCCAAGGAACTCCGCCACCAACAGGTGGCCTTTTAAGCAAGCCCGAACCGCAACGCTCCATGAAAGGTGAGGAAAAAGGCGGGCACGGCATGAGACTGGGCAAAAACCCATTCTTTCCAATGCCCCCCACATCCCACCGGTGAGGAAAAGGAATTACAGCGTCCCACCGCCATGCCTCCCACATCCCACCTTCCGAAGGAACTCAACCGCCATGAGGCAGATTTTAAGCAGACGAACCCACAACACTCCAGGGACGTTGAGGAAAAGGAGTCATGACAGGAACGGAGGCCCTATGTCCCGCCGCACCCCCCACATCCCACCATTCAAAAGAACTCAACCACCGTTGCGAAACTTTTAACCAAGAACCAGGACACCAACCATGCTCATCTATCATCATCCCATCCAAGTTATATCTGTCTAGTATCGCATCGTCTTTTTAGCAAGCCCTTGGAACCCGAAACCAAAATTGTGCGAGAGAATTCAACCCAAGCATATAGACGGGGCCCTTACATCAGCACCAACAAAATTCCACTACCAACAGGGAGAACTCCAAAGGGACAAGTGAGGTTCTTCTAGGTGGAGCTCACCCACCTGGGGATTCTTCGCTTGATGTATAACCGAGGAGAAAGTCAGCCGTGTCACTGATTTAATGAGACCCTTCACAGTATCACCATCTTTCGATTAGTTTGTCCTTGTACATGCAGGACCTGATCTTTGAGACACGCATATGACTAGTGGAAGGATCACCCATGTAGCGTCACTAACCACATCTGCAATGTTTGAGGTATGACTGAGCAGACCACTCAGACCCCAACACAAGCCTAAACCGTCGTCCCGAGCATTCAATTCCATTCGATTAGTTTGTCCTTTGTACATGCACAACCTGATCTTTGATACAAGCATATGACTAATGGAAGGATCAGCCAGGTAGCATCACCAACCACATCTGCAATGTTTGAGGTATGACTGAGCAAACCACTCAGACCCCAACACAAGCCCAAACCATCTTCCCAAATCGACATGTTTCCCCTTAATTAGTCATCACCTCTGCATGACGCTCGTGTATCTTGCAAAAACAATAGATACACATTCTTCGCTTGATGTATAACCGAGGAGAACGTCAAACTTGTCACTGATTTAATGAGACCCTTCACAGTATCACCATCTTTCGGTTAGTTTGTCCCTGTACATGCACAGACTGATCTTTGAGACAAGCATATGACTAGTGTTCTCATCGGATATCCAACCAAGCCAAACCGTGTTCCATCATTCACATGGAAACATGTACAAGGACCAAATGAAAGCAAGGAGAAATTAAACCCCCACTTACGGATGAGGGTGCCAACGAGACCAACGTTCCCTTCCCAAAAAAGGGAGACCGCAGTATCTTGACAACCATCCACCACTCCCACACAATCGCGTAAGCACAACCATCAACCCACACAACTGACCGTCACACCTCGAGGGAAGCAACCCGAGAGGCATCACAATGCAGCACATGAAGGCAGGGAAAGCCCGCTATGCATGACACAAGGGAAGGATTGATATACCCAACCCCCTAGCGCCAACGAGACCAACGTTCCATTCCCAAAAAAGGGAGACCGCAGTATCTTGACAACCATCCACCACTTCCACACAATCGCATAAGGGCAACCATCAACCCACACAACTGATCATGCACAACCTGATCTTTGAGACAAGCATATGACTAGTAGAAGGATCAGCCATGTAGCATCACCAACATCATCTGCATTGTTTGAGGTATGACTGAGCTCACCACTCAGACCCCAACACAAGCCCAAACCATCATCCCGAACATTCAATTCCGTTCCATTAGTTTGTCCTTTGTACATGCACAACCTGATCTTTGGGACAAGCATATGACTAATGGAAGGATCAGCCAGGTTGCATCACCAACCACATCTGCAATGTTTGAGGTATGACTGAGCAGACCACTCAGACCCCAACACAAGCCCAAACCGTCTTTCCAAATCGACAGGAACCCAATTAATGAGTCATCACCTCTGCATGATGCTCAATACCGCAATTGTGCGAGAGAATTCAACCCAAGCATATAAACAGGGCCCGTATATCATAACTGACAAAATTCCACTACCAACAGGGAGAACTCCGAAGGGACAAGTGAGGGTCTTCTAGGTGGAGCTCACCCACCTGGGGATTCTTCTCTTGATGTATAACTGAGGAGAAAGTCAGCCCTGGCACTAATTTAATGAGACCCATCACAGTATCACCATCTTTCGATTAGTTTGTCTTTGTACATGCGGGACCTGATCTTTGAGTCAAGCATATGACTAGTTGAAGGATCAGCCATGTAGCATCACCAACAACATCTGCATTGTTTGAGGTATGACTGAGCTAACCACTCAGACCCCAACACAAGCCCAAACCGTCGTCCCGAACATTCAATTCCATTCGATTAGTTTTTCCTTTGTACATGCACCACCTGATCTTTGGGACAAGCATATGACTAATGGAAGGATCAGCCAGGTAGCATCACCAACCACATCTGCAATGTTTGAGGTATGACTGAGCAAACCACTCAGACCCCAACACAAGCCCAAACCATCTTCCCAAATCGACAGGATTCCCCTTAATGAGTCATCACCTCTGCGTGACGACGCTCGTGTATCTTGTCGAAACAATAGATACACATTCTTCGCTTGATGTATAACCGAGGAGAACGTCAAACTTGTCACTGATTTAATGAGACCCTTCACAATATCACCATCTTTCGGTTAGTTTGTCCCTGTACATGCACAGACTGATCTTTGAGACAAGCATTTGACTAGTGTTCTCAACGGATATCCAACCAAGCCAAACCGTGTTCCATCATTCACATGGAAACATGCACAAGGACCAAATGAAAGCGAGGAGAAATTAATCCCCCACTTACGGATGAGGGTGCCAACGAGACCAACGTTCCCTTCCCAAAAAAGGGAGACCGCAGTATCTTGACAACCATCCACCACTCCCACACAATCGCGTAAGCACAACCATCAACCCACACAACTGACCGTGACGCCTCAAGGGAAGCAACCCGAGAGGCATCACAATGCAGCACATGAAGGCAGGGAAAGCCCGCTATGCATGACACAAGGGAAGGATTTATATACCCAACCCCCTAGAGCCAAGGAGACCAACGTTCCCTTCCCAAAAAAGGGAGACCGCAGTATCTTGACAACCATCCACCACTCCCACACAATCGCGTAAGCACAACCATCAACCCACACAACTGACTGTGACGCCTCGAGGGAAGCAACCCGAGAGACATCACAATGCAGCACATGAAGGCAGGGAAAGCCCGCTATGCATGACACAAGGGAAGGATTTATATACCCAACCCCCTAGAGCCAAGGAGACCAACGTTCCCTTCCCAAAAAAGGGAGACCGCAGTATCTTGACAACCATCCACCACTCCCACACAATCGCGTAAGCACAACCATCAACCCACACAACTGACCGTGACGCCTCAAGGGAAGCAACCCCAGAGGCATCACAATGCAGCACATGAAGGCAGGGAAAGCCCGCTATGCATGACACAAGGGAAGGATTTATATACCCAACCCCCTAGAGCCAAGGAGACCAACGTTCCCTTCCCAAAAAAGGGAGACCGCAGTATCTTGACAACCATCCACCACTCCCACACAATCGCGTAAGCACAACCATCAACCCACACAACTGACTGTGACGCCTCGAGGGAAGCAACCCGAGAGACATCACAATGCAGCACATGAAGGCAGGGAAAGCCCGCTATGCATGACACAAGGGAAGGATTGATATACCCAACCCCCTAGAGCCAACGAGACCAACGTTCCCTTCCCAAAAAAGGGAGACCGCAGTATCTTGACAACCATCCACCACTCCCACACAATCGCATAAGCGCAACCATCAACCCACACAACTGATCATGCAGGACCTGACCTTTGAGACAAGCATATGACTAGTGGAAGGATCAGCCATGTAGCATCACCAACAACATCTGCATTGTTTGAGGTATGACTGAGCTCACCACTCAGACCCCAACACAAGCCCAAACCGTCGTCTCGAACATTCAATTCCGTTCGATTAGTTTGTCCTTTGTACATGCACAACCTGATTTTTGAGACAAGCATATGACTAATGGAAGGATCAGACAGGTTGCACCACCAACAACATCTGCAATGTTTGAGGTATGACTGAGCAGACCACTCAGACCCCAACACAATCCCAAACCGTCTTCCCAAATCGACAGGAACCCAATTAATGAGTCTTCACCTCTGCATGATGCTCAAAACCGCAATTGTGCGAGAGAATTCAACCCAAGCATATAAACAGGGCCCGTATATCAGCACTAACAAAATTCCACTACCAACAGGGAGAACTCCGATGGGACAAGTGAGGATCTTCTAGGTGGAGCTCACCCACCTGGGGATTCTTCGCTTGATGTATAACCGAGGAGAAAGTCAGCCGTGTCACTGATTTAATGAGACCCTTCACAGTATCACCATCTTTCGATTAGTTTGTCCCTGTACATGCACTAACTGATCTTTGAGACAAGCATATGACTAGTGGAAGGATCAACCATGTAGCATTACCAACAACATCTGCATTGTTTGTGGTATAACTGAGCAGACCACTCAGACCCCAACACAAGCCCAAACCATCATCCCGAACATTCAATTCCGTTCGATTAGTTTATCCTTTGTAAATGCACAACCTGATCTTTGAGACAAGCATATGACTAATGGTAGGATCAGCCAGGTAGCATCACCAACCACATCTGCAATGTTTGAGGTATGACTGAGCAGACCACTCAAACCCCAACACAAGCCCAAATCATCTTCCCAAATCGACAGGATTCACCTTAATGAGTCATCACCTCTGCATGACGCTCGTGTATCTTGCAGAAACAATAGATACACATTCTTCGCTTGATGTAAAACCGAGGAGAACGTCAGACTTGTCCCTGATTTACTGAGACCCTTCACAGTATCACCATCTTCGATTAGTTTGTCCCTGTACATGCACAGACTGAACTTTGAGACAAGCATATGACTAGTGTTCTCAACGGATATCCAACCAAGCCAAACCGTGTTCCATCATTCACATGGAAACATGCACAAGGACCAAATGAAAGCGAGGAGAAATTAAACCCCCACTTACGGATGAGGGTGCCAACGAGACCAACGTTCCCTTCCCAAAAAAGGGAGACCGCAGTATCTTGACAACCATCCACCACTCCCACACAATCGCGTAAGCACAACCATCAACCCACACAGCTGATCGTGACGCCTCGAGGGATGCAACCCGAGAGGCATCACAATGCAGCACATGAAGGCAGGGAAAGCCCGCTATGCATGACACAAGGGAAGGATTGATATACCCAACCCCCTAGAGCCAACGAGACCAACGTTCCCTTCCCAAAAAAGGGAGACCGCGGTATCTTGACAACCATCCACCACTCCCACACAATCGCATAAGCGCAACCATCAACCCACACAACTGATCATGCAGGACCTGATCTTTGAGACAAGCATATGACTAGTGGAAGGATCAGACATGTAGAATCACCAACAACATCTGCATTGTTTGAGGTATGACTGAGCTCACCACTCAGACCCCAACACAAGCCCAAACCGTCGTCCCGAACATTCAATTCCGTTCGATTAGTTTGTCCATTGTACATGCACAACCTGATCTTTGAGACAAGCATATGACTAATGGAAGGATCAACAAGGTTGCATCACCAACCACATCTGCAATGTTTGAGGTATGACCCCACCTCAACGTCCTTCCCTTCAAGGCACGCCGCATGCACCAAGACGGGACTCGAGGCCCCTTCAAATCGTCTCACTCGGATGCCATTGTCTGGAAACGACTGTCAGCCCGCAAGATCACACATGCGACAAACCCCATCTCGTTGTCATCGTTTTTAGGGCGCACTACCTCGGGAAAGACAAGCCCCAAGCACGGGACGAATCATCGAGAATTCATGGCATTGCGTCCATGCCATTTTCCATGTCACTGGGCACGTCATCGGGTGGCTCTAGGCACGCAGGACAAGACCCACGCCCAGGGGGGGTCGCCGACCACTCCCCCCCCTAAAGAGACATTTATGCATTTCCAGCTATTCCACCAGGAAACATCAACAGTGACGAGGAGACATACTGATGGGTTTAGACCACCCTAAGGGCACCGCAGTGCATGAAAGACAACACGGGTTGCCCTAAAAGAGCTATGAAACCATAGGAAGGGCCACCGACGTGACCCCTTAGGCACATGAAGGCCGCCGACACGTCATGGCATCCGTCCCGCGTCTCGTCCATCACCGCAGAGAAGACACGCCCCATGTCCAGAGCGGGTCCTCACGCATGAAAGGAATTATCTTGAGGCGGTCATTGTCATTACATACCGTACCCAACAACATATGACAAACCCCACCACGTCGTCCTTCCTTGCAAGGCACACCGCATCCTCCAAGGCAAGCCCCGATGCCCCTTCAAATCGTCCCACTCGGGTGGCGTTGTCTCCACGTGATTGTCAGTACGTCGGACCTGACACGCGACGCACCCCGGCTCATTGTCATCACTTTTATGGCGCATTACCTCAGACAAGACAAGCCCCAAGCACCGTATGAATCCTCAAGCTTTCATGGATTTGTCTGGAGGCCATTTTTCCATGTCCGTGGGCATGTCACTAGGTGGCTCTGGGCACGCAGGACAAGACCCACGCCCAGGGGGGGTCGCCGACCACTCCCCCCCTAAAGAGACATTTATGCATTTTCAGCTGTCCCACCAGGAAACATCAGCACTGACGAGGAGACATACTAACGGGTTTAGACAACCCTGTGGGCACCACAGCGCATGAAAGACAACACGTGTTGCCCTAAAAGATATATGAAACCATAGGAACAGCCACCGATGTGACCCCTTAGGCACATGAAGGCCGCCGACACGTAGTAGCATTCATCCCGGGTAGCGTCCAACACCGCCGAGAAGACAGGCCCCATGTCCAGAGAGGGTCCTCACGCATGAAATGAATTCTCTTTAGGTGGTCATTGTCATTACATACGGGACACGACAACAGATGACAAACCCCACCGCAACGTCCTTCCTTTCAAGGCACGCCACACGCACCAAGACGGGCCTCGAGGCCCCTTCAAATCGTCTCACTCGGATGCCATTGTCTGGACACGACTATCAGTCCGCAGGATCACACATGCGACAAACCCCATCTCATTGTCATCGTTTTTAGGGCGCACTACCTCGGCCAAGACAAGCCCCAAGCACGGGACGAATCATCAGAAATTCATGGCACTGCGTCGATGCCATTTTCCATGTCACTCGGCATGTCAGTGGGTGGCTCTAGGCACGCAGGACAAGACCCACGCCCAGGGGGGGTCGCCGACCACTCCCCCCCTAAAGAGACATTTATGCATTTCCAGCTATACCACCAGGAAACATCAACAGTGACGAGGAGACATACTGATGGGTTTAGACCACCCTAAGGGCACCGCAGTGCATGAAAGACAACACGGGTTGCCCTAAAAGAGCTATGAAACCATAGGAAGGGCCACCGACGTGACCCCTTAGGCACATGAAGGCCGCCGACACGTCATGGCATCCGTCCCGCGTCTCGTCCATCACCGCAGAGAAGACGCGCCCCATGTCCAGAGCGAGTCCTCACGCCTCAAAGGAATTATCTTTAGGTGGTCATTGTCAATACATACCGTACCCAACAACATATGACAAACCCCACCACATCGTCCTTCCTTGCAAGGCACACCGCATCCACCAAGGCAAGCCCCGAGGCCCCTTCAAATCGTCTCACTCGGATGCCGTTGTCTCCACGTGATCGTCAGTACGTCGGACCTCACACACGCGACAAACCCCATCTCATTGTCATCGTTTTTATGGCGCACTACCTCGGGCAAGACAAGCCCGAAGCACGGGACGAATCATCAGGAATTCTTGGCATTGCGTCGATGCCATTTTCCACGTCACTCGGCGTGGGTCTGACACGCGACGCACCCCAGCTCATTGTCATCACTTTTATGGCGCATTACCTCAGAAAAGACAAGCCCCAAGCACCGTACGAATCATCAGGCTTTCATGGATTCGTCTGGAGGCCGTTTTTCCATGTCTGTGGGCATGTCACTGGGTGGCTCTGGGCACACAGGACAAGACCCACGCCCAGGGGGGGTCGCCGACCACTCCCCCCCTAAAGAGACATTTATGCATTTCCAGCTGTCCCACCAGGAAACATCAGCACTGACGAGGAGACATACTAACGGGTTTAGACAACCCTGTGGGCACCACAGCGCATGAAAGACAACACGCGTTGCCCTAAAAGATATATGAAACCCTAGGAACAGCCACCGATGTGACCCCTTAGGCACATGAAGGCCGCCGACACGTAGTAGCATTCATCCCGGGTAGCGTCCAACACCGCCGAGAAGACAGGCCCCATGTCCAGAGAGGGTCCTCACGCATGAAATGAATTCTCTTTAGGTGGTCATTGTCATTACATACGGGACACGACAACAGATGACAAACCCCACCGCAACGTCCTTCCTTTCAAGGCACGCCACACGCACCAAGACGGGCCTCGAGGCCCCTTCAAATCGTCTCACTCGGATGCCATTGTCTGGACACGACTGTCAGTCCGCAGGATCACACATGCGACAAACCCCATCTCATTGTCATCGTTTTTAGGGCGCACTACCTCGGGCAAGACAAGCCCCAAGCACGGGACGAATCATCAGAAATTCATGGCACTGCGTCGATGCCATTTTCCATGTCACTCGGCATGTCAGTGGGTGGCTCTAGGCACGCAGGACAAGACCCACGCCCAGGGGGGGTCGCCGACCACTCCCCCCCTAAAGAGACATTTATGCATTTCCAGCTATACCACCAGGAAACATCAACAGTGACGAGGAGACATACTGATGGGTTTAGACCACCCTAAGGGCACCGCAGTGCATGAAAGACAACACGGGTTGCCCTAAAAGAGCTATGAAACCATAGGAAGGGCCACCGACGTGACCCCTTAGGCACATGAAGGCCGCCGACACGTCATGGCATCCGTCCCGCGTCTCGTCCATCACCGCAGAGAAGACGCGCCCCATGTCCAGAGCGAGTCCTCACGCCTCAAAGGAATTATCTTTAGGTGGTCATTGTCAATACATACCGTACCCAACAACATATGACAAACCCCACCACATCGTCCTTCCTTGCAAGGCACACCGCATCCACCAAGGCAAGCCCCGAGGCCCCTTCAAATCGTCTCACTCGGATGCCGTTGTCTCCACGTGATCGTCAGTACGTCGGACCTCACACACGCGACAAACCCCATCTCATTGTCATCGTTTTTATGGCGCACTACCTCGGGCAAGACAAGCCCGAAGCACGGGACGAATCATCAGGAATTCTTGGCATTGCGTCGATGCCATTTTCCACGTCACTCGGCGTGGGTCTGACACGCGACGCACCCCAGCTCATTGTCATCACTTTTATGGCGCATTACCTCAGAAAAGACAAGCCCCAAGCACCGTACGAATCATCAGGCTTTCATGGATTCGTCTGGAGGCCGTTTTTCCATGTCTGTGGGCATGTCACTGGGTGGCTCTGGGCACACAGGACAAGACCCACGCCCAGGGGGGGTCGCCGACCACTCCCCCCCTAAAGAGACATTTATGCATTTCCAGCTGTCCCACCAGGAAACATCAGCACTGACGAGGAGACATACTGATGGGTTCAGACAACCCTGTGGGCACCACAGCGCATGAAAGACAACACGTGTTGCCCTAAAAGAGATATGAAACCATAGGAATAGCCACCAATGTGACCCCTTAGGCACATCAAGGCCGCCATCACGTACTAGCATCCATCCCGGGTAGCGTCCAACACCGCCGAGAAGACAGGCCCCATGTCCAGAGAGGGTCCTCACGCATGAAATGAATTCTCTTTAGGTGGTCATTATCATTACATACGGGACACGAAAACACATGAATAACCACACCTCAACGTCCTTCCTTTCAAGGCACACCGCATGCACCAAGACGGGCCTCGAGGCCCCTTCAAATCGTCTCACTCGGATGCCTTTGTCTGGAAACGACTGTCAGCCCGCAAGATCACACATGCGACAAAACCCATCTCATTGTCATCGTTTTTAGGGCGCACTACCTCGGGAAAGACAAGCCCCAAGCACGGGACGAATCATCGAGAATTCATGGCATTGCGTCCATGCCATTTTCCATGTCACTGGGCACGTCATCGGGTGGCTCTAGGCACGCAGGACAAGACCCACGCCCAGGGGGGGTCGCCGACCACTCCCCCCCCTAAAGAGACATTTATGCATTTCCAGCTATTCCACCAGGAAACATCAACAGTGACGAGGAGACATACTGATGGGTTTAGACCACCCTAAGGGCACCGCAGTGCATGAAAGACAACACGGGTTGCCCTAAAAGAGCTATGAAACCATAGGAAGGGCCACCGACGTGACCCCTTAGGCACATGAAGGCCGCCGACACGTCATGGCATCCGTCCCGCGTCTCGTCCATCACCGCAGAGAAGACACGCCCCATGTCCAGAGCGGGTCCTCACGCATGAAAGGAATTATCTTGAGGCGGTCATTGTCATTACATACCGTACCCAACAACATATGACAAACCCCACCACGTCGTCCTTCCTTGCAAGGCACACCGCATCCTCCAAGGCAAGCCCCGATGCCCCTTCAAATCGTCCCACTCGGGTGGCGTTGTCTCCACGTGATTGTCAGTACGTCGGACCTGACACGCGACGCACCCCGGCTCATTGTCATCACTTTTATGGCGCATTACCTCAGACAAGACAAGCCCCAAGCACCGTATGAATCCTCAAGCTTTCATGGATTTGTCTGGAGGCCATTTTTCCATGTCCGTGGGCATGTCACTAGGTGGCTCTGGGCACGCAGGACAAGACCCACGCCCAGGGGGGGTCGCCGACCACTCCCCCCCTAAAGAGACATTTATGCATTTTCAGCTGTCCCACCAGGAAACATCAGCACTGACGAGGAGACATACTAACGGGTTTAGACAACCCTGTGGGCACCACAGCGCATGAAAGACAACACGTGTTGCCCTAAAAGATATATGAAACCCTAGGAACAGCCACCGATGTGACCCCTTAGGCACATGAAGGCCGCCGACACGTAGTAGCATTCATCCCGGGTAGCGTCCAACACCGCCGAGAAGACAGGCCCCATGTCCAGAGAGGGTCCTCACGCATGAAATGAATTCTCTTTAGGTGGTCATTGTCATTACATACGGGACACGACAACAGATGACAAACCCCACCGCAACGTCCTTCCTTTCAAGGCACGCCACACGCACCAAGACGGGCCTCGAGGTCCCTTCAAATCGTCTCACTCGGATGCCATTGTCTGGACACGACTGTCAGTCCGCAGGATCACACATGCGACAAACCCCATCTCATTGTCATCGTTTTTAGGGCGCACTACCTCGGGCAAGACAAGCCCCAAGCACGGGACGAATCATCAGAAATTCATGGCACTGCGTCGATGCCATTTTCCATGTCACTCGGCATGTCAGTGGGTGGCTCTAGGCACGCAGGACAAGACCCACGCCCAGGGGGGGTCGCCGACCACTCCCCCCCTAAAGAGACATTTATGCATTTCCAGCTATACCACCAGGAAACATCAACAGTGACGAGGAGACATACTGATGGGTTTAGACCACCCTAAGGGCACCGCAGTGCATGAAAGACAACACGGGTTGCCCTAAAAGAGCTATGAAACCATAGGAAGGGCCACCGACGTGACCCCTTAGGCACATGAAGGCCGCCGACACGTCATGGCATCCGTCCCGCGTCTCGTCCATCACCGCAGAGAAGACGCGCCCCATGTCCAGAGCGAGTCCTCACGCCTCAAAGGAATTATCTTTAGGTGGTCATTGTCAATACATACCGTACCCAACAACATATGACAAACCCCACCACATCGTCCTTCCTTGCAAGGCACACCGCATCCACCAAGGCAAGCCCCGAGGCCCCTTCAAATCGTCTCACTCGGATGCCGTTGTCTCCACGTGATCGTCAGTACGTCGGACCTCACACACGCGACAAACCCCATCTCATTGTCATCGTTTTTATGGCGCACTACCTCGGGCAAGACAAGCCCGAAGCACGGGACGAATCATCAGGAATTCTTGGCATTGCGTCGATGCCATTTTCCACGTCACTCGGCGTGGGTCTGACACGCGACGCACCCCAGCTCATTGTCATCACTTTTATGGCGCATTACCTCAGAAAAGACAAGCCCCAAGCACCGTACGAATCATCAGGCTTTCATGGATTCGTCTGGAGGCCGTTTTTCCATGTCTGTGGGCATGTCACTGGGTGGCTCTGGGCACACAGGACAAGACCCACGCCCAGGGGGGGTCGCCGACCACTCCCCCCCCTAAAGAGACATTTATGCATTTCCAGCTGTCCCACCAGGAAACATCAGCACTGACGAGGAGACATACTGATGGGTTCAGACAACCCTGTGGGCACCACAGCGCATGAAAGACAACACGTGTTGCCCTAAAAGAGATATGAAACCATAGGAATAGCCACCAATGTGACCCCTTAGGCACATCAAGGCCGCCATCACGTACTAGCATCCATCCCGGGTAGCGTCCAACACCGCCGAGAAGACAGGCCCCATGTCCAGAGAGGGTCCTCACGCATGAAATGAATTCTCTTTAGGTGGTCATTATCATTACATACGGGACACGAAAACACATGAATAACCACACCTCAACGTCCTTCCTTTCAAGGCACACCGCATGAACCAAGACGGGCCTCGAGGCCCCTTCAAATCGTCTCACTCGGATGCCTTTGTCTGGAAACGACTGTCAGCCCGCAAGATCACACATGCGACAAAACCCATCTCATTGTCATCGTTTTTAGGGCGCACTACCTCGGGAAAGACAAGCCCCAAGCACGGGACGAATCATCAAGAATTCATGGCATTGCGTCGATGCCATTTTCCATGTCACTGGGCATGTCATTGGGTGGCTCTAGGCACGCAGGACAAGACCCACGCCCAGGGGGGGTCGCCGACCACTCCCCCCCTAAAGAGACATTTATGCATTTCCAGCTATTCCACCAGGAAACATCAAAAGTGACGAGGAGACATACTGAGGGGTTTAGACCACCCTAAGGGCACCGCAGTGCATGAAAGACAACACGGGTTGCCCTAAAAGAGCTATGAAACCATAGGAAGGGCCACCGACGTGACCCCTTAGGCACATGAAGGCCGCCGACACGTCATGACATCCGTCCCGCGTCTCGTCCATCACCGCAGAGAAGACACGCCCCATGTCCAGAGCGGGTCCTCACGCATGAAATGAATTATCTTTAGGCGGTCATTGTCATTACATACCGTACCCAACAACATATGACAAACCCCACCACGTCGTCCTTCCTTGCAAGGCACACCGCATCCTCCAAGGCAAGCCCCGATGCCCCTTCAAATCGTCCCACTCGGGTGGCGTTGTCTCCACGTGATTGTCAGTACGTCGGACCTGACACGCGACGCACCCCGGCTCATTGTCATCACTTTTATGGCGCATTACCTCATACAAGACAAGCCCCAAGCACCGTATGAATCCTCAAGCTTTCATGGATTTGTCTGGAGGCCATTTTTCCATGTCCGTGGGCATGTCACTAGGTGGCTCTGGGCACGCAGGACAAGACCCACGCCCAGGGGGGGTCGCCGACCACTCCCCCCCTAAAGAGACATTTATGCCTTTCCAGCTGTCCCACCAGGAAACATCAGCACTGACGAGGAGACATACTGGAGGGTTTAGACAACCCTGTGGGCACCACAGCGCATGAAAGTCAACACGTGTTGCCCTAAAAGATATATGAAACCGTAGGAACAGCCACCGATGTGACCCCTTAGGCACATGAAGGCCGCCGACACGTAGTAGCATTCATCCCGGGTAGCGTCCAACACCGCCGAGAAGACAGACCCCATGTCCAGAGAGGGTCCTCACGCATGAAATGAATTCTCTTTAGGTGGTCATTGTCATTACATACGGGACACGACAACAGATGACAAACCCCACCGCAACGTCCTTCCTTTCAAGGCACGCCACACGCACCAAGACGGGCCTCGAGGCCCCTTCAAATCGTCTCACTCGGATGCCATTGTCTGGACAAGACTGTCAGTCCGCAGGATCACACATGCGACAAACCCCATCTCATTGTCATCGTTTTTAGGGCGCACTACCTCGGGCAAGACAAGCCCCAAGCACGAGACGAATCATCAGGAATTCATGGCACTGCGTCGATGCCATTTTCCATGTCACTCGGCATGTCATTGGGTGGCTCTAGGCACGCAGGACAAGACCCACGCCCAGGGGGGGTCGCCGACCACTCCCCCCCTAAAGAGACATTTATGCATTTCCAGCTATACCACCAGGAAACATCAACAGTGACGAGGAGACATACTGATGGGTTTAGACCACCCTAAGGGCACCGCAGTGCATGAAAGACAACACGGGTTGCCCTAAAAGAGCTATGAAACCATAGGAAGGGCCACCGACGTGACCCCTTAGGCACATGAAGGCCGCCGACACGTCATGGCATCCGCCCCGCGTCTCGTCCATCACCGCAGAGAAGACACGCCCCATGTCCAGAGCTGGTCCTCACGCCTCAAAGGAATTATCTTTAGGCGGTCATTGTCAATACATACCGTACCCAACAACATATGACAAACCCCACCACGTCGTCCTTCCTTGCAAGGCACACCGCATCCACCAAGGCAAGCCCCGAGGCCCCTTCAAATCGTCCCACTCGGATGGCGTTGTCTCCACGTGATTGTCAGTACGTCGGACCTGACACGCGACGCACCCCGGCTCATTGTCATCACTTTTATGACGCATTACCTCAGACAAGACAAGCCCCAAGCACCGTACGAATAATCAAGCTTTCATGGATTTGTCTGGAGGTCGTTTTTCCATGTTCGTGGGCATGTCACTGGGTGGCTCTGGGCACGCAGGACAAGACCCACGCCCAGGGGGGGTCGCCGACCACTCCCCCCCTAAAGAGACATTTATGCATTTCCAGCTGTCCCACCAGGAAACATCAGCACTGACGAGGACACATACTGATGGGTTCAGACAACCCAATGGGCACCACAACGCATGAAGGACAGCACGTGTTGCCCTAAAAGAGCTACGAATCCATACGAACAGCCACCAAAGTGACCCCTTAGGCACATGAAGGCCGCCGACACGTCATGGCATCCGTCCCGGGTATCATCCAACACCGCCGAGAAGACAGGACCCATGTCCAGAGCGGGTCCCCGCGCATGAAATGAATTATCTTTAGGCGGTCATTGTCTTTACATTCCGAACACAACAACATGTGACAAACCCCACCTCGACGTCCTTCCTTTCAAGAAACGCCGCATGCACCAAGACGGGCCCCGAGACCCCTTCAAATCGTCTCACTCGGATGCCATTGTCTGAACGCGACTGTCAGTCCGCAGGATCTCGAAGGCCACAAACACCATCCCATTGTCATCGTTTTTATGGCGCACTACCTCGGGCAAGACAAGCCCCAAGCACGGGACGAATCATCAGGCATTCATGGCATTAAGTCGATGTCATTTTGCATGTCAATGGGCATCACATTGGGTGGCTCTAGGCACGCAGGACAAGACCCACGCCCGGGGGGGTCGCCGACCACTCCCCCCCTAAAGAGACATTTATGCATTTCCAGCTATTCCACCAGGAAACATCAACACCGACGAGGAGACATACTGATGGGTTTAGACCACCCTGAGGGCAGGGCAGCGCATGAAAGGCAACACGTGTTTCCCTAAAAGAGCTATGAAACCATAGGAAGGGCCACCGACGTGGCCCCTTAGGCACATGAAGGCCGCCGACACGTCATGGCATCCGTCCCACGTATCGTCCATCACCACAGCGAAGACACGCCCCATGTCCAGAGCGGGTCCCCACGCATGAAAGGAATTCTCTTTAGGCGGTCATTGTCATTACATACCGGACCCAACAACATATGACAAACCCCACCTCATTGTCCTTCCATTCAAGGCACACCGCATCCACCAAGGCAAGCCCTGAGGCCCCTTCAAATCCTCTCACCCGGATGGCGTTGTCTCCACCTGATTGTCAGTACGGAGGACCTGACACGCGACGAAACCCGGCTCATTGTCATCACTTTTATGGCGCACTACCTCGAACAAGACAAGCCCCAAGCACCGGACGAATCATCAAGCTGTCTTTGCTTTGTCCGGAGGCTGTTTTTCCATGTCCGTGGGCATGTCACTGGGTGGCTCTGGGCACGCAGGACAAGACCCACGCCCAGGGGGGGTCGCCGACCACTCCCCCCCTAAAGAGACATTTATGCATTTCCAGCTGTCCCACCAGGAAACATCAGCACTGACGAGGAGACATACTGATGGGTTTAGACAACCCTGTGGGCACCACAGCGCATGAAAGACAACACGTGTTGCCCTAAAAGAGATATGAAACCATAGGAACAGCCACTGATGTGACCCCTTAGGCACATCAAGGCCGCCGACACGTAGTAGCATTCGTCGCGGGTAGCATCCAACGCCGCCGAGAAGACAGGCCCCATGTCCAGAGCGGGTCCTCGCGCATGAAATGAATTCTCTTTAGGTGGTCATTGTCATTACATACGGGACACGACAACATATGAAAAACCCCACCTCGACGTCCTTCCTTTCAAGGCACGCCGCATGCACCAAGACGGGCCCTGAGGCCCCTTCAAATCGTCTCACTCGGATGCCATTGTCTGGACGCGACTGTCAGTCCGCAGGATCGCACATGCGACAAACCCCGTCTCATTGCCATCGTTTTTAGGGCGCACTACCTCGGGCAAGACAAACCCCAAGCACGGGACGAATCATCAGGAATTCATGGCATTGCGTCGATGCCATTTTCCATGTCACTGGGCATGTCTGTGGGTGGCTCTCGGCACGCAGGACAAGACCCACGCCCAGGGGGGGTCGCCGACCACTCCCCCCCTAAAGAGACATTTATGCATTTCCAGCTATTCCACCAGGAAACATCAACACTGACGAGGAGACATACTGAGTGGTTTAGACCACCCAGAGGGAACCGCAGCGCATGAAAGGCAACACGTGTTGCCCTAAAAGGGCTATGAAACCATAGGAAGGGACACCGACGTGGCCCCTAAGGCACATGAAGGCCGCCGACACGTCATGGCATCCGTCCCGCGTATCGTCCAACACCGCCGAGGAGACAGGACCCATGTCCAGAGCGGGTCCTCACGCATGAAATGAATTCTCTTTAGGTGGTCATTGTCTTTACATACCGGACACAACAACATATGACAAACCCCACCTCAACGTCCTTCCTTTCAAGGCACGCCGCACGCACCAAGACGGGCCCCGAGGCCCCTTCAAATCGCCTCACTAGGATTCCATTGTCTGGACGCGATTGTCAGTCCGTAGGATCTCACAGGCGACAAACCCCACCCATCTCATTGTCATCGGTTTTATGGCGCACCACCTCGGGCAAGACAAGACCCTAGCACGGGAAGAATCATCAGGAATTCAGGGCATTGCGTCGATGCCATTTTCCATGTCACTGGGCATGTCATTGGGTGGCTCTAGGCACGCAGGACAAGACCCACGCCCAGGGGGGTCGCCGACCACTCCCCCCCTAAAGAGACATTTATGCATTTCCAGCTATCCCACCAGGAAACATCAACACTGACGAGGAGACATACTGATGGGTTTAGACCACCCTGAGGGCACCGCAGCGCATGAAAGACAACACGTGTTGCCCTAAAAGAGCTATGAAACCATAGGAAGGGCCACCGACGTGACCCCTTATGCACATGAAGGCCACCGACAAGTCATGGCATCCATCCCGCGTATCGTCGATCACCGCCGAGAAGACACGCCCCATGTCCAGAGCGGGTCCTCACTCATGAAAAGAATTCTCTTTAGGTGGTAATTGTAATTACATACAGGACCCAACAACATATGAAAAACCCCACCTCGACGTCCTTCCTTTCAAGGCACGTCGCATCCACCAAGACATGCCCCGAGGCCACTTCAAATCGTCTCACTCGGATGGCTTTGTCTCCACGCGATTGTCAGTTCGTCGGACCTGACACGCGACGAACCCCGTCTCATTGTCATCGCTTTTATGGGGCACTACCGCGGGCAAGACAAGCCCCAAGCACAGGAGGAATCATCTAGAGGCCATTTTTCCATGTCTGTGGGCATGTCACTGGGTGGCTCTGGGCACGCAGGACAAGACCCACGCCCAGGGGGGGTCGCCGACCACTCCCCCCCTAAAGAGACATTTCTGCATTTCCAGCTCTCCCACCAGGAAACATCAGCACTGACGAGGAGACATACTGAGTGGTTTAGACCACCCAGAGGGAACCGCAGCGCATGAAAGACAACACGTGTTGCCCTAAAAGAGCTATGAAACCATAGGAACGGCAACCGACGTGACCCCTTAGGCACGTGAAGGCCGCCGACACGTCATGGCATCCTTCCCGCGTATCGTCGACCACCGCCGAGAAGACAGACCCCATGTCCAGAGCGGGTCCTCACGCATGAAATGAATTCTCTTTAGGTGGTCGGTGTCGTTACATACCGAACCCAACAACATATGACAAACCCCAGCTCGGCGTCCTTCCTTTCAAGGCACCCCGCATCCACCAAGACAAGCCTCGAGGCCCCTTCAAATCGTCTCACTCGGATGGCATTGTCTCCACGCGATTGTCGGTACGTAGGACCTCACACGCGACGAACCCCGGCTCATTGTCAAAGCTTTTAAGGCGCACTACCCCGGAGAAGACAAGCCCCAAGCACCGGACGAATCATCACGCATTGATGGCATTGTCTAGAGGCCATTTTTCCATGTCCGTGGGCATGTCACTGGGTGGCTCGAGGCACGCAGGACAAGACCCACGCCCAGGGGGGGTCGCCGACCACTCCCCCCCTAAAGAGACATTTATGCATTTACAGCTATCCCACCAGGAAACATCAGCACTGACGAGGAGACATACTGAGTGGTTTAGACCACCCAGAGGGCACCCCAGCTCATGAAAGACAACGCGAGTTGCCCTAAAAGAGCTATGAAACCATAGGAACGGCCACCGACGTGACCCCTTAGGCACATGAAGGCCGCCGGCACGTCATGGCATCCGTCCCGCGTGTCGTCGACCACCGCCGAGAAGACAACCCCATGTCCAGAGCGGGTCCTCACGCATGAAACGAATTCTATTTAGGTGGTCATGGACGTTACATACCGGACCCAACAAGATATGGCAAACCCCAGCTCGGCGTCCTTCCTTTCAAGGCACCCCGCATCCACCAATGCAAGCCCCGATGCCCCTTCAAATCGTCTCACTCGGATGGAATTGTCTCCACGCGATTGTCAGTACGTAGGACCTGACACGCGACGAACCCCGACTCATTTTCAAAGCTTTGATGGCGCACTACCCCGGACAAGACAAGCCCCAAGCACCGGACGAATCATCAAGCATTCATGGGATTGTCTAGAGGCCATTTTTCCATGTCCGTGGGCATGTCATTGGGTGGCTCTGGGCACGCAGGACAAGACCCACGCCCAGGGGGGGTCGCCGACCACTCCCCCCCTAAAGAGACATTTATGCATTTCCAGCTATCCCACCAGGAAACATCATCAGTGACGAGGAGACATACTGAGGGGTTTAGACATCCCAGAGGTCAGTGCAGCGCATGAAAGACAACACGTGTTGCCCTAAAAGAGCTATGAAACCATAGGAACGACCACCGACGTGACCCCTTAGGCACTTGA
>CAUJRU010000882.1:150000-177500 GCA_963277665.1 Viscum album
ACCACCCTGAGGCGGCTTTTAAGCAAGCCAAGCCGCACTGCTCTAGAGAAGGCGAGGGAAGGGCAGGAGCGTCGAGGGACGACAAAGGAACACCAACCCACCATGCCTCCCACATCCCACCATCCAAGGAACTCCGCCACCGACAGGTGGCCTTTTAAGCAAGCCCGAACCGCAACGCTCCATGAAAGGTGAGGAAAAAGGCGGGCACGGCATGAGACTGGGCAAAAACCCATTCTTTCCAATGCCCCCCACATCCCACCGGTGAGGAAAAGGAATTACAGCGTCCCACCGCCATGCCTCCCACATCCCACCTTCCGAAGGAACTCAACCGCCATGAGGCAGATTTTAAGCAGACGAACCCACAACGCTCCAGGGACGTTGAGGAAAAGGAGTCATGACAGGAACGGAGGCCCTATGTCCCGCCGCACCCCCCACATCCCACCATTCAAAAGAACTCAACCACCGTTGAGAAACTTTTAACCAAGAACCAGAACACCAACCATGCTCATCTATCATCATCCCATCCAAGTTATATCTGTCTAGTATCGCATCGTCTTTTTAGCAAGCCCTTGGAAGACGGAACCGCAATTGTGCGAGAGAATTCAACCCAAGCATATAGACGGGGCCCCTACATCAGCACCAAAAAAATTCCACTACCAACAGGGAGAACTCCAAAGGGACAAGTGAGGGTCATCTAGGTGGAGCTCACCCACCTGGGGATTCTTCGCTTGAGATATAACCGAGGAGAAAGTCACCCCTGGCACTGATTTAATGAGACCCGTCACAGTATCACCATCTTTCGATTAGTTTGTCCTTTACATGCGGGACCTGATCTTTGAGACAGGCATATGACTAGTGGAAGGATCAGCCATGTAGCATCACCAACAACATCTGCATTGTTTGGGGTATGACTGAGCTGACCACTCAGACCCCAACACAAGCCCAAACCGTCGTCCCGAACATTCAATTCTGTTCGATTAGTTTGTCCTTTGTACATGCACAACCTGATCTTTGAGACAAGCATATGACTAATGGAAGGATCAGCCAGGTAGCATCACCAACCACATCTGCAATGTTTGAGGTATGACTGAGCAGACCACTCAGACCCCAACACAAGCCCCAACCATCTTCCCAAATCGACAGGATTCCCCTTAATGAGTCATCACCTCCGCATGACGCTCGTGTATCTTGCAGAAACAGTAGATACACATTCTCAAGCCACCCTTATGAACATCATCACCCAAGGCATGGCTGAGGAGGAAGGCACCCCAACTTGTCCAATAATGAACCATGGAAATCGTCACCCTGTTGGTGTGAGTTTCTTAGGACCCAAATAACTCGCACGTGGCCCCGACAATGCGTTGAGCAAAGCACTCCCACCAATCATTGCCCAAGGCAGCTTGCTATGGTTCGCATGAAATATCGCTGAATGAGAAATTTAGGAGCACGCTCTCGCATCCTGGTGATACCGACAGTTTCGCGCTTGAACCACTACCAAAATTCCACAACGCTCCAGAGAAGGTGAGGAAAAGGCGGTACAGCAAGGGACGACAAAGGAACCCAATCCCACCATGCCTCCCACATCCCAACATCTGCAAGAACTCAACCACACTCAGTGGCTTTTAAGCATAGCCCGACCCGCAACGCTCCATGAAAGGTGAGGAAAAAGGTGGGTACGACAGGACGGGGAAACAACCCAATCCCGCCCATACCCCCCACATCCCACCAGTGAGGAAAAAGGTAGGAACGTCAGGGGATGAGGAGGGAAACCCCCATCCCGCCGTGCCTCCCACATCTCACATTCCGTAGGAACTCAACCGCCATGAGGCAGCTTTTAAGCAGACGAACCAGCAACGCTCAAGAGACGTCAAGGAAAAGGAGTCAGGGTAGGTACGGGGGTCCTATGTCCCGCCGCGCCGCCCACATCCCACCATCCACAGGATCCCACAAACCGTGAGGCGGTATTTAAGCACCCAGCCCGCAATGCTCCACAGACGGGGAGGAAAAGGCAGGCACGTCAGGGGACGGGGCAAAAACCCAATCCCGCCGCGCCTCCCACATCCCACCATCCGCAGCAACTCAACCACCCTGAGGCGGCTTTTAAGCAAGCCAAGCCGCACTGCTCTAGAGAAGGCGAGGGAAGGGCAGGAGCGTCGAGGGACGACAAAGGAACACCAACCCACCATGCCTCCCACATCCCACCATCCAAGGAACTCCACCACCGACAGGTGGCCTTTTAAGCAAGCCCGAACCGCAACGCTCCATGAAAGGTGAGGAAAAAGGCGGGCACGGCATGAGACTGGGCAAAAACCCATTCTTTCCAATGCCCCCCACATCCCACCGGTGAGGAAAAGGAATTACAGCGTCCCACCGCCATGCCTCCCACATCCCACCTTCCGAAGGAACTCAACCGCCATGAGGCAGATTTTAAGCAGACGAACCCACAACGCTCCAGGGACGTTGAGGAAAAGGAGTCATGACAGGAACGGAGGCCCTATGTCCCGCCGCACCCCCCACATCCCACCATTCAAAAGAACTCAACCACCGTTGAGAAACTTTTAACCAAGAACCAGGACACCAACCATGCTCATCTATCATCATCCCATCCAAGTTATATCTGTCTAGTATCGCATCGTCTTTTTAGCAAGCCCTTGGAAGACGGAACCGCAATTGTGCGAGAGAATTCAACCCAAGCATATAGACGGGGCCCCTACATCAGCACCAAAAAAATTCCACTACCAACAGGGAGAACTCCAAAGGGACAAGTGAGGGTCATCTAGGTGGAGCTCACCCACCTGGGGATTCTTCGCTTGAGATATAACCGAGGAGAAAGTCACCCCTGGCACTGATTTAATGAGACCCGTCACAGTATCACCATCTTTCGATTAGTTTGTCCTTTACATGCGGGACCTGATCTTTGAGACAGGCATATGACTAGTGGAAGGATCAGCCATGTAGCATCACCAACAACATCTGCATTGTTTGGGGTATGACTGAGCTGACCACTCAGACCCCAACACAAGCCCAAACCGTCGTCCCGAACATTCAATTCTGTTCAATTAGTTTGTCCTTTGTACATGCACAACCTGATCTTTGAGACAAGCATATGACTAATGGAAGGATCAGCCAGGTAGCATCACCAACCACATCTGCAATGTTTGAGGTATGACTGAGCAGACCACTCAGACCCCAACACAAGCCCCAACCATCTTCCCAAATCGACAGGATTCCCCTTAATGAGTCATCACCTCCGCATGACGCTCGTGTATCTTGCAGAAACAGTAGATACACATTCTCAAGCCACCCTTATGAACATCATCACCCAAGGCATGGCTGAGGAGGAAGGCACCCCAACTTGTCCAATAATGAACCATGGAAATCGTCACCCTGTTGGTGAGAGTTTCTTAGGACCCAAATAACTCGCACGTGGCCCCGACAATGCATTAAGCAAAGCACTCCCACCAATCATTGCCCAAGGCAGCTTGCTATGGTTCGCATGAAATATCGCTGAATGAGAAATTTAGGAGCACGCTCTCGCATCCTGGTGATACCGACAGTTTCGCGCTTGAACCACTACCAAAATTCCACAACGCTCCAGAGAAGGTGAGGAAAAGGCGGTACAGCAAGGGACGACAAAGGAACCCAATCCCACCATGCCTCCCACATCCCAACATCTGCAAGAACTCAACCACACTCGGTGGCTTTTAAGCATAACCCGACCCGCAACGCTCCATGAAAGGTGAGGAAAAAGGTGGGTACGACAGGACGGGGAAACAACCCAATCCCGCCCATACCCCCCACATCCCACTAGTGAGGAAAAAGGTAGGAACGTCAGGGGATGAGGAGGGAAACCCCCATCCCGCCGTGCCTCCCACATCTCACATTCCGTAGGAACTCAACCGCCATGAGGCAGCTTTTAAGCAGACGAACCAGCAACGCTCAAGAGACATCAAGGAAAAGGAGTCAGGGTAGGTACGGGGGTCCTATGTCCCGCCGCGCCGCCCACATCCCACCATCCACAGGATCCCACAAACCGTGAGGCGGTATTTAAGCACCCAGCCCGCAATGCTCCACAGACGGGGAGGAAAAGGCAGGCACGTCAGGGGACGGGGCAAAAACCCAATCCCGCCGCGCCTCCCACATCCCACCATCCGCAGCAACTCAACCACCCTGAGGCGGCTTTTAAGCAAGCCAAGCCGCACTGCTCTAGAGAAGGCGAGGGAAGGGCAGGAGCGTCGAGGGACGACAAAGGAACACCAACCCACCATGCCTCCCACATCCCACCATCCAAGGAACTCCGCCACCGACAGGTGGCCTTTTAAGCAAGCCCGAACCGCAACGCTCCATGAAAGGTGAGGAAAAAGGCGGGCACGGCATGAGACTGGGCAAAAACCCATTCTTTCCAATGCCCCCCACATCCCACCGGTGAGGAAAAGGAATTACAGCGTCCCACCGCCATACCTCCCACATCCCACCTTCCGAAGGAACTCAACCGCCATGAGGCAGATTTTAAGCAGACGAACCCACAACGCTCCAGGGACGTTGAGGAAAAGGAGTCATGACAGGAACGGAGGCCCTATGTCCCGCCGCACCCCCCACATCCCACCATTCAAAAGAACTCAACCACCGTTGCGAAACTTTTAACCAAGAACCAGGACACCAACCATGCTCATCTATCATCATCCCATCCAAGTTATATCTGTCTAGTATCGCATCGTATTTTTAGCAAGCCCTTGGAAGACGGAACCGCAATTGTGCGAGAGAATTCAACCCAAGCATATAGACGGGGCCCCTACATCAGCACCAAAAAAATTCCACTACCAACAGGGAGAACTCCAAAGGGACAAGTGAGGGTCTTCTAGGTGGAGCTCACCCACCTGGGGATTCTTCGCTTGAGATATAACCGAGGAGAAAGTCACCCCTGGCACTGATTTAATGAGACCCGTCACAGTATCACCATCTTTCGATTAGTTTGTCCTTTACATGCGGGACCTGATCTTTGAGACAGGCATATGACTAGTGGAAGGATCAGCCATGTAGCATCACCAACAACATCTGCATTGTTTGGGGTATGACTGAGCTGACCACTCAGACCCCAACACAAGCCCAAACCGTCGTCCCGAACATTCAATTCTGTTCGATTAGTTTGTCCTTTGTACATGCACAACCTGATCTTTGAGACAAGCATATGACTAATGGAAGGATCAGCCAGGTAGCATCACCAACCACATCTGCAATGTTTGAGGTATGACTGAGCAGACCACTCAGACCCCAACACAAGCCCCAACCATCTTCCCAAATCGACAGGATTCCCCTTAATGAGTCATCACCTCCGCATGACGCTCGTGTATCTTGCAGAAACAGTAGATACACATTCTCAAGCCACCCTTATGAACATCATCACCCAAGGCATGACTGAGGAGGAAGGCACCCCAACTTGTCCAATAATGAACCATGGAAATCGTTACCCTGTTGGTGTGAGTTTCTTAGGACACAAATAACTCGCACGTGGCCCCGACAATGCGTTGAGCAAAGCACTCCCACCAATCATGCCCAAGGCAGCTTGCTATGGTTCGCATGGAATATCGCTGAATGAGAAATTTAGGAGCACGCTCTCGCATCCTGGTGATACCGACAGTTTCGCGCTTGAACCACTACCAAAATTCCACAACGCTCCAAAGAAGGTGAGGAAAAGGCGGTACAGCAAGGGACGACAAAGGAACCCAATCCCAACATGCCTCCCACATCCCAACATCTGCAAGAACTCAACCACACTCAGTGGATTTTAAGCAAAGCCCGACCCGCAACGCTCCATGAAAGGTGAGGAAAAAGGTGGGTACGACAGGACGGGGAAACAACCCAATCCCGCCCATACCCCCCACATCCCACCAGTGAGGGAAAAGGTAGGAACGTCAGGGGATGAGGAGGGAAACCCCCATCCCGCCGTGCCTCCCACATCTCACATTCCGTAGGAACTCAACCGCCATGAGGCAGCTTTTAAGCAGACGAACCAGCAACGCTCAAGAGACGTCGAGGAAAAGGAGTCATGGTAGGTACGGGGGTCCTATGTCCCGCCGCGCCGCCCACATCCCACCATCCACAGGATCCCACAAACCGTGAGGCGGTATTTAAGCACCCAGCCCGCAATGCTCCACAGACGGGGAGGAAAAGGCAGGCACGTCAGGGGACGGGGCAAAAACCCAATCCCGCCGCGCCCCCCACATCCCACCATCCGCAGCAACTCAACCACCCTGAGGCAGCTTTTAAGCAAGCAAAGCCGCACTGCTCTAGAGAAGGCGAGGGAAGGGCAGGAGCGTCGAGGGACGACAAAGGAACACCAACCCACCATGCCTCCCACATCCCACCATCCAAGGAACTCCGCCACCAACAGGTGGCCTTTTAAGCAAGCCCGAACCGCAACGCTCCATGAAAGGTGAGGAAAAAGGCGGGCACGGCATGAGACTGGGCAAAAACCCATTCTTTCCAATGCCCCCCACATCCCACCGGTGAGGAAAAGGAATTACAGCGTCCCACCGCCATGCTTCCCACATCCCACCTTCCGAAGGAACTCAACCGCCGTGAGGCAGATTTTAAGCAGACGAACCCACAACGCTCCAGGGACGTTGAGGAAAAGGAGTCATGACAGGAACAGAGGCCCTATGTCCCGCCGCACCCCCCACATCCCACCATTCAAAAGAACTCAACCACCGTTGCGAAACTTTTAACCAAGAACCAGGACACCAACCATGCTCATCTATCATCATCCCATCCAAGTTATATCTGTCTAGTATCGCATCGTCTTTTTAGCAAGCCCTTGGAACCCGAAACCAAAATTGTGCGAGAGAATTCAACCCAAGCATATAGACGGGGCCCGTACATCAGCACCAACAAAATTCCACTACCAACAGGGAGAACTCCAAAGGGACAAGTGAGGGTCTTCAAGGTGGAGCTCACCCACCTGGGGATTCTTCGCTTGAGGTATAACCGAGGAGAAAGTCAGCCCTGGCACTGATTTAATGAGACCCGTCACAGTATCACCATCTTTCGATTAGTTTGTCCTTTACATGCGGGACCTGATCTTTGAGACAGGCATATGACTAGTGGAAGGATCAACCATGTAGCATCACCAACCACATCTGCAATGTTTGAGGTATGACTGAGCAGACCACTCAGACCCCAACACAAGCCCAAACCGTCGTCCCGAGCATTCAATTCCATTCGATTAGTTTGTCCTTCGTACATGCACAGCCTGATCTTTGAGACAATCATATGACTAATGGAAAGATCAACCGGGTACCATCACCAACCACATCTGCAATGTTTGAGGTATGACTGAGCAGACCACTCAGACCCCAACACAAGCCCGAACCATCTCTTCCCAAATCGACATGTTTCCCCTTAATTAGTCATCACCTCTGCATGACGCTCGTGTATCTTGCAAAAACAGTAGATACACATTCTCAAGCCACCCTTATGAACATCATCACCCAAGGCATGACTGAGGAGGAAGGCACCCCAACTTGTCCAATAATGAACCATGGAAATCGTTACCCTGTTGGTGTGAGTTTCTTAGGACCCAAATAACTCGCACGTGGCCCCGACAATGCGTTGAGCAAAGCACTCCCACCAATCATTGCCCAAGGCAGCTTGCTATGGTTCGCATGGAATATCACTGAATGAGAAATTTAGGAGCACGCTCTCGCATCCTGGTGATACCGACAGTTTCGCGCTTGAACCACTACCAAAATTCCACAACGCTCCAGAGAAGGTGAGGAAAAGGCGGTACAGCAAGGGACGACAAAGGAACCCAATCCCACCATGCCTCCCACATCCCAACATCTGCAAGAACTCAACCACAATCAGTGGATTTTAAGCAAAGCCCGACCCGCAACGCTCCATGAAAGGTGAGGAAAAAGGTGGGTACGACAGGACGGGGAAACAACCCAATCCCACCCATACCCCCCACATCCCACCAGTGAGGAAAAAGGTAGGAACGTCAGGGGATGAGGAGGGAAACCCCCATCCCGCCGTGCCTCCCACATCTCACATTCCGTAGGAACTCAACCGCCATGAGGCAGCTTTTAAGCAGACGAACCAGCAACGCTCAAGAGACGTCGAGGAAAAGGAGTCATGGTAGGTACGGGGGTCCTATGTCCCGCCGCGCCGCCCACATCCCACCATCCACAGGATCCCACAAACCGTGAGGCGGTATTTAAGCACCCAGCCCGCAATGCTCCACAAACGGGGAGGAAAAGGCAGGCACGTCAGGGGACGGGGCAAAAACCCAATCCCGCCGCGCCCCCCACATCCCACCATCCGCAGCAACTCAACCGCCCTGAGGCAGCTTTTAAGCAAGCAGAGCCGCACTGCTCTAGAGAAGGCGAGGGAAGGGCAGGAGCGTCGAGGGACGACAAAGGAACACCAACCCACCATGCCTCCCACATCCCACCATCCAAGGAACTCCGCCACCAACAGGTGGCCTTTTAAGCAAGCCCGAACCGCAACGCTCCATGAAAGGTGAGGAAAAAGGCGGGCACGGCATGAGACTGGGCAAAAACCCATTCTTTCCAATGCCCCCCACATCCCACCGGTGAGGAAAAGGAATTACAGCGTCCCACCGCCATGCCTCCCACATCCCACCTTCCGAAGGAACTCAACCGCCATGAGGCAGATTTTAAGCAGACGAACCCACAACACTCCAGGGACGTTGAGGAAAAGGAGTCATGACAGGAACGGAGGCCCTATGTCCCGCCGCACCCCCCACATCCCACCATTCAAAAGAACTCAACCACCGTTGCGAAACTTTTAACCAAGAACCAGGACACCAACCATGCTCATCTATCATCATCCCATCCAAGTTATATCTGTCTAGTATCGCATCGTCTTTTTAGCAAGCCCTTGGAACCCGAAACCAAAATTGTGCGAGAGAATTCAACCCAAGCATATAGACGGGGCCCTTACATCAGCACCAACAAAATTCCACTACCAACAGGGAGAACTCCAAAGGGACAAGTGAGGTTCTTCTAGGTGGAGCTCACCCACCTGGGGATTCTTCGCTTGATGTATAACCGAGGAGAAAGTCAGCCGTGTCACTGATTTAATGAGACCCTTCACAGTATCACCATCTTTCGATTAGTTTGTCCTTGTACATGCAGGACCTGATCTTTGAGACACGCATATGACTAGTGGAAGGATCACCCATGTAGCGTCACTAACCACATCTGCAATGTTTGAGGTATGACTGAGCAGACCACTCAGACCCCAACACAAGCCTAAACCGTCGTCCCGAGCATTCAATTCCATTCGATTAGTTTGTCCTTTGTACATGCACAACCTGATCTTTGATACAAGCATATGACTAATGGAAGGATCAGCCAGGTAGCATCACCAACCACATCTGCAATGTTTGAGGTATGACTGAGCAAACCACTCAGACCCCAACACAAGCCCAAACCATCTTCCCAAATCGACATGTTTCCCCTTAATTAGTCATCACCTCTGCATGACGCTCGTGTATCTTGCAAAAACAATAGATACACATTCTTCGCTTGATGTATAACCGAGGAGAACGTCAAACTTGTCACTGATTTAATGAGACCCTTCACAGTATCACCATCTTTCGGTTAGTTTGTCCCTGTACATGCACAGACTGATCTTTGAGACAAGCATATGACTAGTGTTCTCATCGGATATCCAACCAAGCCAAACCGTGTTCCATCATTCACATGGAAACATGTACAAGGACCAAATGAAAGCAAGGAGAAATTAAACCCCCACTTACGGATGAGGGTGCCAACGAGACCAACGTTCCCTTCCCAAAAAAGGGAGACCGCAGTATCTTGACAACCATCCACCACTCCCACACAATCGCGTAAGCACAACCATCAACCCACACAACTGACCGTCACACCTCGAGGGAAGCAACCCGAGAGGCATCACAATGCAGCACATGAAGGCAGGGAAAGCCCGCTATGCATGACACAAGGGAAGGATTGATATACCCAACCCCCTAGCGCCAACGAGACCAACGTTCCATTCCCAAAAAAGGGAGACCGCAGTATCTTGACAACCATCCACCACTTCCACACAATCGCATAAGGGCAACCATCAACCCACACAACTGATCATGCACAACCTGATCTTTGAGACAAGCATATGACTAGTAGAAGGATCAGCCATGTAGCATCACCAACATCATCTGCATTGTTTGAGGTATGACTGAGCTCACCACTCAGACCCCAACACAAGCCCAAACCATCATCCCGAACATTCAATTCCGTTCCATTAGTTTGTCCTTTGTACATGCACAACCTGATCTTTGGGACAAGCATATGACTAATGGAAGGATCAGCCAGGTTGCATCACCAACCACATCTGCAATGTTTGAGGTATGACTGAGCAGACCACTCAGACCCCAACACAAGCCCAAACCGTCTTTCCAAATCGACAGGAACCCAATTAATGAGTCATCACCTCTGCATGATGCTCAATACCGCAATTGTGCGAGAGAATTCAACCCAAGCATATAAACAGGGCCCGTATATCATAACTGACAAAATTCCACTACCAACAGGGAGAACTCCGAAGGGACAAGTGAGGGTCTTCTAGGTGGAGCTCACCCACCTGGGGATTCTTCTCTTGATGTATAACTGAGGAGAAAGTCAGCCCTGGCACTAATTTAATGAGACCCATCACAGTATCACCATCTTTCGATTAGTTTGTCTTTGTACATGCGGGACCTGATCTTTGAGTCAAGCATATGACTAGTTGAAGGATCAGCCATGTAGCATCACCAACAACATCTGCATTGTTTGAGGTATGACTGAGCTAACCACTCAGACCCCAACACAAGCCCAAACCGTCGTCCCGAACATTCAATTCCATTCGATTAGTTTTTCCTTTGTACATGCACCACCTGATCTTTGGGACAAGCATATGACTAATGGAAGGATCAGCCAGGTAGCATCACCAACCACATCTGCAATGTTTGAGGTATGACTGAGCAAACCACTCAGACCCCAACACAAGCCCAAACCATCTTCCCAAATCGACAGGATTCCCCTTAATGAGTCATCACCTCTGCGTGACGACGCTCGTGTATCTTGTCGAAACAATAGATACACATTCTTCGCTTGATGTATAACCGAGGAGAACGTCAAACTTGTCACTGATTTAATGAGACCCTTCACAATATCACCATCTTTCGGTTAGTTTGTCCCTGTACATGCACAGACTGATCTTTGAGACAAGCATTTGACTAGTGTTCTCAACGGATATCCAACCAAGCCAAACCGTGTTCCATCATTCACATGGAAACATGCACAAGGACCAAATGAAAGCGAGGAGAAATTAATCCCCCACTTACGGATGAGGGTGCCAACGAGACCAACGTTCCCTTCCCAAAAAAGGGAGACCGCAGTATCTTGACAACCATCCACCACTCCCACACAATCGCGTAAGCACAACCATCAACCCACACAACTGACCGTGACGCCTCAAGGGAAGCAACCCGAGAGGCATCACAATGCAGCACATGAAGGCAGGGAAAGCCCGCTATGCATGACACAAGGGAAGGATTTATATACCCAACCCCCTAGAGCCAAGGAGACCAACGTTCCCTTCCCAAAAAAGGGAGACCGCAGTATCTTGACAACCATCCACCACTCCCACACAATCGCGTAAGCACAACCATCAACCCACACAACTGACTGTGACGCCTCGAGGGAAGCAACCCGAGAGACATCACAATGCAGCACATGAAGGCAGGGAAAGCCCGCTATGCATGACACAAGGGAAGGATTTATATACCCAACCCCCTAGAGCCAAGGAGACCAACGTTCCCTTCCCAAAAAAGGGAGACCGCAGTATCTTGACAACCATCCACCACTCCCACACAATCGCGTAAGCACAACCATCAACCCACACAACTGACCGTGACGCCTCAAGGGAAGCAACCCCAGAGGCATCACAATGCAGCACATGAAGGCAGGGAAAGCCCGCTATGCATGACACAAGGGAAGGATTTATATACCCAACCCCCTAGAGCCAAGGAGACCAACGTTCCCTTCCCAAAAAAGGGAGACCGCAGTATCTTGACAACCATCCACCACTCCCACACAATCGCGTAAGCACAACCATCAACCCACACAACTGACTGTGACGCCTCGAGGGAAGCAACCCGAGAGACATCACAATGCAGCACATGAAGGCAGGGAAAGCCCGCTATGCATGACACAAGGGAAGGATTGATATACCCAACCCCCTAGAGCCAACGAGACCAACGTTCCCTTCCCAAAAAAGGGAGACCGCAGTATCTTGACAACCATCCACCACTCCCACACAATCGCATAAGCGCAACCATCAACCCACACAACTGATCATGCAGGACCTGACCTTTGAGACAAGCATATGACTAGTGGAAGGATCAGCCATGTAGCATCACCAACAACATCTGCATTGTTTGAGGTATGACTGAGCTCACCACTCAGACCCCAACACAAGCCCAAACCGTCGTCTCGAACATTCAATTCCGTTCGATTAGTTTGTCCTTTGTACATGCACAACCTGATTTTTGAGACAAGCATATGACTAATGGAAGGATCAGACAGGTTGCACCACCAACAACATCTGCAATGTTTGAGGTATGACTGAGCAGACCACTCAGACCCCAACACAATCCCAAACCGTCTTCCCAAATCGACAGGAACCCAATTAATGAGTCTTCACCTCTGCATGATGCTCAAAACCGCAATTGTGCGAGAGAATTCAACCCAAGCATATAAACAGGGCCCGTATATCAGCACTAACAAAATTCCACTACCAACAGGGAGAACTCCGATGGGACAAGTGAGGATCTTCTAGGTGGAGCTCACCCACCTGGGGATTCTTCGCTTGATGTATAACCGAGGAGAAAGTCAGCCGTGTCACTGATTTAATGAGACCCTTCACAGTATCACCATCTTTCGATTAGTTTGTCCCTGTACATGCACTAACTGATCTTTGAGACAAGCATATGACTAGTGGAAGGATCAACCATGTAGCATTACCAACAACATCTGCATTGTTTGTGGTATAACTGAGCAGACCACTCAGACCCCAACACAAGCCCAAACCATCATCCCGAACATTCAATTCCGTTCGATTAGTTTATCCTTTGTAAATGCACAACCTGATCTTTGAGACAAGCATATGACTAATGGTAGGATCAGCCAGGTAGCATCACCAACCACATCTGCAATGTTTGAGGTATGACTGAGCAGACCACTCAAACCCCAACACAAGCCCAAATCATCTTCCCAAATCGACAGGATTCACCTTAATGAGTCATCACCTCTGCATGACGCTCGTGTATCTTGCAGAAACAATAGATACACATTCTTCGCTTGATGTAAAACCGAGGAGAACGTCAGACTTGTCCCTGATTTACTGAGACCCTTCACAGTATCACCATCTTCGATTAGTTTGTCCCTGTACATGCACAGACTGAACTTTGAGACAAGCATATGACTAGTGTTCTCAACGGATATCCAACCAAGCCAAACCGTGTTCCATCATTCACATGGAAACATGCACAAGGACCAAATGAAAGCGAGGAGAAATTAAACCCCCACTTACGGATGAGGGTGCCAACGAGACCAACGTTCCCTTCCCAAAAAAGGGAGACCGCAGTATCTTGACAACCATCCACCACTCCCACACAATCGCGTAAGCACAACCATCAACCCACACAGCTGATCGTGACGCCTCGAGGGATGCAACCCGAGAGGCATCACAATGCAGCACATGAAGGCAGGGAAAGCCCGCTATGCATGACACAAGGGAAGGATTGATATACCCAACCCCCTAGAGCCAACGAGACCAACGTTCCCTTCCCAAAAAAGGGAGACCGCGGTATCTTGACAACCATCCACCACTCCCACACAATCGCATAAGCGCAACCATCAACCCACACAACTGATCATGCAGGACCTGATCTTTGAGACAAGCATATGACTAGTGGAAGGATCAGACATGTAGAATCACCAACAACATCTGCATTGTTTGAGGTATGACTGAGCTCACCACTCAGACCCCAACACAAGCCCAAACCGTCGTCCCGAACATTCAATTCCGTTCGATTAGTTTGTCCATTGTACATGCACAACCTGATCTTTGAGACAAGCATATGACTAATGGAAGGATCAACAAGGTTGCATCACCAACCACATCTGCAATGTTTGAGGTATGACCCCACCTCAACGTCCTTCCCTTCAAGGCACGCCGCATGCACCAAGACGGGACTCGAGGCCCCTTCAAATCGTCTCACTCGGATGCCATTGTCTGGAAACGACTGTCAGCCCGCAAGATCACACATGCGACAAACCCCATCTCGTTGTCATCGTTTTTAGGGCGCACTACCTCGGGAAAGACAAGCCCCAAGCACGGGACGAATCATCGAGAATTCATGGCATTGCGTCCATGCCATTTTCCATGTCACTGGGCACGTCATCGGGTGGCTCTAGGCACGCAGGACAAGACCCACGCCCAGGGGGGGTCGCCGACCACTCCCCCCCCTAAAGAGACATTTATGCATTTCCAGCTATTCCACCAGGAAACATCAACAGTGACGAGGAGACATACTGATGGGTTTAGACCACCCTAAGGGCACCGCAGTGCATGAAAGACAACACGGGTTGCCCTAAAAGAGCTATGAAACCATAGGAAGGGCCACCGACGTGACCCCTTAGGCACATGAAGGCCGCCGACACGTCATGGCATCCGTCCCGCGTCTCGTCCATCACCGCAGAGAAGACACGCCCCATGTCCAGAGCGGGTCCTCACGCATGAAAGGAATTATCTTGAGGCGGTCATTGTCATTACATACCGTACCCAACAACATATGACAAACCCCACCACGTCGTCCTTCCTTGCAAGGCACACCGCATCCTCCAAGGCAAGCCCCGATGCCCCTTCAAATCGTCCCACTCGGGTGGCGTTGTCTCCACGTGATTGTCAGTACGTCGGACCTGACACGCGACGCACCCCGGCTCATTGTCATCACTTTTATGGCGCATTACCTCAGACAAGACAAGCCCCAAGCACCGTATGAATCCTCAAGCTTTCATGGATTTGTCTGGAGGCCATTTTTCCATGTCCGTGGGCATGTCACTAGGTGGCTCTGGGCACGCAGGACAAGACCCACGCCCAGGGGGGGTCGCCGACCACTCCCCCCCTAAAGAGACATTTATGCATTTTCAGCTGTCCCACCAGGAAACATCAGCACTGACGAGGAGACATACTAACGGGTTTAGACAACCCTGTGGGCACCACAGCGCATGAAAGACAACACGTGTTGCCCTAAAAGATATATGAAACCATAGGAACAGCCACCGATGTGACCCCTTAGGCACATGAAGGCCGCCGACACGTAGTAGCATTCATCCCGGGTAGCGTCCAACACCGCCGAGAAGACAGGCCCCATGTCCAGAGAGGGTCCTCACGCATGAAATGAATTCTCTTTAGGTGGTCATTGTCATTACATACGGGACACGACAACAGATGACAAACCCCACCGCAACGTCCTTCCTTTCAAGGCACGCCACACGCACCAAGACGGGCCTCGAGGCCCCTTCAAATCGTCTCACTCGGATGCCATTGTCTGGACACGACTATCAGTCCGCAGGATCACACATGCGACAAACCCCATCTCATTGTCATCGTTTTTAGGGCGCACTACCTCGGCCAAGACAAGCCCCAAGCACGGGACGAATCATCAGAAATTCATGGCACTGCGTCGATGCCATTTTCCATGTCACTCGGCATGTCAGTGGGTGGCTCTAGGCACGCAGGACAAGACCCACGCCCAGGGGGGGTCGCCGACCACTCCCCCCCTAAAGAGACATTTATGCATTTCCAGCTATACCACCAGGAAACATCAACAGTGACGAGGAGACATACTGATGGGTTTAGACCACCCTAAGGGCACCGCAGTGCATGAAAGACAACACGGGTTGCCCTAAAAGAGCTATGAAACCATAGGAAGGGCCACCGACGTGACCCCTTAGGCACATGAAGGCCGCCGACACGTCATGGCATCCGTCCCGCGTCTCGTCCATCACCGCAGAGAAGACGCGCCCCATGTCCAGAGCGAGTCCTCACGCCTCAAAGGAATTATCTTTAGGTGGTCATTGTCAATACATACCGTACCCAACAACATATGACAAACCCCACCACATCGTCCTTCCTTGCAAGGCACACCGCATCCACCAAGGCAAGCCCCGAGGCCCCTTCAAATCGTCTCACTCGGATGCCGTTGTCTCCACGTGATCGTCAGTACGTCGGACCTCACACACGCGACAAACCCCATCTCATTGTCATCGTTTTTATGGCGCACTACCTCGGGCAAGACAAGCCCGAAGCACGGGACGAATCATCAGGAATTCTTGGCATTGCGTCGATGCCATTTTCCACGTCACTCGGCGTGGGTCTGACACGCGACGCACCCCAGCTCATTGTCATCACTTTTATGGCGCATTACCTCAGAAAAGACAAGCCCCAAGCACCGTACGAATCATCAGGCTTTCATGGATTCGTCTGGAGGCCGTTTTTCCATGTCTGTGGGCATGTCACTGGGTGGCTCTGGGCACACAGGACAAGACCCACGCCCAGGGGGGGTCGCCGACCACTCCCCCCCTAAAGAGACATTTATGCATTTCCAGCTGTCCCACCAGGAAACATCAGCACTGACGAGGAGACATACTAACGGGTTTAGACAACCCTGTGGGCACCACAGCGCATGAAAGACAACACGCGTTGCCCTAAAAGATATATGAAACCCTAGGAACAGCCACCGATGTGACCCCTTAGGCACATGAAGGCCGCCGACACGTAGTAGCATTCATCCCGGGTAGCGTCCAACACCGCCGAGAAGACAGGCCCCATGTCCAGAGAGGGTCCTCACGCATGAAATGAATTCTCTTTAGGTGGTCATTGTCATTACATACGGGACACGACAACAGATGACAAACCCCACCGCAACGTCCTTCCTTTCAAGGCACGCCACACGCACCAAGACGGGCCTCGAGGCCCCTTCAAATCGTCTCACTCGGATGCCATTGTCTGGACACGACTGTCAGTCCGCAGGATCACACATGCGACAAACCCCATCTCATTGTCATCGTTTTTAGGGCGCACTACCTCGGGCAAGACAAGCCCCAAGCACGGGACGAATCATCAGAAATTCATGGCACTGCGTCGATGCCATTTTCCATGTCACTCGGCATGTCAGTGGGTGGCTCTAGGCACGCAGGACAAGACCCACGCCCAGGGGGGGTCGCCGACCACTCCCCCCCTAAAGAGACATTTATGCATTTCCAGCTATACCACCAGGAAACATCAACAGTGACGAGGAGACATACTGATGGGTTTAGACCACCCTAAGGGCACCGCAGTGCATGAAAGACAACACGGGTTGCCCTAAAAGAGCTATGAAACCATAGGAAGGGCCACCGACGTGACCCCTTAGGCACATGAAGGCCGCCGACACGTCATGGCATCCGTCCCGCGTCTCGTCCATCACCGCAGAGAAGACGCGCCCCATGTCCAGAGCGAGTCCTCACGCCTCAAAGGAATTATCTTTAGGTGGTCATTGTCAATACATACCGTACCCAACAACATATGACAAACCCCACCACATCGTCCTTCCTTGCAAGGCACACCGCATCCACCAAGGCAAGCCCCGAGGCCCCTTCAAATCGTCTCACTCGGATGCCGTTGTCTCCACGTGATCGTCAGTACGTCGGACCTCACACACGCGACAAACCCCATCTCATTGTCATCGTTTTTATGGCGCACTACCTCGGGCAAGACAAGCCCGAAGCACGGGACGAATCATCAGGAATTCTTGGCATTGCGTCGATGCCATTTTCCACGTCACTCGGCGTGGGTCTGACACGCGACGCACCCCAGCTCATTGTCATCACTTTTATGGCGCATTACCTCAGAAAAGACAAGCCCCAAGCACCGTACGAATCATCAGGCTTTCATGGATTCGTCTGGAGGCCGTTTTTCCATGTCTGTGGGCATGTCACTGGGTGGCTCTGGGCACACAGGACAAGACCCACGCCCAGGGGGGGTCGCCGACCACTCCCCCCCTAAAGAGACATTTATGCATTTCCAGCTGTCCCACCAGGAAACATCAGCACTGACGAGGAGACATACTGATGGGTTCAGACAACCCTGTGGGCACCACAGCGCATGAAAGACAACACGTGTTGCCCTAAAAGAGATATGAAACCATAGGAATAGCCACCAATGTGACCCCTTAGGCACATCAAGGCCGCCATCACGTACTAGCATCCATCCCGGGTAGCGTCCAACACCGCCGAGAAGACAGGCCCCATGTCCAGAGAGGGTCCTCACGCATGAAATGAATTCTCTTTAGGTGGTCATTATCATTACATACGGGACACGAAAACACATGAATAACCACACCTCAACGTCCTTCCTTTCAAGGCACACCGCATGCACCAAGACGGGCCTCGAGGCCCCTTCAAATCGTCTCACTCGGATGCCTTTGTCTGGAAACGACTGTCAGCCCGCAAGATCACACATGCGACAAAACCCATCTCATTGTCATCGTTTTTAGGGCGCACTACCTCGGGAAAGACAAGCCCCAAGCACGGGACGAATCATCGAGAATTCATGGCATTGCGTCCATGCCATTTTCCATGTCACTGGGCACGTCATCGGGTGGCTCTAGGCACGCAGGACAAGACCCACGCCCAGGGGGGGTCGCCGACCACTCCCCCCCCTAAAGAGACATTTATGCATTTCCAGCTATTCCACCAGGAAACATCAACAGTGACGAGGAGACATACTGATGGGTTTAGACCACCCTAAGGGCACCGCAGTGCATGAAAGACAACACGGGTTGCCCTAAAAGAGCTATGAAACCATAGGAAGGGCCACCGACGTGACCCCTTAGGCACATGAAGGCCGCCGACACGTCATGGCATCCGTCCCGCGTCTCGTCCATCACCGCAGAGAAGACACGCCCCATGTCCAGAGCGGGTCCTCACGCATGAAAGGAATTATCTTGAGGCGGTCATTGTCATTACATACCGTACCCAACAACATATGACAAACCCCACCACGTCGTCCTTCCTTGCAAGGCACACCGCATCCTCCAAGGCAAGCCCCGATGCCCCTTCAAATCGTCCCACTCGGGTGGCGTTGTCTCCACGTGATTGTCAGTACGTCGGACCTGACACGCGACGCACCCCGGCTCATTGTCATCACTTTTATGGCGCATTACCTCAGACAAGACAAGCCCCAAGCACCGTATGAATCCTCAAGCTTTCATGGATTTGTCTGGAGGCCATTTTTCCATGTCCGTGGGCATGTCACTAGGTGGCTCTGGGCACGCAGGACAAGACCCACGCCCAGGGGGGGTCGCCGACCACTCCCCCCCTAAAGAGACATTTATGCATTTTCAGCTGTCCCACCAGGAAACATCAGCACTGACGAGGAGACATACTAACGGGTTTAGACAACCCTGTGGGCACCACAGCGCATGAAAGACAACACGTGTTGCCCTAAAAGATATATGAAACCCTAGGAACAGCCACCGATGTGACCCCTTAGGCACATGAAGGCCGCCGACACGTAGTAGCATTCATCCCGGGTAGCGTCCAACACCGCCGAGAAGACAGGCCCCATGTCCAGAGAGGGTCCTCACGCATGAAATGAATTCTCTTTAGGTGGTCATTGTCATTACATACGGGACACGACAACAGATGACAAACCCCACCGCAACGTCCTTCCTTTCAAGGCACGCCACACGCACCAAGACGGGCCTCGAGGTCCCTTCAAATCGTCTCACTCGGATGCCATTGTCTGGACACGACTGTCAGTCCGCAGGATCACACATGCGACAAACCCCATCTCATTGTCATCGTTTTTAGGGCGCACTACCTCGGGCAAGACAAGCCCCAAGCACGGGACGAATCATCAGAAATTCATGGCACTGCGTCGATGCCATTTTCCATGTCACTCGGCATGTCAGTGGGTGGCTCTAGGCACGCAGGACAAGACCCACGCCCAGGGGGGGTCGCCGACCACTCCCCCCCTAAAGAGACATTTATGCATTTCCAGCTATACCACCAGGAAACATCAACAGTGACGAGGAGACATACTGATGGGTTTAGACCACCCTAAGGGCACCGCAGTGCATGAAAGACAACACGGGTTGCCCTAAAAGAGCTATGAAACCATAGGAAGGGCCACCGACGTGACCCCTTAGGCACATGAAGGCCGCCGACACGTCATGGCATCCGTCCCGCGTCTCGTCCATCACCGCAGAGAAGACGCGCCCCATGTCCAGAGCGAGTCCTCACGCCTCAAAGGAATTATCTTTAGGTGGTCATTGTCAATACATACCGTACCCAACAACATATGACAAACCCCACCACATCGTCCTTCCTTGCAAGGCACACCGCATCCACCAAGGCAAGCCCCGAGGCCCCTTCAAATCGTCTCACTCGGATGCCGTTGTCTCCACGTGATCGTCAGTACGTCGGACCTCACACACGCGACAAACCCCATCTCATTGTCATCGTTTTTATGGCGCACTACCTCGGGCAAGACAAGCCCGAAGCACGGGACGAATCATCAGGAATTCTTGGCATTGCGTCGATGCCATTTTCCACGTCACTCGGCGTGGGTCTGACACGCGACGCACCCCAGCTCATTGTCATCACTTTTATGGCGCATTACCTCAGAAAAGACAAGCCCCAAGCACCGTACGAATCATCAGGCTTTCATGGATTCGTCTGGAGGCCGTTTTTCCATGTCTGTGGGCATGTCACTGGGTGGCTCTGGGCACACAGGACAAGACCCACGCCCAGGGGGGGTCGCCGACCACTCCCCCCCCTAAAGAGACATTTATGCATTTCCAGCTGTCCCACCAGGAAACATCAGCACTGACGAGGAGACATACTGATGGGTTCAGACAACCCTGTGGGCACCACAGCGCATGAAAGACAACACGTGTTGCCCTAAAAGAGATATGAAACCATAGGAATAGCCACCAATGTGACCCCTTAGGCACATCAAGGCCGCCATCACGTACTAGCATCCATCCCGGGTAGCGTCCAACACCGCCGAGAAGACAGGCCCCATGTCCAGAGAGGGTCCTCACGCATGAAATGAATTCTCTTTAGGTGGTCATTATCATTACATACGGGACACGAAAACACATGAATAACCACACCTCAACGTCCTTCCTTTCAAGGCACACCGCATGAACCAAGACGGGCCTCGAGGCCCCTTCAAATCGTCTCACTCGGATGCCTTTGTCTGGAAACGACTGTCAGCCCGCAAGATCACACATGCGACAAAACCCATCTCATTGTCATCGTTTTTAGGGCGCACTACCTCGGGAAAGACAAGCCCCAAGCACGGGACGAATCATCAAGAATTCATGGCATTGCGTCGATGCCATTTTCCATGTCACTGGGCATGTCATTGGGTGGCTCTAGGCACGCAGGACAAGACCCACGCCCAGGGGGGGTCGCCGACCACTCCCCCCCTAAAGAGACATTTATGCATTTCCAGCTATTCCACCAGGAAACATCAAAAGTGACGAGGAGACATACTGAGGGGTTTAGACCACCCTAAGGGCACCGCAGTGCATGAAAGACAACACGGGTTGCCCTAAAAGAGCTATGAAACCATAGGAAGGGCCACCGACGTGACCCCTTAGGCACATGAAGGCCGCCGACACGTCATGACATCCGTCCCGCGTCTCGTCCATCACCGCAGAGAAGACACGCCCCATGTCCAGAGCGGGTCCTCACGCATGAAATGAATTATCTTTAGGCGGTCATTGTCATTACATACCGTACCCAACAACATATGACAAACCCCACCACGTCGTCCTTCCTTGCAAGGCACACCGCATCCTCCAAGGCAAGCCCCGATGCCCCTTCAAATCGTCCCACTCGGGTGGCGTTGTCTCCACGTGATTGTCAGTACGTCGGACCTGACACGCGACGCACCCCGGCTCATTGTCATCACTTTTATGGCGCATTACCTCATACAAGACAAGCCCCAAGCACCGTATGAATCCTCAAGCTTTCATGGATTTGTCTGGAGGCCATTTTTCCATGTCCGTGGGCATGTCACTAGGTGGCTCTGGGCACGCAGGACAAGACCCACGCCCAGGGGGGGTCGCCGACCACTCCCCCCCTAAAGAGACATTTATGCCTTTCCAGCTGTCCCACCAGGAAACATCAGCACTGACGAGGAGACATACTGGAGGGTTTAGACAACCCTGTGGGCACCACAGCGCATGAAAGTCAACACGTGTTGCCCTAAAAGATATATGAAACCGTAGGAACAGCCACCGATGTGACCCCTTAGGCACATGAAGGCCGCCGACACGTAGTAGCATTCATCCCGGGTAGCGTCCAACACCGCCGAGAAGACAGACCCCATGTCCAGAGAGGGTCCTCACGCATGAAATGAATTCTCTTTAGGTGGTCATTGTCATTACATACGGGACACGACAACAGATGACAAACCCCACCGCAACGTCCTTCCTTTCAAGGCACGCCACACGCACCAAGACGGGCCTCGAGGCCCCTTCAAATCGTCTCACTCGGATGCCATTGTCTGGACAAGACTGTCAGTCCGCAGGATCACACATGCGACAAACCCCATCTCATTGTCATCGTTTTTAGGGCGCACTACCTCGGGCAAGACAAGCCCCAAGCACGAGACGAATCATCAGGAATTCATGGCACTGCGTCGATGCCATTTTCCATGTCACTCGGCATGTCATTGGGTGGCTCTAGGCACGCAGGACAAGACCCACGCCCAGGGGGGGTCGCCGACCACTCCCCCCCTAAAGAGACATTTATGCATTTCCAGCTATACCACCAGGAAACATCAACAGTGACGAGGAGACATACTGATGGGTTTAGACCACCCTAAGGGCACCGCAGTGCATGAAAGACAACACGGGTTGCCCTAAAAGAGCTATGAAACCATAGGAAGGGCCACCGACGTGACCCCTTAGGCACATGAAGGCCGCCGACACGTCATGGCATCCGCCCCGCGTCTCGTCCATCACCGCAGAGAAGACACGCCCCATGTCCAGAGCTGGTCCTCACGCCTCAAAGGAATTATCTTTAGGCGGTCATTGTCAATACATACCGTACCCAACAACATATGACAAACCCCACCACGTCGTCCTTCCTTGCAAGGCACACCGCATCCACCAAGGCAAGCCCCGAGGCCCCTTCAAATCGTCCCACTCGGATGGCGTTGTCTCCACGTGATTGTCAGTACGTCGGACCTGACACGCGACGCACCCCGGCTCATTGTCATCACTTTTATGACGCATTACCTCAGACAAGACAAGCCCCAAGCACCGTACGAATAATCAAGCTTTCATGGATTTGTCTGGAGGTCGTTTTTCCATGTTCGTGGGCATGTCACTGGGTGGCTCTGGGCACGCAGGACAAGACCCACGCCCAGGGGGGGTCGCCGACCACTCCCCCCCTAAAGAGACATTTATGCATTTCCAGCTGTCCCACCAGGAAACATCAGCACTGACGAGGACACATACTGATGGGTTCAGACAACCCAATGGGCACCACAACGCATGAAGGACAGCACGTGTTGCCCTAAAAGAGCTACGAATCCATACGAACAGCCACCAAAGTGACCCCTTAGGCACATGAAGGCCGCCGACACGTCATGGCATCCGTCCCGGGTATCATCCAACACCGCCGAGAAGACAGGACCCATGTCCAGAGCGGGTCCCCGCGCATGAAATGAATTATCTTTAGGCGGTCATTGTCTTTACATTCCGAACACAACAACATGTGACAAACCCCACCTCGACGTCCTTCCTTTCAAGAAACGCCGCATGCACCAAGACGGGCCCCGAGACCCCTTCAAATCGTCTCACTCGGATGCCATTGTCTGAACGCGACTGTCAGTCCGCAGGATCTCGAAGGCCACAAACACCATCCCATTGTCATCGTTTTTATGGCGCACTACCTCGGGCAAGACAAGCCCCAAGCACGGGACGAATCATCAGGCATTCATGGCATTAAGTCGATGTCATTTTGCATGTCAATGGGCATCACATTGGGTGGCTCTAGGCACGCAGGACAAGACCCACGCCCGGGGGGGTCGCCGACCACTCCCCCCCTAAAGAGACATTTATGCATTTCCAGCTATTCCACCAGGAAACATCAACACCGACGAGGAGACATACTGATGGGTTTAGACCACCCTGAGGGCAGGGCAGCGCATGAAAGGCAACACGTGTTTCCCTAAAAGAGCTATGAAACCATAGGAAGGGCCACCGACGTGGCCCCTTAGGCACATGAAGGCCGCCGACACGTCATGGCATCCGTCCCACGTATCGTCCATCACCACAGCGAAGACACGCCCCATGTCCAGAGCGGGTCCCCACGCATGAAAGGAATTCTCTTTAGGCGGTCATTGTCATTACATACCGGACCCAACAACATATGACAAACCCCACCTCATTGTCCTTCCATTCAAGGCACACCGCATCCACCAAGGCAAGCCCTGAGGCCCCTTCAAATCCTCTCACCCGGATGGCGTTGTCTCCACCTGATTGTCAGTACGGAGGACCTGACACGCGACGAAACCCGGCTCATTGTCATCACTTTTATGGCGCACTACCTCGAACAAGACAAGCCCCAAGCACCGGACGAATCATCAAGCTGTCTTTGCTTTGTCCGGAGGCTGTTTTTCCATGTCCGTGGGCATGTCACTGGGTGGCTCTGGGCACGCAGGACAAGACCCACGCCCAGGGGGGGTCGCCGACCACTCCCCCCCTAAAGAGACATTTATGCATTTCCAGCTGTCCCACCAGGAAACATCAGCACTGACGAGGAGACATACTGATGGGTTTAGACAACCCTGTGGGCACCACAGCGCATGAAAGACAACACGTGTTGCCCTAAAAGAGATATGAAACCATAGGAACAGCCACTGATGTGACCCCTTAGGCACATCAAGGCCGCCGACACGTAGTAGCATTCGTCGCGGGTAGCATCCAACGCCGCCGAGAAGACAGGCCCCATGTCCAGAGCGGGTCCTCGCGCATGAAATGAATTCTCTTTAGGTGGTCATTGTCATTACATACGGGACACGACAACATATGAAAAACCCCACCTCGACGTCCTTCCTTTCAAGGCACGCCGCATGCACCAAGACGGGCCCTGAGGCCCCTTCAAATCGTCTCACTCGGATGCCATTGTCTGGACGCGACTGTCAGTCCGCAGGATCGCACATGCGACAAACCCCGTCTCATTGCCATCGTTTTTAGGGCGCACTACCTCGGGCAAGACAAACCCCAAGCACGGGACGAATCATCAGGAATTCATGGCATTGCGTCGATGCCATTTTCCATGTCACTGGGCATGTCTGTGGGTGGCTCTCGGCACGCAGGACAAGACCCACGCCCAGGGGGGGTCGCCGACCACTCCCCCCCTAAAGAGACATTTATGCATTTCCAGCTATTCCACCAGGAAACATCAACACTGACGAGGAGACATACTGAGTGGTTTAGACCACCCAGAGGGAACCGCAGCGCATGAAAGGCAACACGTGTTGCCCTAAAAGGGCTATGAAACCATAGGAAGGGACACCGACGTGGCCCCTAAGGCACATGAAGGCCGCCGACACGTCATGGCATCCGTCCCGCGTATCGTCCAACACCGCCGAGGAGACAGGACCCATGTCCAGAGCGGGTCCTCACGCATGAAATGAATTCTCTTTAGGTGGTCATTGTCTTTACATACCGGACACAACAACATATGACAAACCCCACCTCAACGTCCTTCCTTTCAAGGCACGCCGCACGCACCAAGACGGGCCCCGAGGCCCCTTCAAATCGCCTCACTAGGATTCCATTGTCTGGACGCGATTGTCAGTCCGTAGGATCTCACAGGCGACAAACCCCACCCATCTCATTGTCATCGGTTTTATGGCGCACCACCTCGGGCAAGACAAGACCCTAGCACGGGAAGAATCATCAGGAATTCAGGGCATTGCGTCGATGCCATTTTCCATGTCACTGGGCATGTCATTGGGTGGCTCTAGGCACGCAGGACAAGACCCACGCCCAGGGGGGTCGCCGACCACTCCCCCCCTAAAGAGACATTTATGCATTTCCAGCTATCCCACCAGGAAACATCAACACTGACGAGGAGACATACTGATGGGTTTAGACCACCCTGAGGGCACCGCAGCGCATGAAAGACAACACGTGTTGCCCTAAAAGAGCTATGAAACCATAGGAAGGGCCACCGACGTGACCCCTTATGCACATGAAGGCCACCGACAAGTCATGGCATCCATCCCGCGTATCGTCGATCACCGCCGAGAAGACACGCCCCATGTCCAGAGCGGGTCCTCACTCATGAAAAGAATTCTCTTTAGGTGGTAATTGTAATTACATACAGGACCCAACAACATATGAAAAACCCCACCTCGACGTCCTTCCTTTCAAGGCACGTCGCATCCACCAAGACATGCCCCGAGGCCACTTCAAATCGTCTCACTCGGATGGCTTTGTCTCCACGCGATTGTCAGTTCGTCGGACCTGACACGCGACGAACCCCGTCTCATTGTCATCGCTTTTATGGGGCACTACCGCGGGCAAGACAAGCCCCAAGCACAGGAGGAATCATCTAGAGGCCATTTTTCCATGTCTGTGGGCATGTCACTGGGTGGCTCTGGGCACGCAGGACAAGACCCACGCCCAGGGGGGGTCGCCGACCACTCCCCCCCTAAAGAGACATTTCTGCATTTCCAGCTCTCCCACCAGGAAACATCAGCACTGACGAGGAGACATACTGAGTGGTTTAGACCACCCAGAGGGAACCGCAGCGCATGAAAGACAACACGTGTTGCCCTAAAAGAGCTATGAAACCATAGGAACGGCAACCGACGTGACCCCTTAGGCACGTGAAGGCCGCCGACACGTCATGGCATCCTTCCCGCGTATCGTCGACCACCGCCGAGAAGACAGACCCCATGTCCAGAGCGGGTCCTCACGCATGAAATGAATTCTCTTTAGGTGGTCGGTGTCGTTACATACCGAACCCAACAACATATGACAAACCCCAGCTCGGCGTCCTTCCTTTCAAGGCACCCCGCATCCACCAAGACAAGCCTCGAGGCCCCTTCAAATCGTCTCACTCGGATGGCATTGTCTCCACGCGATTGTCGGTACGTAGGACCTCACACGCGACGAACCCCGGCTCATTGTCAAAGCTTTTAAGGCGCACTACCCCGGAGAAGACAAGCCCCAAGCACCGGACGAATCATCACGCATTGATGGCATTGTCTAGAGGCCATTTTTCCATGTCCGTGGGCATGTCACTGGGTGGCTCGAGGCACGCAGGACAAGACCCACGCCCAGGGGGGGTCGCCGACCACTCCCCCCCTAAAGAGACATTTATGCATTT